>BCLF01000007.1:1104373-1134009 GCA_001602275.1 Zoysia japonica | reverse complement strand
AGCAGAGCGCGCGGTGCGGGCCGGACTTGGGGCGGAGCCGGTGTCGATTGCTCGATCAATTCCAGTTGCCGCGCCAGGCTCATCGCGGCGGCCAGCGACTGCGGGTTATGGATGCGGACGGCGTGGCTGAGCGGGGGCAGCAGGCCACCCGTGAAGAGCTGGACCCGCTGCGCTTCCTCGAGGAGCCCGGCGCGGGGCAACACCGCCTGGAATCGGTCTTGATACTCCGTGACCGTCCCCGTGCGCCGGCAGTCGGCGAGCTCGAACAGCGGCGCGGATCGGAGTGGTGGCCCGTACCGGAGGTTGAGGAGGTCGGTGAAGTGGCGCCAGGACGGGATGCCCTCGTCCTGTTGGACTTGGATCCACCACATCTGGGCACCATCGTCAAGGTTGTACCCCGCCATCCAGACCTTCTCCTCCTCCATGATTCTCTGTTGGTGGAAGTACGATTCGCATCGATTAATGAATATGAGCGGATCGGACTTGCCATCAAACTTGGGAAAGTTGAGCTTCTGGAAGCGTGGGGGTGGCCGGTCGGTGTTGGTCTCGCCCGTGCACGGCTTGGAGCCCGAGGAAGACGACTTGTCGGCGGAGAGCGCGGCGATGGCCTTGGCGTTGGCCTCCGCGGTTGCCTGCAGGGCCTTGACGCTCTCGGCGAGCTGCGCGATGGTGGCCTTGAGGTCCCCGGAGTCGCCCATGGGCGCAGCGCAGGAAGCGGCGGAGGACGATGTGGGGGACGGTGGCGCGGCGGCTGGTGGTGGTGGTTCGATGGGTGGAGGGGAGGTGGATCGTGAAGGAGAGGATGGCCGGGATCGTGATACCAGGTTGTCCAGTGCCTCGACACCCAACGCCGCCGGACCACGACTACTTAACTCGTAGTCGCGCTCCAGTCCTCACCGCGAAGTTATACCCCTCTGCAGGTGGCTTGAGACTGATAGGAGGAGGAAGAGGTTTAGGGATAATAACCTTCCTTCCCCTTTCCAGCGTCTCATTACAAGCTTATATGGCCATTGGCCCAACCGATGGAGGAAGTCTCTCCTTAATTCTAGGAATTACAAAAATAGCAATTGAAATCCTACTTTCCTTCTTAGCCACTGGCAGCAGCCTCGTCGCGCTCCTCGCGCGCGCGATCCGCATGCTCGGCCGCCCGGCGCACATCACGGGCGCGCCTGCGTCTGGTGTAAGCGTGACCGTACATGACACCTTATGTCTTGATTTGACTCCCCGTGGGAGCGAGTTTCAGGATGAGGGTAAAAATATACCCTCGTCAGTCCCACACCAAAGCACAAGTCTAAGGACCAGCCTAGATCGTTCTCACATCGGGCTACAGTGCCGCTGTGTAAGGGTGGGCAGGGGTTCCATGGTTTTTTCGACTTGCACTAGAATGTCTTCTTTTTCTTAGGGCTGTAGGGGCAGTCTTATCTCCCGCAGGTTGAGTTTTTTTTTTTAATACACTTTCTTGCAGGTGTAACTTAGTATGAAGTATAAGACACATTTTATGTATTGGACTTTGCCAAATTTTTTTTCCATTTTCAGTTACTAGACCATTTCACACTGATTGCAGAACGGGAAGATGCTAAGATCTGTAAAACTTCATGATATTGCTATTATATGTTTGAACTGGGCAGAAGATGATCCACTGTCAAGGGTATGCTATTGCTTTCTATGAATAGTTGGATCTCATTATACTAATGAAGATATATAACATAACTGCAAAAATTGCTTACAATAATGATCGTCAAATACCAGAATGTTCAATTAACTCATGACTTTGCTCTAATAAAGTTCGTTTTAACTAGAAAAGTTTCATTACTGAGTCTTCTGCTAATGTTCTTCAGACTGACAATGATGAAATGTTATTCTACGAAGACCGCACCACACGTTTCTTTCCGCCTTCTCCTGTTATGCCTAGGATAGGTGGACTGAACTCTGGAGATTCTGCTCTCGCGGATGAGAATGAAGAAGTTGTTCAGGAATTTTCTAGTGCTTCCTGTCAGCGTTTTAACATCCTGTGTAGTGGCGGCAAAGATGGTTGCATTTGCTTCAGTATTTTTGGAATATTTCCAGTCGGAAAGATAGTAAGTAAATACGAGAACCTTTGTGCTTTATTGATATTCAAACCTGATGAAAGTTTATAAATCATGATGCTTTATTATGATTATGAAATTCCATTACATTACCTCAAAAAAAAAACCACTACGTTGGTCCCTGATGCCTTTGTACCTAACAGGAACCATGATCAACAAGCATTATGAAGCAGTTCTGCAGTGTCTTTTTTACTATACCAGAAAAATTGCTTTTTATTTTAGTGTGCGCTAATCTTTAGTGCTAGATTGCTGTTCTTGCTTAATAATTTTTTTTCCCTGTTGGGCCCTGTGCTAAGACAGGTGGGCAAGAGACAAATACAAAAAATCACTATGTTTGGAAGTCATTTTTATCACAGTATGAAGTTGGCAGTAATAAAATAGATGTCGCATCTAAAAATACTATTCTTAAATAACTTGTTATGGTGCTTATATTTTAGAAGGCAAAGGTGAAGATACTCTCTCAAGTTTGGTTATGGTTTACTATTGGCAGACTCACCACCAGGGCTCACAAAATAGCTACTCTTTCTATGTATCCTCAGTATTTTAAAATTTTAACACCTATATTAACCATTTTTCAATATGTAATTGAAATATTAATTCTATGTTTAAACTTTAAATTCAATCAGACAAGCCCCTGATTCTTGTCAACAACGACAATGTAATCCCTTTTCATTGCCGCCACTATACAATTATGTATGGCTCTTCTGTTTGCACATTTGCACAAGTCAGTGCGGTGATGTGACAAAATGGGATTCATGGCTTCACATCTTTTACATGTTTCTATTTTGATTTAGTTTTTATGCAATACGAAGTATTGAGCCTGTGGGCATTTAAGAGATTGTTGTCAAACCTTTGTTTAATCAACTTTTTAAGGAATACAATAGTTCTGTTGGCTTGATCATTGTTCCATGAGTCAGTAGTTTTCTGTATTTGACATTTCAGAACTTAAATAAGATTCCAATTCATGTCCAATCCTCGGGAAAACGAAGTTGTTACCAACTCCAGGATGCTTCAATAAGCAAGGTCATTAACTCTTCATCTCCAAAGCACATGTTAATTGTGAAGACTAGTGGCACCATATTTTTAGTGACAGCATGATCATCACATAGTATTACATATGAAACCCTGCTAACTCACTGTTTGCTGTATCAGGTCTCTATATCAAGAAACCTTCAAAAATTGGTTCTTCAGTGCTCTGGAAAACTGATCGATAGTGACAACCGTTCTCGCAGTAACGTCAGTTCTGTTGGGTTACATTGTCTGCACCTGGATACTTCTATCTTTTTCAACAGGTAATGACATGGCAGTTCCACTGAACTTTACTTCCTTCTATCCTTGTTTCGAAACCACTATCAGTTATGCTGTTATATGGCTATCTTTATTTTTTGTAGATACCCACAGAGTGATAGAATTAACAATATGTTTATGGTCTCAGTCACTCATTTTTGAAAAAAAAAACTGCTTCACAGCCAGTTGCGTGTACTACATGCTGTGTTTACACAAGAACACCAACAACAATGCCTTATAGTTTTCCCTCAAAAAAGAAAAACAAAGCCTTCTAGTCCCACGCAAGTTGGTTTGGCTAGAGATGAAACTTAGAAGAACCTGAAAGAACCAACAAGAAAAACAAAAAAGGGGGTAAAGCAAACATATACAAAGTATTTTTTTCCTCGAATACGCAAGAGAGCTGCGTATCATTTCATTAAGAAGAATAAGAGTACGAGTACAGCACAATCACTCCACAAACACAAACTAGAAAAACATGCGCGCCTGTAAAACAGAAAAAATAATACGTAGATTTATAGTTTCTACTGCTCCAATGAAGCTCTTTGTCGGTGTTCCAACCCTTCACACACACATCAGGCCGCTATTTGTTTGACCAAAAGCATTCCTGAAATATTTATTCCAAAAATCTATATGTATGAGATTAACACCGGTCCTGTTCATTAATTTCTGCTGATTGTGGTTACATGCTAAAATTTGTATTTTACCATCAATAAACGCATGAAAGGAAAAATGAGCTGCATCAGGTGTCCCAACAAGCTTCAAGTATTCAAGATCTGGTGGAAGTTGTCCGTGCGTCCATATCTTTGATGTCAAAGCAGTGGTCAAGTGCTATGAAATTGTTTCAGGAGAAATTTAGTGCCCTGCCCTCTCTGATAGCTGCACATGGTAAGATTAATTTTCACAAGGCATGGCCACCGAGAAGCTTGTATTTTTATTGTCTTTATTCATGAAAGTTTTGGGTGATTACAGGAGCGGAATCTAGCTCTGAGGATGAGTTTCTGAGCCTTTTATTCGGCACACGTATAAGCCCAGCACTTCACCAGTTTTTAGCCAGTTCACTTGGTGAAATGGTATTTGTTGCTAGCTCAATCTGTATCTTGTTTCCTAAAACAATCTGCCTGAGCTTGTCGTATCATATGTGACTAGGGTCTCAAGCGGGTAGCCAAGACTGTTGACAGTGCTGGTAGAGAAATTCGTGGTATTGTCATTGAACACCTTCAGGTCAGCTACTATGCCACAGACTCGCATCATACTACTATTTGCCATTTTTATTCACTTCTCCATGGATACTGAAGAGTTACTTATATCTGGCTATATCTGGTCATTTGGGATGGGTCGTCACAAATAGGCTGGCGCAGACATAAATATTGGTCCGGCACGGGCACGACCTGGCCTGATGAAGTGATGAAGTTTGCTGTGCTTGGGCTGAACCCCAGGCACACAACAAAGCACGCAGCATGGCCCAAAAAATGGTAGGCTCGCGGCCTGCCAACACAGTCCATGGCCTCCCCCCCTCCCGGCTCCCCCTATATTATACTTCCTCCTGTCTCCAGTTCCTCGATCCCTAGCTCCGCACGTGCCGCTCTCCTCTCCCCGTCTCGCTCTCCTCCTCCGCTCTAGATCTGTGTTGTCTCGCACTCTCGATCCTCTGTCGGCGGTGGGTCACCGGTTTGCCGCAGCTCCCTTTCCCCTCCTATCCTCCATTGACCATGACTTTCCATGCAAGGGATTTCCAGGGAGTGTGATGACCGAATAGCTATGTCTAGGACTTCAAATTTCCAGTTTGGCAAGGGGTTGAAGTTCCAGCGGGCCAATGGGCTGATGTGGGCTGTCATGCTAGCAGGTCTAACGGGCTGGCACAGCATGGTTTTAGCCATTGTGGGCCGTGCCTCAGGCTGACTCCTGCGCCCGTGGCACGCCTCGTTATGGCCCATCATGCCTTAACAGGCCATGCCCTTAGGTGGGTCTTGCTGGGCCATTCCGGGCAGCCCGAATGCCTATATATATATATATATTCTCTGCTATGTTCAGTAAATGGATGGTGATTTTTTTTTAAAAAAAATAAGTGAAAGGATGGTGATATTCTTGGCGATTTAATATCTTCCTCGTGACTGTAAACCAGGAAGTGCTGTTGAGAATTCTAAGAATACTGAACACATCTTTCTGCACAACTAATATCAGTTTCCTGCTTGGAAATAAAACTTAAAAAGTCAAGTGGTTCTCTAAATTGATGATTGTCTCATTTGGCTGTACTGCACTTTCTGCTCATACTTCTACCCTTTCTTTAGTTCTATTATAACAATTGAACCACTTTTTATTTATACTCATGTTCTTTATTTACAGCCTGCAGTTGAAATTATTTCGTTCAGACTTGCAGAACTGAGAGGCCTTGCAAGATGGCGTTCACGATTTCAGAATATCGGGTTAAGTGAAAAGCTTATTGATGATGTAACAGAGAGTATAGGGATGCTAGTTGTTCAAGTTGAGCGCTTTTCAAGGGTTGCTGCTACTATTGTTTGTCTGGTAAGTTTTCCCCTTTATTATATTTTTTGTAGTTATTTTTCTTACTTAAAAATGGCTATCCTATTGACTATGTTTGTTAGAGTAGTGGGATGAAAAACAGTCCAGCAGGCTTCTGCCGTCTGTTCTCAATGCTTGACATGTTACCATTTTCCTTTTAGCGAAGTAGTTTAGGGTCCCTTTGGTTGAGCAGCTCAACCAAAGGGGTGAACTTTTATAATTACAATTATGTAATATAACTATAATTATATTATAATTGTATAATAATAATTATTATTATATATATACATACATTATCTTACACTTTTAAACCAAACGGTTTTTAGCTTTCTCACAGCTCATATTCTACAGCTGCTTTTTCACAGCTCACAGCTCGATCAAACACACCCTTAATACCATAGATTTTTCTGGTTTGGTGGACCAGAATTTAGAATGTCATCGTTATGCCTACTGTATCTGCTGAGCTAGGTACCTCATCAAATCAAACTTGAGGTTTTGTTCCAGCTAAATAAGGGGTTCTGTGTTTAGCATTTCTGCATTTTTTTTTGTCGAAAACACAATAGATATGCGTTTCATTTTGTTAAGGAAAGAGAGTAAAGAGTATACAGGAAGGGGTCATTTGGATCCCCTCACAAGAATAAGCATATAGCTACACCTTACCCATGCAGCAGTAAGATAACAAACAACCTGCTCCTACATCTAGTTTAAGATCCCCTGGTGAGCGATCCTGACTAGAGTTCATGGAGGCATTTGTTCCAGATGAACTACAAAGGAGTGCATTAGCATTTATGCGTAAGGTGTGCTTTTGTTAGTGACATTGCTGGTTGATGTAATTGTGTATGGGATATTATTTTGATTGCTGTAATTTATGAGCGATCCTTATTCTATAGTAACCTCCATTTTCTAATCTGCTTCCCAGTTTCAAAATTTCTTCACCTGGGTTTTGAAGTGTGTGAAGATATTATTAAACGAACCGACCGATCAAGTTCCACCAGCAAACAGGTTAGCTACTTAGCTGTTTGTTTTTGTGTTACTAATTTTGTTCATAAATCAGTAACCTTATTTTGTTTTTAGTTACATTACATGGTTACCATCATTTGTAGTGAACTGGTGGTGATTTTTCTCAAGTTTCTTCTCGAGAAGGATCCAATCAAACAGCTACTTGAAGCAAATGATAGATTTGAGTGTGATATGTAAGTAGCATACTACGTAGTACTTACTGATTTCTATTATGTAATAATAATAGTATATATACACTCAAGTAGCTATTCTATAAATATTAGTTAAATCAGATAAATTTTATAATTTACAAATTTTCAATGTTTCTCTTTATACTTGGTGTAGTGAAATGCATATCTATAGTGAATACATTTTTTGAAGAGTACGATCTAATATATCTTTAGTCCAAACCATAAAGTGATCACCAGTCCAGTCCCTAGATGAAACTGTTATTTTGATCTTATTCTTTATGCTTTTCATATTGAATATTGTTAAGGAGTTAATTTAAAATGCTTTGTTGTTATTTTTTGTTCTTAATTTTACTCAGCATGGATTTTTCAGGGAAACCACAAAACATATTGAGAAGCTAGTAGATTTTGGAGGTTTTACAGACACCCAATTTTTGGAAAGAAGTTTGGCAAAACAATTTAGTGAATTGGAGGAGAGGTTCATCATTTTATTACTTGGAACCCTTTACTTATACTCACTTTTGAATCTGTTGCATGCTGCTTAAGCATAGCTGTTCCATTGCTTGTGCTGTGCTCCATACTGCATTTAACATTTTTGTTTGTTATCCATTTCAGCTTGAAAGAAGCTTTCTTGATGCCATGTACCACTATCTCTTCACAAATACACTGTCAAGGATTGCTTCCTCTTTATCCTCTAACATCTCCAGTTTCGTTGCAATCAACCCATATGCCAACATCAATATCATTCTATAAGGTTCATTTTATCTTTGTTGATTTATGATTTTGTATGACACTTTAATAGCATGATCATAAAATTAATCATACTCATCATTTGTCACTGTGCTTGTCTGTAACTTATCTACATTCTTTGCATAAATTATCCTATACCAGAATGAAGATTCACAGCATGATGGGTCCTCATATAGCTTGACAGACTATATATGCTTCATGGTACCTGATGGATCATTAAATAAAAGAAATTGCATTGGTGTGATAAAGCACTTCTGTAACAGTTTTGCTTTAAGTGCAAGGTCACTTTCAGGTTTTTTGTTGCATATACCTGATGAATATGAGTGCATTGACCTGTCTCTTTACAAGGTATTCTTTGTTGCATATTTTGAAGCTATATTTATTTTTTGTACCATACATGACATTGCTTACAGAAGAGATAATTATCCATTTTGAAAACAGGATAACCAAGTAGTTTTACTACTCAGTGAAAGGTCCTGTTCTGATAGTCCTGGAAGATCTTGGATGGTGATGCTGCAGATAGACAACTTTTCTTTTACACCACTCTCAACAAATGGTTACAGTCTGCAAGAACTAATGGTAATAACCTTCTTAATGTTTTTTAATGTTGGTTGAAACTCTAAAGTTCAACTTGTCAAAATAAGATTACCGTAACTTTTTATACCATATCCGGAACTTTGATCTTTACATGGGCAACAATTTATTTCATGCTATTTTTTTCAATAGTTTTAACCTTGATTTTGACAAACAGTAATATCATCGCTTATTTCCTGTCATGAAACTGGTAGGAACTGGAGCTCCAACTGGATACAAGTTATGTGAAGGCTCGTAGCATACTTCATACGGTATCTACGCCACTGGCAGTCAGTGGTATGTTGAGCATGAACTTCTCTATGGTAATTTTTATTTGTGGTTCATTTTACATAATGTGTGACTGCACTTGCTTTTCTAATTGTTTCATGCAGCCTCAAGAGGAGTTGCTTGTGTCTTTTCATCTAGAAGGCATGCCTTGGTTTACATCCTTGATGAAGATGAGGACGAGGAAGAGGATGAAGTTTCTGATATGGAGTGATTGTCATCTAGTTTCCAGCAGCTTCACCTCACCATTTCTGTTAATCATGATACTGTCTTGCGCTGAAATGAAATGCAATCCTACTTTGTTCCCTGAAGGGGTTACAAAGTTTCAATATCTGCTGCTATGAGCAGCAGTCTTGTTGGGCAGGAGTCAAACTGCTTTCTAGTTATGCAGTCAACTCGATGCTGTTTTAGCTCTGACGCTAACCCATCTGATCCGATGGCTGATGGCTGTGATCTGATCTTGGACTCTGAAGGTAATATTTTATACTGAAAAAAAGAAAAAGGGCAAATAACCGCTACATCACCCGCATATGCTTAATGCCTGAAGGGAGTACTATAGCCAAGTATTCTCATTCGAGTTTGGTGGTTTTCGGTGTCACAGTTACCATGTCGTCAGGGCTGCGAGTGGTGGCCGCGTTGCTTGAGCAATCGGTATCCCGGCTTGGCCACTTGCCACCCCTTATTATCGTGGACTCGTGAAGGCCATGGCACCGTTTTGGTTTCTTTCCTGATACTACCAGTAGCCGATAACACCGCAGAAGGGCAATTTTGACGGCGAGAGCTCGTGGCAGCGGTGAACCGGACCCTGCACCCACTCATAACCATTTACAGCGTCACATGGGAATGAACAGATGAAGAGGCGACATGTAAAGCGGCGGTGCTGGCAACAGCAAAGACGCAGTGACGGAAACCAGACATTCGTGTGGTAGCTCTCCATCAGACATGACGTGTGATCCCAGCCGTGGATTCTAGAGTAGTAGCATCTTTCTTCCCAGCCACTTGACGCCGTCGTTCGCGGAGCTGTTGCCGTCGCCCTCATGGACCGACGTGCCCGGAGTAGCCGTCAAACTAGCAGGAATTTGCGTCGATCGAGTGGCGCCTGGAGCGAGGCCGCCTCAGCCTGAGGACTGGAAGGCGGGTACTATGACCTGACAGGTGATGGAACACGGAGATGCAGGAACCGGAATAGGAATAGGCCAGAGAAACTCTGTGATAGGTTTGCTTTCGAGCACAGTTTGGCTCGCATATTGGAGCCAGGTAGAGCTGAGATAGGCTCGAGTAACATTTGGTTAGTTGCATCACAGCATACAGAAAGAACAGAGACGTTGATTAGAAAGCTGCATGAACTAAAAAGTTTGAAATCAAAATTTAAATTTGAATTTGATTTAAATGTATTCCTTATGAGGCAGCATGAAAAATTTCAAAAGCACTTAATCATAAATAAAATTTGCCCTATAGTAGGCTTGCTAAGATGAATTTAGGTTATTTTTATCAAATGTTTATGAAAGGTTTAGATACCTTAAAAATTCAAACTGTTTATCTTAATAAGTCATCAGGGAAGAATTTTTATTTAATTTTTTCACATATTTTGATATTTTTTAAGTTTAAATAGTCGCTATACGTTTTAACTCCCACTATTAAAATTAGCATAAATTTTAGAGGTTTAAAAATATACTAATTTTTTTAATACAAGTTTTAACTGGTTGAACCGTTCGTCAGCCGACCAACACGGACCTGGCTCCGGAGATAAGATACTCATCTGCGTTTCGTTGGAGCCTGTTCGGTCTTTTGCACGCGGCCATGCAGGCACTCTGCAGCAACCGGGTAACCAATCGTTCGAGTCTGCACGACGAGCCTGGCTACGTGTGCATCAGGGCAACCAATCGCCCCGGGTTATAGCTCCACGAGACGCCCACGCGACCGACCGGATGCCAGAACGCGCCGGCACATGCTCTCGGCGCCCGTGTGCGCGCCGCACCGGCGACCTGGGCACCTGGCCCCTGTCGTGGCCCGGCCGTTGGGAAACGTCTCGGCGCGGCTCAGTTCCGAAGACGACGCGATTTCGTGTGCCGTTGGAGAGCCTGGCTGCCTTGCCGCTACGTGCGCGAAGGCGACACGGCCACACGCGGGTGCTGCCGAGTAGAGAGCCGCACGCCCACACGGTTGCGGTTGGTTGGCGTCCCGACTCCCTCGCGAGTCGCGACCGAGGAATGCGAGGAGGAGCAGGAGGTGCGTCTTCCGCAATGAGTGAGCAACTCCCTTGTCGTGTACCGTTAGGAAGCCGCGCCGAGAAAAAGCAAAACTCCCCTTCATTTGTTTGTCTTTCCTCCTTTCTTCTGGATGGATGGATGGATGGATGGATGATACAGCGATCCTTGGAGGACGTGCCGTGATCAGTGTCACGGTGAACGTACACGGAATGATTGGGTTGGGGGGGGGAGGGTACCTGTCGATGGTACGTGAAACTGCCAGAAGGCCAACAACAGGTGGAGTGGATGGCTTCAAGCCATTTATTTATACTTACCTCCGTTTACAAATACTTGTCAGTTTTATCAGTTTTGACTTTTTGATAAGTTTTTTGATCGTTCGTCTTTTTTTAAAAAATTTGACATATATACATTCTCAAAGTATATACGATGACAAATCATATGATGTTATTTATAAGTTAACTAACGAAATAATTTTAAAATTATATTTAGTCAAAGCATAAATAGTAAAAGTCAAAATTGCCAAGTATTTCTAAACGGAGGTAAGTAGCATTATTCCATTTCTATGGAACCACAATTAGACCGAGGACAAGGGCTAGTCTCCTTTCGTCATTTGCAACAAAAAAAAAAGTATTAGCACCTCTTGTCCTCCATTTGCATTGTATTTACTCGTGTCTTAATTTAGCACAGCGGATGGATAACCCCTTAGCTAGCTTCAACCTGCTCCAATAACAAACCGGCAAAAGCGCGAATTAGATAGCGTCCTCGCGTCTTATCCGGCTTGACGAGGATATTAGTGACTGGTGCAGATACATGCAAGCTCCACTTGAAGCTGTTTAGTCAAATTAATTTCGTTTGACGAAGTAGCTTTGGTTTAATTTTGGTAACGGTATCGCAATCGTAATTAAACACAGGTGTAATCGGAATCAATGTTTACTAATACAGATTTTGTTTGGTTCGGTTATGTAACGGTTTTCCATTTAATACATTGTTTGGTTGAGAAAAAATGTAACATACTCAAATCAAATATGAAATCTACTCTTTTCAAATTTTTAACACACAACATTTTCGTGACATACAAATCCAAAACTTTTACGCCTGTGATGCCGGTGCCGGGGTTCGGCCGCGCCAGTGCGTAGTCCAGCGTCGCGCCGTTGTACCCGAAGTATGGGTACGGGTTCACGATGAACGGCGACTTGCTCTGCTGGTGGAACTCCAGCATTGGCGCGAACACCGCGCGGTCCAGGCTGTCGCGGAACCGGCACATCGACGGCGGCCCGGGCGGGAACACGAGGATGCCGAGCGAGTGCGGCGTCGAAACACGGATCTTGCGGAACCCTGCCGCGACGAGCGCGGACCAGAGCGCGCGCATGGCCGGGACCAGGTTGCCGATCAGCGCCTGGTCGCCCGTGTCCACGATCTCGTTCCCGACGGCGACGAGCGAGATGTCCGTGGCGGGGTAGAAGGGCTTGACGTTGGCGGCCACCCGCGCCGCCGCGCCGTCCGCGGTGGCGAGCTGCGGGATGTCGCCGTTGCCCGCGGTGACCACGAGCTTGATGCCCGTGCCCGCGAACGCGCGGACCATGTTCGGGTTCGCGTCGAACAGCTTCACGCGGTTGATGCTGGTGCGGGATGTCGCGTCGAACAGCTTCACGGCGGGGACGACGGGCAGCACCGGCGAGGACGACGGGCGGCGCACCGGCGAGGAGGGTTGCGCACGCCGGCAGCCGTCGGGGAGGGCGAGCAGCAGTGACGATGGAAGGTGATTACTCCGTAATGAATGTGATTACAAAGGGGAAAGGGATGTTTCAGAGTATAATTCATCGGGATTTGATTAGCTCGTATCCGATTACAGAGTAGTTTAAAACAAACATATTCTAGCATAATCAAATTAAGTTGCAATAAAAATACCTTCTATTTTTTTACTTGATATCGCTGTTGATTTTTAAATTTAATTTTTATTATTTGTTTTATTAAAAAAATTTGATAAATTTTTTATATTTTAATATAATTTGATTTATTATTTGAGTTATTTAAATCACAACTTAAAATTTTACATATTTAAGTAAATTTTTTTATTAAAATAAATAATCAAAATTGATTAAAAAAATTAATGACGATATTAATTTAAAAACAGAGAGAGTACGTTACAATTTCACCAACCAAACACCTGCAGAGTTCTTGTATTCATTGACATGCGCTCGCCGGCAGGGAGTGATCATCAGGGGAGTTAAATGTACGACGACGAAAGGCTAAAAAAAAAAAAGTACGACGACGACGGCATGGAGATAGGCTCGACTGTCTGCCTTTTCACCTTTGAGCATTATTTCAGAATCCCTTTTTTTCTTCACCAGTGCAAGCAATTCCTTTTTCCTTTTCCGATACAGACCGAAGAAGAAGAAGAGCTTGCTCGCTAGCAAAGCCTGCTCCAAACCAAACAGGAAGAATATTTCTTTACGCCATGTTCTCTGATACTTGTGGCACTTGTACCCCCGTGGTTTCAGTTCGTTCTTCGTTCTCAAGATATCCCAGGCTCCCGTCCAACCTTTCTTTACGCGCTCCACGCGAGGACCCTTTCATTGACGATGCCTTCCGTCGTTAGCAAGCGGTGGCCGACTAGGCCTCGTGTTTCTGGTTTAGCTGGCATTACTCCAGTTTTGATACTTCTAATATCTTGTGAGTCCTTCCAAGTTGGATAGAATCGACAATTCGATACTTCCTCTGTTCAGCTTTTGGTTGTCGTTCCCGATCCAAAATTTGTGCTGCTCACAGCTCTGTTGAGTTGGTTGGAGTGACATCAAAAACAGAATTAAGAAAAAGAGTATTTTGCATAGAAAATACACATGAATCCAAAAAGAACGTCCGCCAGGCGATAACTGATCAAGTGGCATAACGATCAGTCCAGTGGATAAGCACCAGCACATTCATTCGATAGAGTCGAACTAATTACACATCGCCGTACGTGATGACTCGTTCCATGCGTGCGCTCTACGGTGCCCAGCAGGCCAGGCAAACGACCGAGTTGCTCGCCTCGCGGCCACCGTGCGTGGCGCCTGGCGCCTGGCGCGGCGCGGCGAGAGAGGCGGCAAGGCAACCGAAGCAAACAAAAGCCGGCTCCCGCCCGGCGCCGCGTGTCCGTGTCCCCACCCCCGGGCGTCCCAAACCTCTCGACCCCACCCCCCGAGCCGGCGCGGCCCGGGAGCCGCACGCCCGCCCGCCCAACGGCGCCGCACCGAGCAGCCACGCGCACGCACGCCTGCCTCGCCCCCCCGCCCTGCGCCGCCGACGAGCCCTTCTTCGTTCGTTCCAATGGCGGCGGCCTTCCTCGCGGCGGCGTCCGCGTGACATGATCCCTAGCTCCGTGGGGGACAAAGAGAGAATATCCGCGCCCCCGAATCCTCCTCGCCTGCTCCCAACCGCAAACCTCTCTCGACTCCGCCACCCTCCTTCCCCTGCCTCCGTCTCCCCGCGGTGCCCGCCGCCTCCTCGTCTAGCCGCGCCGCGAGGCGTCCGCGATTGGCTGCGCGCGCTTGCGGAGCCCCGGATCGCTGGCCAGGTGCCTCTCTCTCTCCTCTGAAATTCCTGCTTTATTTCGATGCTTGTGTGTGATCGTTCTCTCACCCTCCCTTTACTTCGGGGGCGTGGCTGTTTTGAAACGTTGTGACGGTTTGTGATTTTGCGGAGAGGCGAGATATTCGTGGGGGTTCGTTACGTACGCCTTACCGAAGCGTCTGGTTTTTTCCTGCTCTGCTCGAGGTGTTCGAGAGAGGTAGAGAGAGGGATCGCGGGAGTTTCCAATTGAGCATGCATCAGCTTTGTTTCTTACTAGATTTGAATTAGGGATTTCGGTCATTAATGAAGTGTGACGACCTTCCTGTATTCGACAACAGATGACTTCTGCAGTTTTGGAACCATTCCGTGATTGTTTCTTTTTATGGTATAAAACAGTTGGCAAATTGGGGATTCTTTCCTACTGGTTGCAGTATTAGTTAGTGGTCATGCAAATTTTGTGGGAATTCTGCACCTTTATTCCGGAATTTCATGTAAATCAATAATCTGGCTGAATGAATTTCCTTTTTTTTTTTTTTTTGTTCTTTCAACAGGAAGGTGATAATCGGTGCAGTGTACAGGAATTGTGAATTTGGTTTTGCCACTGTTGATCTCATCACACCAACTTGGTTAGAGTCAGACTCTTAGTGAGCATGGCGCCTGCAGCGGCAGCAGGTGGTACTGGGATTGAGAAAGTGCCACGCATGGCCAAGTTCCTCTGCAGCTTTGGAGGCAGTATCCTACCCCGCCCATCTGATGGGTGTCTCCGGTATGTTGGCGGTGAGACTAGGATCGTCATGTTGCCACGTGATATATCATATGCTGACCTAGCAGTGCGGATGAGAGAGCTGTACAAAGATGCTGATATCATCAAATATCAGCAGCCTGATGAGGATCTAGATGCCCTGGTCTCGGTTGTGAACGACGATGATGTAGTGAACATGACGGAGGAGTATGACAAGATCATTGCTGCAGGGGAGCCGTTCACTAAGCTCAGGATTTTCTTATTTTCACAGCATTTGGATGATGCTGCTGCATCAGCTGCTGTGCACTACAATGTAGATGAGAGGGAAACAGAGAGAAGGTATGTAGATGCGCTCAATAGCCTTGGTGACGTCAGATCACCTTCCTCTCCTGTGTGTGTTGAGCAGCTTTTTGGTATTGGAGGCAATGAGTCAGGGATTCCTGATTTTGCTGGCTTGAGGCATTTGAATGTTCCTCGTCCATCACATAACCAGAGGTATGGAGAGATGGATTCCCCTTGGAGCCCTGCCTATGTCTCCCCAGGTCAGTATGGTGTCCATGATCCTAGGGATTTTCCCATTTCACCATCATCTGCAAGGTTTCAAGTTGGGGCGGAGGATTTTGATGAGAGGATTTCTGATGACTTTGTAAGGCAGTCACCAAAGTATCGGCATTACGAGACTTCTCATTCACCATCACATATTGATAATCTGGTCTGGCTTCCACCTGGTGCTCTGGTTCAGCAAAATGCTGGCTTTCCAGATAATTTGGGTCGTCCTAACAATTTTTCGGATGGTAGCGCTGTGTGCGATCAATGCCGCTCATCTTTCCAGAAGGGTCAAGGTTCAGTGACGGATCCTCGCTATATAGATCCTCGTTGGACTCGGCCAGTCCGACCACATTTTGACCAACCAAGCATGGCTAATGAGTATCCTGGTCACCCTGCTAATTCTTGTTTTGATTGCTGCCACCCTTGTGAGCATTATGTGGGAGGTCAGGATGTTAGACTGGATAATGGTATGTATGTCAAAGAGCAAAATGGTGGTCATGCTCCCGTGTTTTATAATGAGCCCTGGCATGTACATGCGAGCCAAAGTCATCAAAGATACGAGGATCAAAGGCTGCATCTTGCTGGTAATGGTAGACTGATTGAGCCATACATTGTTGACAGCAACTCTGTAAATTCTGCATTTGCACCAAGCAAAGTTTATGACATGCATTCAGCATCTCATGGTCGTTCTAGCCATGAAAGTCCCCACTGTTCCCATGGCAGTTCTGAGGTTACAAATGATTCATATCACAGCCAACAAGTTGGAGGTGGTGGCTCATATGTGCAGCCATCGGGCTTTGAAGAATCCACTGGTCAGCATTACAACCATTCGCCAACATATGGTGCAGATTCTTTTTACCAAATGCAGCAGAATTTGCCACCACTTCAATCTCTGAGGAGGAGAGCAAACAGCCCTGTTCGCACTGGACCACCATATGACTCGCCACACCTGCCAATACCAAATGGGGGTGTTAACGCCAACTATGTTAGAAATACGAGTGATGCTAATTCTAGGATACCCGGTCTATCAGCATACGATCGAATGCCAAACCCATGGGTTTCTCCCGACGGAAACATACCATATAGAGTTGTTGGACATGATGTTCCTGCTGCCATGGAAAATACATTTGCTCTTGGTCCGAGGTCTAATCTGACTACTGCTCAATATGTTCAGCCTTTCGTTGCCCCAGAATCGGTCCAGCATCAACCAGGAGCTCCATTGAGAGAGGTTCATCCTGAAAGAGGGTATGCTGAACCCATGCTACAATCACATAATGATGGCAGAGTAGCTGTTTCTGTGTTGCCCCCTACTAATGAATTAACCAGGCTGCATAGTAATGCAACTCCTTCACCTGCTGTGAATGAATCAAGTACCTTGCCCCCACATGTTGGATCAGTAAATGAAGTTGATCTTAAACAGGGGGAGCCAACAGAACATGAAAGCAAAATAAAGCAGAACGAGGCTGGGGCTTCAGCACTGCAGGAATGTGGAGATATTTCTGAGGACAGGTTGAATTTCCTTCCTGAGTTGATCGCCTCTGTTAAAAAGGCT
The DNA here is from genome assembly GCA_001602275.1 of Zoysia japonica. Classification (NCBI taxonomy): domain Eukaryota; kingdom Viridiplantae; phylum Streptophyta; class Magnoliopsida; order Poales; family Poaceae; genus Zoysia; species Zoysia japonica. The sequence goes on along the minus strand of BCLF01000007.1, from coordinate 1,116,718 downwards.
GCACTGGAAGATGCTGCTGAGACACGGATGGCCCAACTGGATGTTAATGCTGTTGTTTCACCTGTTCCTGATGATGACAACAATGGGAGGAAACAGGATGAGGCAGTTGCTGGTGTAAGTAATGATTTAATTATTTAATATTAACCATATTAACTTTTGAAGCATATTAATTAAATATTTTTTTGGTTCTGCAGAATAATGATCTAAATCAGGATGCTGATGTGCATGGTTGCTCTGACCAACATAAAAGTTCCAAGATTGAGGCTACAAGTGCTGAAGCTGAGGCTTTATCAAAAGGACTACAGGTATTTTTTCTGACATCTACATTTGTAGTGCTTTCTCCAAATTTATACCTTATTGGCTTATTTCGCACTTATACTGACCATGCAGACTATTAAAAATGATGATCTGGAGGAAATTAAAGAGCTGGGTTCAGGCACCTATGGGGCGGTCTTTCATGGTAAATGGAGGGGATGTGATGTTGCCATTAAAAGAATAAAAGCTAGTTGCTTTGATGGAAGACCATCTGAGAGAGAGCGTTTGGTATGTTTAATTTTCTTATTAGGTACTTCTACTTTAGGATTCATACATTTGGATATTTGCAATCATCTTGGGAAGTATTGGTTCCTCACAATCACTCAGTATAATGACTGAATAAATACAATTAACTTTGAACTTTCGATTTTGTGCAAAATGATTCTAGTTCAGATTTATCTGATTTTACAGATTGCGGATTTCTGGAAAGAAGCTCTGATCCTGAGCTCACTTCACCATCCAAATGTGGTTTCGTTCTATGGTGTAGTCCGTGATGGTCCGGATGGAAGCTTAGCAACTGTTACTGAGTTTATGGTGAATGGGTCTCTGAAACAGTTCTTGAGGAAAAAAGACAGGTACTGATTAAACAACCGAAAGAATTTGATCTCCTCGTTCCAGTTTCAACTTCTAATAAAAAAGCAATTTTGCAGGACAATTGATCGCCGCAAGAGAGTAATATTAGCCATGGATGCTGCATTTGGCATGGAGTATTTGCATGGGAAGAACATAGTCCATTTTGACCTCAAGTGTGAGAATCTACTGGTGAACATGAGGGATCCTCAGCGACCAATCTGCAAGGTTTGATCATCAACAGTTGCAGTTGTTGTTTTCCCCCTTCAAGGCAACTCTCATTGCCATGGTGGACATCTTTGCCTGACTTTCCCCCACACACAATACTTTCTTATTAGATCGGTGATCTCGGACTATCAAAGGTCAAACAGCATACTTTGGTATCTGGTGGCGTTAGAGGAACCTTACCATGGATGGCACCAGAGCTTCTGAGTGGGAAAAGTAACATGGTGTCAGAAAAGGTAAATGCTGTCTTATAGGCAATAAGGACCTTTCAATTAATCATATATTGTTTGAATTGTAAACTATGCTCCGCTTTTTGTGTGTTCTAACAAAGCCAATTTTATATGCTCCATAGATTGATGTCTATTCATTTGGTATTGTCATGTGGGAGCTGCTTACTGGGGAAGAGCCATACTCTGACATGCGTGCTGCTGAAATTATTGGTAATGTCCAAAGTTCTCTATAGTAAAGTAGAATACTGTGCCTTGATTTCTCATGGCACATTTCTCTGTATTTAGATCTTCCTTTTGGTGCTAAGTAACTACTAGTGAACTCAGAACTGGAAAAGGATGTTTTTTAGGAATACTGGGAAAAATATTGAATGAAACTTGAAGTCTGAAAGACTTATTTAAACCGCTGTAATGGAAATTGAGTCAAATGTGAGTCCCCAGGTGTCTTCCAGTAATAAAGGCATTGTAATTAGATAGTGAACCTTAGTACAGGGCTAGTCTGTTGTTGCATTTTTGTACGTTGTGGTGCTGAACCTGGAAATGGTAACTGACAGCTGCAATATCCCTGGAGGTATTTTAACACCTAGGCATAGCCATGTGAGTACATTTCCAGAATTTGTTTCCCATTTAGATTTTCCTGGGGTATCATGATTTTATCTCTATGCACAATGAATCAGACAAGTCTGTTACAATAATTACCATGAATTTACCTCAAAAAAATAATTACCATGCCCTTGTCCTAGACAGCTGCATGTGCTATTCTACTGTATTCATTACAGATTTGCTGATTTATTTTGTGCTTATGAATCTATTGTTGCTGCTTGTAAATTCGTCATTGCAATGATTTAATTTATCATGCTTTTTTTCTAGGGGGCATTGTAAACGATTCTCTACGTCCTCAGATCCCTTCATGGTGTGATCCTGAGTGGAAAGGGCTAATGCAAAGCTGCTGGGCCAGTGATCCAGCTGACAGACCCTCCTTCACTGACATATCTCAAAAGTTGAGGAAAATGGCTGCTGCGATGAATGTGAAGTAGTTCACAAGCTATGAAGGCTGCCGTAAATGTTCCCCCATCCAATTTAGTGATTATTATCATTACAAAGGAAGGCAAAGGTCGAACCAGAGTACACGTTTTTGGCATCTAGTTTACCCTACATCACGCGATAATACTTATAATTACTTCATGGAAGAATTTTTTTTTTTGAAGATGCTCTGGAGCATGCTGAACGTGAGTTTTTTGTTGTGATCCCTATATAATAAATTATAGAAATGATTAGTAATATCTGACATTTCCGTTTCCTGTTTCAGGAATGTTGTCCTGAAGCTATCATTTGCCTTCCGCTGAATACAGTTGATATGTATTGTATCATCTAGATGGATGATGGGAACTGTTGGACTATATAATGTAAATAAGTTTTGACTTGCTTCATCTGGCTGGCACATGTTAGATGTGCCAGTGATTGGCACCGTTCAAAGCTGGACACAGTTATCTTTTTTTTTTCGCCTACGAAATTGTGTCCTAGGAGAGTTACGGAGTCAAGTAGGGATATCTTTTTTTTTCCAGATGTAAATAGCCTACGAATAAGAATTATTTGAGTTTACCCTGTATATAGTATATCAGTGTCACCTCTTCTACGATCCTGGGTCTGGATATTCTTTAATCCCCGTTGCAGGAAATGTAATAGGTCAGGTGTGCACGTGTGAATACATATTCCTGAAACGTGTTTTACGTTTACAGATGACCCATTTGCTGGAAAATTGAGGAACATGGCTAGCCCAATCCCAGTATGATGTTAGATGCTACTAAAGGATCGGTGAAGTCACTGTCCAAAGATGGACAACGAGCTATTTTGCTATGATGTCGCCCGAGTGTCATTTTGTAATGGTGGAAGATTAGTTCCACAGTTTTTTGTTGCTGACCTTCTGGAATTAAGTTCCATTTTTTATGCGTTGTAAAGCGCCCCTGAGACGGAAGTCCACCAATTTTTTTCAGACACAATGAGGAAATATGTTTAGGTAGCTCTACTCCATGAATATATGGGCCTTTGTCCTTTGCTTTTTTTTTTCTGCATTATTTTTCGGTGTTCTTTACATCTCTCTTGCTCAGTGGATTTCGGAGCTAATAACTTGATCTTGCAGTGGCACGATGATATCATTGAGGAATCAATGTTACGATCTTTATCAACTACTCCGTCCATGTATGATAGGCGCATTTCTAAAACGAAACTTTCCAGGATTGATATGCGAATTGCTGTCCAACACCACCGATCCATCTCGTGGTCTCGTGGAGCACGCCAGGGCCTATTTGGCGGGGTAATTAGTTAATACGACGAGCTGCTCGGCCATCAAACAACCAATCAGCTTTTTTAGATTTTCAGTGAGCCTACACTGATCACTGTTTCACCTCTATAAATTGCAACAAAGTAAATGGACTAAGGTGACTTATTTCTTCTACTTTGGTCTCCGTGAAATCTCAAATACGTCTATCAAAGATGTGGACGGAGGGGAGTATTATCAAATATCAGCATCAGAGCTATTTTACGACAACCATGGTTCATACGGATCACTTTAGGGTACGCATGCTTTTCTTCCGTCCGATCATCGCATCACTTCACTGATTAGCCTAGCAAACCTACAAAATCAACAACAATCAACTTGTTCACCAAACCTCACGATTAGCTCCTACTAACACTAATTTAGTTTATAGCCGAATTGCACTCAAAAGTCAAAAACATTAACAATCGAACGCGGGCCGCCATTCCGCATCCGCTTTTCGTTCTCTTCTGCGTGTTGCGACGCACTGTTGAATCAATGAACAGCTAACGGACGGATGAGCTGAATAATTTGGGTCTCGGTTTGTGCGCGTAGGTGACAAGTCAAAAGCATGCTTGGGAGTTGGGACAGAGAAGAGGCACGGCGAATCATTGATGGAAGGATGGATATTCATAGCAGGTTCGGCGTAGCTTGGCCTCTTCTCCGGAGTTCAGAGACACACCAGCTAGGCCTCTGGATAGAGTGTTTATGCAACAGCATAAATGGATTGATTGATTGCAAGTTAATCAGTTGTTAATTGGTTCTTGTTTGTGTTCATTTGATACCGGAGCCAGGCTAGTTTCCATACCAAGATGTATCAATCTCATTTCCCTAGGGAACATCGGCTTAGATGAAAATATAACTGATGCTGCATCTGATCCAAGATTTCTGGCTCTGGATCAGCTGCAACTCAGAAGCCACAACTGGGATTTGAAAACACTGATCCTGCAGATTGCCGCATTGCTTGCACTGCACTTCCCCTTGTCTCTTCGCGCTTCAGACTCGAGCTTCAGAAAACCAGGAATTGTATACGAGGCATGCGTTGGCTCTGTTCTCTTGGTTGCATATGAAAAGACAGAATTTGACACAGCGGCAAGCTGGAGTCTTTTCTCCTCCGTGCTAAGATAATCAGCATTAGGTCCTGTCCTGGCAACGCGACGAATGGAATCTCCAACTCCAAGTGAGATTTCTCCAGCACGGGTCCATCAAGACACATGCAACAACTAACCACTCTTTCTTTGGTGGCACCGGCGGCCACCTCGCCATCCATTGATCTGCTTGTCCTTGCCCTTCGCATCACAAGGCCAGAGCTAGAATTTATCAGGTCTGCAGCCCTGCCCCTGACGTCAACCTGCTTCCACCACGCCTAACTGGTGAGTTGTGCAGCTGACGAGAAATCGACAGGGATTGCACTGGGAATTCAGAGACTGGATCAGCATATACCCTGTTTTGGCAGAACCGATCGTGACCGAGATGTTGAGGTAACAGTAACAGTACTGGCTTATCTCGTTCTGTTCTTTGCTAGCAACTGGTCAAACAGACGTGCTTCAGTCTCAAGCAATTAGCGTCAGTGACAGGCTTTTTCTTTTCCAGCGCTAAGAAATATCTTGTCGTTTAAATCGGTCAGCCGTGCAGACAGTGAAATGGCAGCGTAGTTTAGCTTGTCATAATTTGGAAATGATACTGTATCACAATTTTTATATATATTATGACAAACGATATCACATGAATGGAAGAACCCTAAAGGCGGTGGGCGGATAGGCTCCCGGTTGACGTCCGGATCGATTAATCTGTCGGGGAGAAAGATTCTGAAACGGGGCGTGTGCGATTGATGGTAAAGGAGGGAAGCTTTCGTTGATCTGATTTAATGGATTTTAGCCGTCTGCATGCCTGCCCGTCGTTGAAACGTCGACGGCACTGACCAAGACTTGGCCGGAAGCGGTCCGGTCACTGACTTACTAGCTGGTAGCGTAGCCTTTTTATCCCGGCCGTCAGTAGTTTCTGATTCCGTGGCGCCATTGCGAACACGCCCTGATAAAATGGCCGTGTTGTGCTGGTGTTCGTTTGGTGAATGCACGTCAAAGGATGTGAATATGTACGTCTTAGATCTGGAGAAATTCACCGCTACTTTTGCTACGACGTCACTGTGGATGGATTGAGGTTGAAAATTCCATGTCTTTGTGGCACAAATATATTAGACCACTACATTGATTAATGTTACCTACCTTGTGTTTAATTTAATATAAACAAGCATGCTACATGCTTCATGACTTTGCTTTGGGGTACAGCCTATTAGGTCAAGTACTATGCAGCATGCGATCAAATGCTAGAGTCCAATGATGCTGATCAAAATGTCCAGTTATTCCCACTGCCTTTTTCTCATCTCCTTTAAATTTTTCCCCTCTCCACAAGATTTAAGACTGCTTCTTCACGTTGCTGATGGCAGGCAAGGCAATGCAAGGGGCCATGGGGAATATGACCTAGCAGGAGATGACAATCAGGAAAATAACAAATGACTCCCCAATCCTTTCTCCTTGCTACCCTAAGCGTCTTTTAATCCATCCTGCTTTGGGCTAATTTAATCTATCCTGTGGACCTGAGGATTAACTTGGATTTGCCTTTTGGGAAAGGTGGTAGCTCACTTGCTTCCGCGTGCTCAATCATCTCTGGCTTCTATGTCGCTGACAGTAGGCCAACGGGCATCGATTGAGAGGTCCATGGCCCACTGTCGGCGGACCAACACACTTTCTATCTGTTACTGGTTAGTGAACTTGGCTAACTATAAGGTCAATATTGCATGAGCGTTTTGGCGCCAATATGGTTATCTTTCAAAGTAAAGTGCTTTTGCCATTCAATTCTCCAACAGCTTCCTGTTTGGAGCTACCTCCTGCTGCATAAACTACGGGGTGCTCATCGGCCACTTGTCTGCACAGCAGCGATGAGTAAGTGAGAGCCGCCAATTCAAAGACTATTGTACTAGCTAGAGAGAGACGGAAGACTAATCGACTTGCCGTTGCAAAACCTTTTACCCTTGATGTTCCTAAATTCCATTTCACTTGGATGGTTGTTGTAGGCATCACTGTCCAATGATCATAGTTAGTTAAGAGTTGTTGGGCGTCACTGTAAATTATGACAGTTACATGCAGCCAACCTTGGAATTGATAACGAGACCAATACAATTGCTAGCAATAATTAACTGCTAGTATACTGGTCCTAAAATGGATAAATATTTACATAGCATTTAATAGCTCAACAAATTTTCCATGTTGGTTAGGTACCACAAGAAAAACGCGACTAGGAATAGCAGCATGGAGGACTGGGAGAAGGAGCACGGTCAATACAAGAAATCCATGAACTGATCATGATCTCTAGCTCAAAACTGAAGATGTTGGCCGTATACTTGTCTGATGATGCATGTGCATGTATGGCTTCCATAGTTCCATATCCACATACCACATGCAGAGGCAGTCAGGTGACCAGGTCGTGCACGTCTCTCTCTCTCTCTCTCATTTTGAATCTTGGGACTCTACCTGCTTTTCTTAGGACATTCGTTGAAGCTTACTAGTACTATTCAACACTGCTCGCTCTGTTTTCTTACGATCAACACGGAAAGTGACACGATCGATCCAGCAGCTGGATTTTTGCCTTTGGATACATACAATAGTAATAGCTAGTAGGAGTAGAACTTTTTGTGATGCGGCTTCGCTGTGCGCAACGACACATCTCCAGATCCTCTAGTTACACACACATTGGAATCGGATGGAGAACCGTGTCCAAGTTCGCTAGGTTTTCGCATTCATGGTGAACTGGTTCTACTATTTTAACTGGCTAGTACTAGAGTACTCCACATCTTTATAAAAATAGAAAAGCAGAAAGCTTTGGTGGTCAGTCAGACTGCTTGACTCCGGATTATAATCTAGCCATGACATTGTCAATGCCCTGTTTGAAACAGTAACTGCCGAGCCAACGCAGGCCAGATCGTGGAAGTATAAAGCGATCCCATTGTCAGTCAGACTGCTTCATGGTCAGTCGAGCCCATACGACACCTGCGACCAAGCTTATAATAACGGAAAAGACAAGCTTTCCTCTGCTGATCGATCCCTGCAGGCCAGATCGTCATGGATGTTAGGTCCCAAAGTCTGAAGGCTCATCTGATCCCGGCGTCGCTTGGAAGACGAAGGAGACTGCCCAAGGGGGCTGCATGCCGGCAGTGCACACAGTGGACGAAAAATGGTCATGGATCTGCGTGGATGGAGGGGAGGTCGCGCGCGACTTTGTCGATGGAGAATCGATCGATTTGATGTCTCCGGGGTAATTAAGCAAGTCTGGGGGAAGTTAGGCAACGCAGCGTGGGAAAAAGCAGGCGTCCAAGGAGTTTTTCACACGCCAAGCAAGAGTATTTCGGATCGTCTGTGGAGGCACTGTGCTCCAGTCAAAGTGTTCTATCGCTCATGTCATGTTGGTATTTCGGCCGACGAGCTCACTGAACGAAACTAAAAGCATAGGCTGCTTGTTATCCAACTTAATTCTAGCATATATCCTTTTGCATGCATCATATATGAATCTTAGAACAAATAAACTCAACGTCATAACGTACAGATGATGATCATCACGCTGTAGTGGTACATATCACTGATATGCCTTTTGTAAGTGTGCCTACAATTTACCATCCTAAAAAATGTGTAAACTTTGTAAACACAGCTTGCAATGTCAGGAAGTATTTATGCTATACAATCGAAAAGGCTCCTATGTATAAGAAACAGAAGGTCCTGGCCGGTGCATGGCAGGGAGGGCGCTGCGGACCAAGCGTCAGCATCACAAGGCGCCCCCGTATTTTCCTCCTGGTGTCCGGCCATCCGCGGCTATAAAGCTCGGCTCTACCTTCCTGGCCTCTTCTTGACTCGCACCCCCTCGTCTCCTCCTTTGCCACTCACATCTACAGCAACAGCTGCCTGTCTCGTCAAGACCATCTCCCTCTTCTCTTCTGGCCTGCCTCCTCAGTTCTCTTCTCCCCGGAGCTGCTCTCGACCGATCCAGCTACTAGCTAGAGATAGCACACGGAAACTGATCGAAGCGTCGTCAGTCATGGGAAGGGCGCCGTGCTGCGACAAGGCGAGCGTGAAGAAGGGGCCCTGGTCGCCGGAGGAGGACGCCAAGCTCAAGGCCTACATCGAGGAGCACGGCACGGGCGGCAACTGGATCGCGCTGCCGCAGAAGATTGGTAAGTGACCGTTGGTGTTATTGTTGGTTGATCTTTGCTGAATTCGATCTGATCCGTGTGTTCTAGGCTGGTAGCAGGTAGTATCACCTATTTATGGACTAGTATTGTCATGGTGCATAAGACATGCTTGTGCATGGATGCAGTAGCTTGCTAGTCATAATTTGGTACTAGTAGCTCCCAGTATGGGTTTTGTATTCATGCAATCTTAAAGCTAACATTTTTCACAAGCTGTGTGTGTCTAGCTTGTTCTCGTCATGCCAATTTTAATTTCATCCTCCGATCCCCCCTTGAACCGGATCGAAGAGATCTAGTAATTTGTTAATATCATATGTGTGTAGATTGGGCTGGTTTAGTCGATATAATCCATGAAATAGTTTCAGAATAATATCCTAAATCGTTTGTAAAAAATATTTGATGACCGAATAAAGTGATGTTCCACTATAGATTGATCTATTTGTTTGTCGTGATCTGAGATCCAGCTAATTAATCACGATCAATTTGGTACTACTGAAGCAACCTCCCCTTTCGTTAGATTATAAAATACATAGTGGAAAACATGTAATTATATGAAATAGAAAAAGAGTAGGATTTAACTAATTTTTGGCAAGATGTGTAACAAACTAGTCTGTATAGGCTTGCCTCTTCTTTGGTCTGTCCAGTTAATTCATTTCGTTATGCTAGAATTGAATTTCTGTTTATATAGGGCTTGGTAGTATTCTCCTGTTGTTTTCTCCCTGTGCTAGAGAGTATAGCTAACACTATAGCGTGTCAATAATTTTTCTTCGTTCATTTGCTTTCTGAATAAACTGACTGCTTGTCAGTTTTTATGATTTGATCTAAATACGTTGAAGTGCATAAATGATTTGATCCAGGACTGAAGAGATGCGGGAAAAGTTGCAGGCTGAGATGGCTCAACTATCTGAGGCCAAACATTAAGCACGGCGACTTCACAGAAAAGGAGGAGCACATCATTTGCAGCCTCTACATTAGCATTGGGAGCAGGTAATTATCGCAAGTGCTGTTGATCACATGTGTGTGCATCTGTAACTTAGATTTTGTTATTGCTATATCTCTCTTTTTCGCTCATCATCAAACTCGATCAGATGAACAATTCCCATGCATAAACACACACGCCAAATCAAGCTGCCTGTAAACCTGCAGAAACACCCTTCGATTTTCAGGTGGTCCATCATTGCGGCTCAGTTGCCGGGGAGGACGGACAACGACATCAAGAACTACTGGAACACCAAGCTGAAGAAGAAGCTCCTCGGCAAGCAAGCGCCGTCGCGCCGCGCCAGGGCAAACCAAAGCCCGTACCTATCGACCGCGGCGGCGGGTGGCAACGTGTGCAGTACAATCAACGGCAACAACAACAGCGCGTCCATGGCCTCGCAAACCCTAAGCGCGTCAGCGCTGGAGCGCATCCAGCTTCACATGCGTCTGCAGGGCCTCTACGGCGCGTTCGGCTGCGCCGCTGGCGCCGGCGACAGCGCCACCGCGCCGCAGTGGCCCAAGCTCGAGACGATGCTGACAAGCATGCTGCGAATCCCGGCGACAGAGCCGGTAGACGCCGTTGCCACGACCGTGAGCGTGCACCACCAGCCCCAGCATGTCGTCGACCAGAGCCTCGCCGCCGGCCGGGCAGTCGAGACCGAGCAACTGGGCTCCACCCGCGCAACAGGCTACAACAATATGCCATGCAGCTTCGAGCGGCCAGGCAAGCCAGGGTTCTGCTCTCCCTCTACCACCGATGCTGATGCTTCGGGCCTGATGGTGAACGGCGGGTACGGCGGCGCCGGCTTCGGTCCTCATCACAACGATATCTACGACTTACTCTACAGCAAGTACGGATCAATGTTCGGCGCCGGAGCACAAGGCGGCGGGCACATCATTCCCTCGTTGCCGGAGCTGCAGTGTCCGGACGGCGCTGCGGCCATCGTCGGCGCCGATGAGAAGTTCTCCACGTGGACCACTGCGTCCTGCGACTACGGACAGCTCCAAGGAAACACCATTTATGGCAGCCTGCAGGACTACGCGCTTGGCGGCTACGATCAATGATACTGGTGTGTTGTACGGTATACTAGAACACTACATTGTTGGTGCGTAATTCGGTCGGCATACGTATGTTTGGCTTCTGTTTCTTGTGTATACTTGTATGTATATGTGATGAATTGATATAAATACTGCAGTTTCATTGCCATATACATATGTATCTGAATTTTATAAATAGCTCTGAGTAAGCAGCACTTTTGTGTGTGCATTTATTTAGTTTCTCCAGGGTAACACTACATACTCTCTACTTGTGCTTCTCTCTCTAGAACCTTCTTGAACTCTAAATTTCATTTTCGCCACCTCAAAAACATCCGTTAGTGGCCTTCGCCGTGGCGTGGTGGCGTGGTCTTTCGCTGCTTGTGCTTGGTTGCTTCTTGAACCGCCATCGACTGGCTCCATTTCGAGGGGCGGGGGTGGTACCAACCACCCTGGTTGGTTCTCGAAATAACGACCCGGGCCAGGTCGCGAACGAATCTGTGATTCAACCGGCCCGCGGAGATCAGGATGGGTTGGGCTCCGGCTAGATTAATCGGCCTGCGAATTCCATGGGTTTGGGCTTCGGGTCGGCTAGATCAACCGGCCGTGGCTCTCTGGATAGTTCGTTCTAGTAATAAGCCCATGGGCGCCATTTACCAAGCTAATGGACTCAGAAATTGGACCTTTTCTCCGCCTCTCAGGGAGAAAAAAAAAAGAATTCGACCTTTTCTGTTTAGTGAACAATAACGCAACTTGAGCGATTTTTTAATCGTGTCTTTTCTGCTTCTACTGATATGACGCCGTTCATCCTGGTCCCTAATCATCCTGATATTAAGGTTTCAGGTGAGGCCTCCATGATCGTTTGAGATGCAACAAATATAATGATCCTGCCAGTCGCCACCGCTATAATCAAATTACGTAGCTAGGGGAAACACAGAATAAACATGGGAGCAAATACTAACACGCCGCGTTGACCTTATCTCCCTTAATTTCTGTGCCGACCATGCATTATCGAACATGAACAGCACTCCGCCGCTTGCACCTTGAGCCGCGTCCAGCAAGAAGCTCTTTCGAGTACGCAAATCACGTATAAATACGATGCAAAGCTCTTGTAAACAGGTCAACCATACCTGAGCCAGGTGATCAGCAGCAATGCCGCCTCGTCGCCGCCCCTCCATCGCGGCCGCCGCCGCGGCCACGCTGTTCCTCGTCATCCTCCTCGCCGGGGCCACCGACGCCGCATGGCCCGGACACAGCAATAAGGGCGGCCCGAGCCTGGCGGCCGCCTTCCTTGCCCCGCACAACGCCGCGCGGCGCGCGGTCGGGCTGCCTCCTCTGAAGTGGGACGAGCGGCTGGCCGCGTACTCGCGCCGGTACGCGGCGGCGCGGAGCGGCGACTGCGCGCTGGCGCACTCGCACGGGCCCTTCGGCGAGAACCTGTTCCG
>BCLF01000007.1:1090335-1104015 GCA_001602275.1 Zoysia japonica | reverse complement strand
GTGGCGGCCCGCGGACGTCGTGGGCGCCTGGGTCCGCGAGCGCGCCATGTACGACGCCCGCTCCGACACCTGCGGCGGCGGACGCCGCGCCTGTGGGCACTACACGCAGATCGTGTGGCGCCGCACCACGGCCGTCGGCTGCGCGCTCGTGCCCTGCGGCGGGGGACGTGGCACGTTCGGTATCTGCAGCTACGACCCGCCGGGCAACTACGTGGGCGTCAGGCCCTACTGAAAAAAATTGTCCAAAATGCCAAAAAGCACCGCGTTTGCTGATCACAGGATTCAGAGAAATGGTGGAACTGCTTGCCCATTTTTCTTCAACTATTTACGGCGGTGTCATGATTATATTCTTCCCGTCATATATGTATCTCTGATCATTCTTTGAGATGGTAAATGGATAAAATAAAAATATGATTTTTTATTGCATTTAGTAGTTCATTCCAAGCAAGCGGCATTACCGTTTCTGAACCAACGCCCTGAAACTTGTTAGTAACTGTGGCTGGCCTGGCAGTTCAGTGTTCAGGGACAAGTCCTCCATCGCATTTTCCTGCCGACAATCGTCGTTCAGGTTAGCAACGAGCATGTTCCCAATCAGTGCTGCTGTTGCGCCATATATATACGTACGAACATGTGGAGATGACAAATGCGCGTTTTATTCCCCTGGCAGCAGAATTTCATACTTCGACCCTGTGAGGTATTTAGATTCTTTTCTCGACGTATTCTTAAATGGATCTAGTTTGTTTATGCTAATACATTGTACCAATCATATACTCCGTGATATAATAATGTGACACGCTTATTAGCAACCTCGATATCCTGCAGCAACTGAACAATCTCAATCTCAGGCACCAAACACCTAGTAGCTGTCTTCTACTAACCCTGCACAAATAATTCCATCCGACAACAGGCGCTCGTACCCGAACGGCACCAATGTCAAATTTGTCAAAGCTCGCATCCTGTGCAGGCATCCTGTGCAGGTGCAGCTAGGGCGACACCGAAAGTCCTCGTCTGCTCCCTCTTGTTTCGGCGCGTTTCGGGCGCCGCGCGTTCTTGGCAGACAGTGATTGGCACGTTGATCATCGAACCGAAACGTTCCAACCATGATCGCGCTGCGTTTTCATATATTCCTGGCTGGTAGTATTCGGTAGGTCAGGTTCTCAATGATAGCTCTAGCTGTTTAGTTAGCTCTTGAAGAAAATGAGGGGTTTCGATCGATGCAAATGTAACGTTGTTCAGAGACGACTACCTGAAAAGTAACAGGATCTATCGTTTTCAGGAGTACTCCTAGCTGCCAACAAATTTGCAAACGCTGAAAGCCTGAAAGTATCAGTTGTCGTATGAATTTGAAAAAAAAAAAGTCAGTCAAATCGGATGATTCAGTGCAAAACAGACAAACAATGAACTAATATTAGCAGAGAGCTTTTGTTTTCAAAGATAGCTGGACTGGAGCTGCATTACAATAGTCGCCAAGCTAGCAAGAAAGCTGCGGCCTGACCTGTGGATTCGTCGAAGAGAGGCCTATCACTGTTTTTCATAAAAAGGCTGAGTTGTAAAGAGCGAGTTTTAGATGAACAACGCCGGTCTCAATCGAGCTATAATAAGGCATAGGCTCATCATGATCTACGCCGCAGATGAATGGATCTCTTTTTTTCAGTTTCGCGCAAAATGATGAACCTCTTAAAATTTTCCAGTGGTTTCAGGGAGCCACCTTCCTTTTATGCAGAAGCAGGGACCGTTGTAATTGCGCATCGATTATTCAGCGTTTCGGGGAACGTCAAGGTGAAGGATGGTGAAAGAAACGGCTATTCGTTTATCGCCGCCTCCAAAATCCATATACGGAGTAGTAGCTGCTAATTTTAATTCCACCGGAGCAGAGAGGCATAGTATTTAAGTAGACCTTCAAGAGCCTTCAATGATTATGGAACATGGCGAGTCTCCCTCACCAAATCACGCCGTCGCCACCTAAAAATTTTAAGTCCTCCATGTATTTATATGACGGAAGTCGTGAGCCAGTGGTGGTGCCAGCACTATCCACAGCTCAGCACAGCGGTCTGCTCCCCATGGCCTCCTCCTCCTCGGACTGTCGCAGAGCTCACCTCGTCTTTGCCCTCGTCGTCGCGCTGCTCGGCACCGCGCTCCTCTCCGCGGTGGCGGACGCGTACCCTTCCGGCAGCTACGGCGACTTGCGGTCCCAGTTCCTGGCGCAGCAGAACCTGGCGCGCGCGTCGATGGGCCTGCCGCCACTAACCTGGGACGAGCGCGTGGCGTCGTACGCGCGGCGGTACGCGGAGTCGCGGCGCGGCGACTGCGCGCTGGTGCACTCGCGGGGGCCGTACGGCGAGAACCTGTTCTGGGGCAGCGGCGCCGGGTGGGCGCCGGCGCAGGCCGTGGCCGCGTGGCTCGCCGAGCGCCCGCGCTACGACTACTGGAGCAACAGCTGCTACGGCGGCGCGTGCGGACACTACACGCAGATCGTGTGGCGGAGCACCCGCCGCGTGGGGTGCGCGATGGTCACCTGCTACAACGGGCGCGGCACCTTCATCACCTGCAACTACGACCCGCCGGGCAACTACGTCGGCGTGCGCCCGTACTGATCGATCGGTGGCCGGCCGGTCCGTCGCCGGTGATGGCTTCCCTCTTCTTGCCTCTTGCAGCGCTGGTCATTTTAATTCATTGTTGTCAGTGCTCGGAAGTCGCAACTAGCAAGATTGCCGGCTGGTCATCAACTCATCACTGAGCTGATTCATGTCTCTTCCTATCATATTAATTCATTGTCACATGGAGATGTTCAAGTGTACAAAATGCAAGGTTGTCACTACTCTTACTACTACCATTATTACATTTTCTTCTCCTTTTTCCCTGCCAAAATATACCCACTGTGAGGTATTGGCAGGGTCAGGGAAACTGCAATAAAATTGAGATAATATATCGGAAGTGAGGCTAGTGAGCTAATGATCAACTCTTTGTTCTGTCCAGCAGAATGAGAAACTGTTTTCTTCTTTTACAGTAACCTTGCCACTGCACTTCAGCTGTGCGATGGAATCGAACACTTTGCATGCACTTGCAAAAAGCGATCGAGTCTTGCGTGTGACGCTGTTGTTGCGAGAATGACAGCACATTTTCGTGTGTCTGCTGATTCCTTTGGTTCCTTCCTTCAGCTAGTTGCTCGTGATCCTGATCGGTATAGTTAGTTAGTTGGTTGGTTGGTTGACGAAGCATTGCGGAGCTGTTCAGAGAGAGGAGGAACACGACCAGCGGGTGAGCTGGTAATGAGGCTGTGCCGGCTGCCGAGCTTACGGAAGGCGCGTGCGTGTGTCTGGACGGCTGGCTTTGGCTGCTGGGGAGGGAAGACGCCTCAGTAGCTCACCTCAGCACAGCAGCTCGCTCAGAGAATGGGGATCGGCCTCATCAGCCTCTGCTGCTGCTGCTACTGCTACTGCTATGGGCAGTTGGAACTTGGAATCCGATGCGATCACGCGACGCCATGCCACCGAACTGTCTTTAATGAGATCGCCGCCATCTAACTCGGCGGCGGCGCGCATTCATCTATCGATCGATCGATCGGTCCGTCCGTCGACCGGCGCCATGGCCGATTGGCGCCGTCTCGAATGCGTTTTGTTTTCTGTAATGTGGCCCGTGCGTTCGGACTTCGGACAGGATTGGAGCTGAGCTGGTCCAACGATTCCTCTGCGAAGAAAAAAAAATGCTCCGTGGGCCGCGGAATCTTAGCGCGATCACGAGCTGCGGCGCCACATGTTAGGTTCCCCTGATTCTGATCTTCTAGCTCGAGTTGGAAGCCTGGAACTCAGATGTGGAGGGAAGGGAACGCAAGCTGCGTTGCAGATTGCAGAGCTGCGAGCCTGCGCGTCGCACATTGGCACGGGTAAAAGCTGAAGGAATCTGAGAGAAGGATGGATCTTGGAGCGACTGCTGTAACGCTGTGCCTGCTACTATACGTTGCGTATGTGTACTGTGGGACAGACAGACAGTACGTGGTCGTGTGTCAAATGTCAACAAGACAAGAGAGGCACAGTTGTTGTTAAAGCGCGTTGATTTGACAATAGGCAAAGGAACTTGCATGTGCTCCAGCTACTGATGCACTCCATACTTCGTTTCTCCCAAGGCACTTTAGGACACATGTGCAATTGACGAGTAGTAGTACTTCCATGATTCAGAGAGAGAGAGAGAGAGAGAGAGGTTGGCATCCGGCATGACGAACCAGCGAATAGGCACGCCGGTCTCTGTGCAACTGTAAACGACGCGGGCATGTGCGGTGGACCAATTTAGGCCTAAAGAGCCCAACTTGACCTGCTAATACGCACTGCCTCTATCCATGCCCAAACCGATGTACGGCCCATATGCAAGTAGCATCAGTTTGGGCCTGGCATGGGACACGAAAATCTTACCCGATCGACCGGTGGCGGTCCTACATGCCGCCCGGTTTGGATGCTTCCCCGGTTTCACGAACTGGCTTGAATCGCATGATTGATTCATGTGCAACTGTACTAGGCAACTACGCCACGACGCGAGAGCCGTTATCCCGTTGCGTGGACAGGATCGAAAGTGGCCGAGACACCGCTGGGACACGCGCGCGCGCCGCCAATCTCGTCCCGCTGCGTGGCGACCGTTGGTTGCGGGCGTCACATGAGAGCCGGCCGGACTCGCGCGAGCACAGCGCGACGCCGGGCTCCCGTCGCCGTTCGCCTTGTAGACCGCTCGTGACCACGGAAGCATCTCGAACGGGGCATGGCGTCAAGCTCACGGGTCGAGCTAGGACAAGCGAATGAGTGATCGATCATTGGTCGCGCCTCGCGGATAAATAATCCCGAGCGAGCCCCAACCGCCGTCCGCCACGCACGACACACCTCGGCGTCCGCGAGCCAAGGAAAAACCGAACGGGAAGAACCATGAGGCCCCCACTCGCGCCTCTGCTCCTCCTCCTCCTCCCACTTCTGCTCCTGCTACACCTCGCGGCTTCGTCCGCGCCACCCGCAGCCAACACCCGCCGCCCGGTGCAGGTCCCGGCGCCGTCGTACGCGTTCAACGCGACGGCGTACAACGTGTCGGCGGCGCTGTGCCCGTGGTGCGGCGCGTGGACGGACGCGCTGGAGTTCCTGTACTACCACAACCTGGTGCGGCTGGCGCGGTGGGAGCTGCCGCTGGCGTGGTCGCCGCGGCTCGAGGCGTACGCGCGGTGGTGGGCGGCGCAGCGCCTCGCCGACTGCGCACTAAGGCACTCGTTCCCCGACGGCCAGTTCGCGCTGGGGGAGAACATCTTCTGGGGCGGCGCCGGACGGGCGTGGCGCCCCGGGGACGCCGTCCAGGACTGGGCCGCCGAGGGCGTCGACTACTCGTACGCCGGCAACGCGTGCGCGCCGGGGAGGGAGTGCTTGCACTACACCCAGATCGTCTGGCGCGCCACCACGTCCGTCGGATGCGCACGGGTCGTCTGCGACGACGGCGGCGTCTTCATGACCTGTAACTACTATCCGCCGGGAAATGTCATCGGCGAGAGGCCGTACTAGCTAGCGAGCGAGCAAGCTCAATCATATACTATCAATCGAGGTTTACGTGACAGGGTTCTGTGTTGGCCTGTGTAAATAAAATACTCCTACTCAGCAGTGCTTTGGTCACGTGAAAGTGGTCAGGTGCTTCAGTATTTGTCTCCTTAAATTATTTCAAAGTTGTGATGTAAACATAAGTATTTGTCTCCGTAAATTACGGCGCGTAGTGATATTATCTTGTCAGCCACTTTACCCGGGTATTTACTGTACGAACAATTAATTGAAGAAAATCTGTGGGCTTGAAATCGGCCTTGTCTAGAGGCCCATACTAAAACTGATATAAGTAGCCTGGGCCGGCTTATAGATTTCTGGGAATAATGCATGGTTTCAGAAGAAATTTCACCGAATTCCAATTCTTTGCACTGGAGTAACTTTCTGCTAAACACCTTTTTTTTTTGCGAGTATTCTGATGAAGATCTGGATTACTACTTCTGAAACATTTGCAAAAATATAATCTTACCACAGCGATCAAGAGAAAAAACACTTAGACTAAAATATGTGTCTATAAATTTACATACATATTTTAGTCTAAGTGTTTTTAATGGAAAATAATTTAGCCAAAGTAAGCAATGTGTCTATAAAGTATGCATAAAACCCATTATTAAGCTACTTGTTGTATCGTTAATAAGAAATGACAGGAAAGTATCGCGATACTTGCTTGTATATGAGCATGTACCTCGATCATGCAGGGCTACTTTTATTCGTATTAACTCTCAAAGAAGCTCTTATTATTCTATTAGGAGAGGATACATGTATGAAGCTTTCTGTGGCTTCAGTCATTTGAGTACTAAAAAGGACGATTCAAATCAGCGTGAAATATGATCTATATTTCGGGGCACATGACTAATTAAAATGCCAATAATAAACAATGAGTAATCAAAAAGTATTTGAGATTTGAGGGGAAATATATTTGATTCTCATAAGGTCATGCAATGAACAAAGCAGACGAGGACAAGAACATGCTCATCACTCACCGTCTCTCAAGGCATGCGTATACGGTTGTATCTAATGGCAGAACTCCCAACAAATAACTAGCTACGGTACGGTATGAAGAAATGCAAAATAAACAGCCAAAATATGATTCGCTAGGAACGACGCCGTGTATGCGGCACCATGCACGCACTGAAGTCGACGTGAAGGGATCGATTTCCTCAGAAGGGCTTCTGTCCGTCGAGGTTTCCCTGCGGCTCGTAGTGACACGTCATGAGCGTCGCCCCGGAGTCGCAGTCGACGATGGCGCAGCCGACCTCCTTGGTCCCCTGCCAGATCAACTGCTTGTAGTGGCCGCACTCCTTGCCCTCCGCGCACGAGTTGGCCCCGTAGTCGTAGTTGTCCTTCTCCGCCGCCCACGCCGCCACCGCGTCGCTCGGCAGCCAGGTGGAGCCCGGGTAGCCGAGGAACACGTTGACGCCCGGCGCCGGCGCGGAGGCCGCCGTGCAGTCGGGCTTGTACTGCTTCGCCCACTGCTCCGCCCTGTCGGCCAGCTCCTGGGTGTACTTGAGCGGGCGCTGGAAGTGGCACGCGCGGATGTGCGCGTGCTCCACGGCGAAGTCCTGCGCCGGGGTGGTCTGGAGCAGGCGGCGAGACACGGCCGCCACCGACGCGGGGGCGCACGAGAAGATCACCACGCCCACCAGGAGGAGAAGCCTGCACCTAGTAGTCCTTGAGGTGCACTCCATGGTTAAGACCAGTGTTCTTCCTCAGCTTGCTAATCTAGTAACACTAGCAGTGCAAGCTATATGAAACGATAGGTGCCTGTCTACTCGTCCTTATATACGCAAGAAAGAAACCTCACCGACAATTAGTAAACACGTCAACAGCTGAGAACTTACCATTATCACTAAGTGGCAAGCAGCTAGTTAAATCGATCAGCTGACCGATCTACCACACTACACGCGCGCATGGCGATTTACTAGCAGAATCGATGAAAGAATCATGTCATGTGATCTGTCTCGTCCGTTGAGGGCGGTGCCACTGCCATGCCATCGGACTCGAGGCTGCAGGACGCCGTGCACGCGGTGCCCTCATTTGACCTGCGATTTTCATAAGCCCCGTGGACAGTGTACGGGCAATTCTTAACTCTTTCTTCGTCTCCACTGGTCGGTTTGACACCTTCGTTCGATTGGGCAGATCTATATGGTGTCCGGGTCAGATCGAGGACGCCTGCGCCTAGGAACGGAGTAGTATAGTACTCGTCGGCCCAAGCTGCAGCCTGAAGTAAACGCTTGGAGAAAAGTTGGGATCGATTTGTTCTTCGGTGTCAGTGCAGTTTAATGGGATTTTTCGCGCAAGTAGAAGCATTGACGTGAGAGGACACATGCTTTCATGTGGCCCTGCCTGCGCGCCTGATCGATCGACCGCATCTAAGATCTTGGGAGTGGCCAGGCGGTGCATGCGTCGAAGGTTCCTTTTGCTTGCTGCAGTTCAATCAATCTCATGTCACCAGTTGATCTAGTCGATCTAGGGATTAAACAAAATGTTGCAATATACTCTTCTGGCCTCCGCTGCTAACGAGCAGTAAACGAACCAGCTAAACTCTCATTCCATGCCCTTGGTATTTATCGGGCCGGGCCTCCAGAATGCCCCGATGATTGCAAAAGGCGAGTGCCTGCTTCTTCCTTGCACTGGCCTACAACGAAATCGACATGATATTTTTCCCCTTCTCATGCAAAAGTTTTGCCCCACAAATATATATTCTACAGTAGTATTTCGGAAGTTTGGTAGCGTTGGACAAATGCCTGCTTCAAATTGTCCTTCTTCCTTTGCCGGTAATTAAACGCTTCCAAACGTCCTGTCCCCCTCAAAGTAAATGAATTTATTTGCCGTGATAAAACAACGTTATGGAGACAATGAATTCTCTCTCGAAACTTTTTTTCTATTCTAAAATTAAAATGCTTCCAATTTAAGGAAATTTATAGGCAGCACTTAATTTCATTCGATCTTAGCACAGGCTCCATCTCCATTTATAGTCAGAATGGAAAATCTAACCAATACAAATCACTGTATTTTAAGTACTCCGTATAGATCATTCGTCTGTAGTACATTTGCAGACACATAGCAGATCACTATCACCGTTGTGATGGCGAAACTCAGCAACATCTTCCTCTGCGTGGCGCTCCTGTCTCTGCTATACAGCACACACCAGGCCCAAGGTACGCATCGCCTCCTCACAAATCACATCCATCTCTCGATCCACCCACAATGGGTGCATCTCTGAATCTTCTTGCGACCTTACACACGGGATCATCCCAGCCTGATGACCACACGCCTCTGATGCTTAATTTCCCAAGCAGGTCGAAGCGTGGCCTCCGTCGCCGCCGCGACGCAGTGGCGGCCGTTGCTGAACGCGACGGCGCAGCAGCAGGTGGTGCAGCCCGACGCAATCTCGTACCGGTACTGCGAGAGGTGCACCTGCTGCGCCAACCCGGTGATCTGCCAGACCTTCAACTGCTGCATGGAGAACGTCTGCGCGCCCGAGCCGTCGACCGGCCTGCCGAACAAGAGCCAGTGCACCGCGCGCACGGTGTCGTGTAGCTGCAGCACGGACACTTGTCGGTAACTCACTCGTTCGATCGATTGATCGATTCAGTGCATGATTTTGGATCTCAAAAGAGTAACAAATGAAAAAAGAAAATTACTATATTGATCCTTGGTTTGGCCACTCTGCTCGTGTCAAAATTTTGTTGGCATATAGGGGAGGGAAGGGTTGCGTGTCTTGCAGTGACAGCAAGATGGTACCGCACACAAAAAATGAAACCGTAACAGGCTCGACCTGTTCGAGGGCTAGTTGTATCGCTGATGGTTCTTCCATCCAGAAAGGTGGTTCTGTAATTCGCAGGTGCGCGATGTATAAACAACGAGGTCGATTTCAGTCACAGCACCCAACCGTGCGTCTGAAAACTATATCACTCCTATCGCTACTGCCATTTCTAATCTTATCCCCTGTCCACGGTTTCACGTGCTGAAAGCAAACGGCCTCGCGTTGTCCACGACAGAATCCTCTATCCGGACCGAACCGAACCAAACAAGCAGAGGAGCTTTGTAGGCGGCGCTGGCGCGACAGACTAGTCTGTCCTTCCGTATCGGCATCGTGATTACTGCGGGTTTAGCTGCTGGCATCCTAATTGGGTGCTGTTTATGCACAGTGAGTACCACGAGCATCCGAGGTCGGCAAAAGCGAAGCCGCGGATGTCCCACCGGTACCAACTTGTCAGGCAAAATCGGCGCCGGATCGCGACCGCGCGCGGCTCGCGATGCTGGGGAACTGGGACATCGCCGTATATGACGCGACAGCTGCGTGCGTAGGAGTACCGTACTGGAACCAATTGGTCCCCTGCCTGGCCTCGCGTCTGTCTGGCCGGCGTCCTCTGCCAGCAGCCATCTCCCGCCCGTGCGCCCGCGACGTTTTTCACCCCACCACCCGATGCCCCAAACCTGCAAAAAAAAATTTTCTTTTCAGACTCATCTTAACGTGCAGCACCGCTTCTCTCTAGGGCAAATACAGGACTGTAACGTTCTTAAAAAAAATGTTTGTGGTTTGATCCACCATGAGCCATGAACCAAGGCCCGTTTGAATCCTAAGAGATTTTTTTAATCCAGATAAAAAAAAGTCTCACAAGTATTCAAACAATGAGTTTTTGAGATATTATTAAATTTTATAATATCTTACTTACCTCCGTTTACAAATACTTGTCAGTTTTGACTTTTTTATAAATTTTTTAACCGTTCGTCTTTTTTAAAAAATTTTGACATATAGATATAAAAAATATACATTCTCAAAGTATAAAGTATATACGATGACAAATCATATGATGTTATTTATAAGTTAACTAACAAAATAATTTTAAAATTATAATTAGTCAAAGCATAAATAGTAAAAATCAAAATTGCCAAGTATTTATAAACGGAGGTAAGTATAAATTTAAATATTATTTAAAATTTTATATCACAATATATATCAATATATTTAAAATAATAAAATTTTATAATTTAAATGATTAAGATTTTGAATTTATAGAATCCAAATTTTATAATCAAAGAATTTAGATTAAATCTATTGATCTAAATGGTTGATATTTTAAATTTTTAAAATTCAGATTCTAAAATCTAAAAATCAGAAACCGAATTCTGAAATTCGAACGGCACCCGAGATGAGATAAGGAAAAAGAAAAAGAGAGAGAAAAAAAAGTGCATGTGGTGAATCCCGAGCAAAAGCTGTTCCGGCCGATGTCTAGAATCCGGCGCCACCCTACGCGTGGCCCCCGGCCACCCACCTTCCCATCTCGCTATTCCCACGACGCACGAATCCCCTTCTTCTGCGAGTAGAGTACAGGCACTACGAGTAGGTGGCGCCATGACATGACGGCCGATGATCCGTCGCCTTCGCTCGCCGCCGAGGCGAAACTTCCAAACCGCGGCAGGGCTACGCCGTCGCCGACGCGGCAGCTAGTAGTCGCAGTAGTAGGGGCACTGTTCACCGGCAATGCGCGGCGTCAGGCTCCTTTCGCTTCGTCCCCCTCCGGAAGAACAGAATGGAATCCACTTTTCCTGCAGCGCCGCTTCTTGCTTCTTCACCTGTCCGCCCTTCTCTCTCTCTCTCTCTCCAATCAGGGATGGCTTGTGATCCCGTGTGCTCGCCCGCTCTCATTCCACCTCTGTGGCCTCCGCTTCCTCTCTTGTTCCCCTCTTTCTCCTCGTCATTGCTGGTGCTGCCCGCACTGTCAGCTTACTTCAGCATATTGTACTAAACAAACTACGTGCATTATTAAGGCCCGGCCCCGGCTGCAAACCGGATATAATAGGGCGTGTGTGACACATGATGTGGGTGTACGACGTATACTTACCAACCTTTCGCCACGGATATCTTGTGGACGCTGTATTGGCTTTTGTGTTGCACTGCCTTGCAGTACTAAATTCAGCAGTGATACCCCAACTACTTAATCCAGTTGTTAATAGTATACTATAGTAGTATAATTGGCGCAGCCTGTTCATGGTACGATCTCATGCTAGCCGACTACCCACGACCCAGTGGCCAGGGTGGTAGCTTACCTTATCTCGTCACTCGCACCAGGTCGGCATTGCCAAGCAAAACATCATCCAACAACGTTTTTGCAAAGGTACGTGAGTTGCATCACGTGATTGCCGTGAAATCGCAAGGAATTCCCTCTTCCAGCTCAGCGCGTCGCTGTGGGCAGCGCAGTACTCGCCTCACCAGAAGTCAGATCGGATGATCCTCACACGAGCGACATGAGAAGGGTGTGCCTCCATTTACTTTTCCTACAAAGAGTACAGTACTGTTCATGCTCTCCGTCCATGAACAGTTCGCCTTTGGGACCACCAGCCAGTGATCTCCGTTCCCTCATGCCCCCTCCCATCGATTCGATTTCGCAGGACTGCAAATCTATCCATTTCCAAGCAACAATCTCTCTCCCTCTATCAGAGCAGGGAAGGAGGGGACCTTCGCTTCCCCTGCTTTTCGCTGGCTCCCCCGCTCTCGCTCAGCGCCTCCTGTTTCGTATGTTTCCGTAACAATTAGGGTCACAAGCTAAGCAAAACCTAAAAATGTACTCGTAGAATCTGTGCATGCAAAGAGGTTCCTAAAAGAAGCAAACAGGAACAGCCAAATAGGAGAAAATGAACGGCATAGATTAGTCCGAACTCAGGAGTGTGCTTTGCCTGGTCTCAGCCGTCCGTTCGTTCTTGCACTAGGTGAACAAGAATAAAGGGAGAGAGCGAGCAATTCCGCAAGACCACCGAGACGGTGGAAAAGGTTGATTTGATTCATCTTTTTTATTTCTACTATATAAAAATGTAATATTTGATGATCCATCATCAATCAAAGTTTGGGGTTGCAGAATCCAAGAAAAGGCCGCAAGTGGAGCATTTGTGTGTTGTCATCGTCTTCTTCGCCGCGAGAACGAGCTTGATGACTCGATGTGAATGAACGAAAGAAATTACTTTCTTAAAAAACAATATTATATGATTGATTACCGTTTGGAAGAAAGAACATGAACATTGAACGGAGAAAAAGGTGCTAATAATATAACTTAAATTCATGGACGGAGAAGCGGCAACACAACAATGGAAGCTGGCTTTAATTTGTTGGCGGCCTCAATTCCCAAAATGGCTAGGAACAACATCCCTAGATCCCACATCTCATTTCCAGCCACAGCCAGCCAACCAATCCACCCGTGTCTGTCCGAGTCGGATCAATCAATAGGAATTTCGGCGGATTTATGGCGAGTCATCATGACGGCGGCGGGGCGGCGAGGGGCTGCGGCTGCGGCCCGGCGACGAATGGGTGCTGCAGCAGGCGCATAGCGGTCGGCCGCCTCGCCGGGTTCTTCTGGAGGCAGAGGCTGATGAAGTTCCTGAAGTCCGGCGACGCGGTGGGCGGCGCCTGCGGCGGGTCGGAGTAGCAGATCGCGACCATGAGAGCGGCCCAGTCGCCCAGCTTGCCGAGGTTCTCACCGAGGGGGAACCGGCCCAGGTAGAACTCGAGGATGCTGAGGCCGAAGCTCCAGATGTCGCCGGCGTAGCCGTCGTACGCGCCGTCGTTGAGGTCGGTGTTGATGCGCTCGGGGCTCATGTACGCGATGGTGCCGACGGAGGAGTTGCAGGGGTCCATCGTCTGGTTGAGGATGCGGCCCACGCCGAAGTCGGCGATCTTCACGCGGCGGCTGGAGTCGATGAGGAGGTTCGACGGCTTGATGTCCCTGTGCACGATGTGGCGGCGGTGGAGGTACGCGATGCCGGAGAGCACCTGCCGCGCGACGTGCGCGAGGAACTGCTCGTCGGCGATGCGGTGGCCCTCCAGCGACCCGCCGTCCATGTACTCCAGCAGGATCTGCAGCTCGCCGGCCTGCTCGTACATGCCGTGGCACCGCACGACCGCGGGGTGCTCCGCGGTGCGGAGGATGGCGATCTCGCGCGTGATCTGCCTCCGCACGGCGTCGTCGTGGTTGCCGTAAAGGACCTTGAGCGCGTACGCGCGGCCCGTGGGCCGGTGCCGCACCATCCACACCGTGCCGCCCGCGCCGCTCCCGATGCGGCGCACGCGCTCCAGCTCCGACAGCGGCGGCGGCGCTGGCGGCGCGGAGCCGGCCGAGGTCGGCGG
>BCLF01000007.1:1045044-1089987 GCA_001602275.1 Zoysia japonica | reverse complement strand
GACGCCGGGCCCGACATCGGCCCTGACGACGGCGCGGAGGACGGCGCCGACGACGGCGGGAGAGGCAGCGGCAGCGGCACCGCCAGGGACGTCAGGTCGCGCTGCGGCAGAGGCAGCGTGAGATCCGGGCGCCGACGCGCCTGCCCCGCCCCCGTGCCCGGCTGCTGCAGCGCCCTCGGGTTCGGCGGGCCGAACGGCCGCATCGCTCTCTACTTCTCTGTTCCTCTCTCACGCTCGGCGGTGCCGGTGGCGTGGCGCGCGCGACGCGAACGGAAAGGAGCGTGTCCGTGCGCGCGTTGGCGTTGGGCGTCTCCTTGCCGAGGCAAGTGGGGAGGAAGCGATGCGGAGAGGAGAGAGGTTGCGGTCGGGTGCTGGGGCAGGGAAGGCGGAATGGTGACTGGTGAGAGGCGAGTGTTTTTTATAGCGGGCGATGGAGAGCTTCCAAGGATTTCAGTTTTTTCGCCAGTGGGTGATGCGGTTTTCGTTGGTCCGTTCACGACTCTCGCTGGCGTAAACGTTTCTGCAAGTCTCAAATGATCTCAGCTCGTCGTGAAACGATATTGCAAGAGTTGTACTCCTACCAGGCGCATTTCACCGTTAAAATATTTCCTCAAAGTGCCGTTATTTGAAAAAAGAAGACACTAGTATCGTCTTAGATATGTTTGACATGAACTTAAATAACTGTTTAACCACACGTCAAAATTATCACCTCGTAGAATCGTAGGTCAATACCCGAGTAATAAACCATATGAGCAAATTCCATGACACATTCCAAAACCTCCTGTCATCAACCGAACTAAGTTGTTCCAACGATTTCCCCAGCGGAAGCTTGATGGTTTACTCAGAAATAAATGTGGAAACTGGTAAATTATTCTCTTATCTAAAAACGTGCGTAACGCCCGCTATTTTGATATGCGTGCGCCCACCACCTTTTAGAAATTTTTTTTTGATAATGAAACGTATTCTCGCATCT
Source organism: Zoysia japonica (assembly GCA_001602275.1). Lineage (NCBI taxonomy): Eukaryota > Viridiplantae > Streptophyta > Magnoliopsida > Poales > Poaceae > Zoysia > Zoysia japonica. The sequence continues at coordinate 1,089,014 of BCLF01000007.1, read as the reverse complement.
AGATTACCACACAACGTTTCAAACGTTACAGTAAATCATAGCGAATAGCGGCAAATTTCATATGAATACGTCAAGACTAAAATATATAACAGTTGTGGTCGTTACGCTCACTTAACGGTTTTTAATGGCTAAGCTTACACTACTGCAACCACTCTTCGAATGGTCAGATATTTAGAAAAAAATTTGCAGATCTTCGATGCGGAGGAAAAAGAAACGGTCCACACTACCACACCGGACGAGTGCTCATCCGAATGAGAGGGAAAACAATTTAAGAACCTGATGTGTGGAAACAGAATCCACCAACTAGGTTATTAGTAGTATAGCTCTTTTTTATTGCAACTTGGAGTTGTAGTAGGAGCAGTAGTTAGCTAAACCCACCATCATCAGCACGCTATGAGGGCATTATTGTTGTATCATCGTTGGACTTGTCAAATCTGTGTGTTTCAACGAAGGGTTGACTTGGGTGTTTCAAACTTTGCTAAGATGTGGAAGTATCATACTTTGGCGTCAATTGAAAGCCGCACAAGTGGCTATACTCATATTTAGAAACTGTACTTTTGCCGAGATGTGGTAGCATACTTTGGCGTCAATTCCGCGTAATTCATGCTACTTCATATTTAGAAACTGTATTGTATCGGCTTAAACTGGGCGCTCCTGGGTCCATTGCCGAATGAACGGAGCAGAGCATCTCATCTGGATGAGATGCCACAGGTATCGTTAAGGGTTTGATTGGTTGGGGGCACGGGCTTAGGATGCAGACAGTGGACGATTGGTTGCTTGGACGTTGAGCAGAGCCAGGTCACGCAGATGCAAAACATACCAACGAGCCTGGCTCCCTGAGAACGCAGATGAAATCCATCTCTGCCTGGCTCACCGGCTGCAGCTGGAGAACAAATTAATGAGAAATTAAGTAGGTGATCAGCATATGTTAATTAATATTAGTGTTTTCTAAAGGCGATTAAGGTTTAATACAGTAAACTAAAAACTATTAAAAATATATATACAAAATAAATACTATAATAATATTTATTTATGATATTTTATCTCATACAATATTTTTCCATGCGAGTATCCAAACAAGTTACTATATCATAGCCTGAATACAAGCAACCAATCAAACTGATATTTCATCTGCAGAGCCTGACTAGGAGGCCTGGCTCCCAGATACCACCAGATACGAGTCAGGCTCGACTCGTCAAGAAACCAATCGGCCCCTAAACGAACGGCGTATGAACACTGTACGGAACAGGCTACCGATGGCTAGATGGATCACAGCGATGGCGCCGCAGAAGATTGGGGCAACACTACACAACACGGATCACGAGCAACCTATCGCACCACTTCCTCTTCGTGGACCCCACACGATAGTGACCGAAATATTCTGAGGTTTCATGCGTGGCGGCGGATGTACGGCGGCGTGGGGGTAGTGTTCGGCGGCCGAGGCGACGGCGACGTGACCTGGCATTTGGATGCTCGGGATTCATTCACCTCGCAGACCGCTGGGACGGTGGCGCGCAAAATAAAAATCGCCGCGACAGTTTACGCTCACCAACGCCGCCTGGCCTTGGCCTTCCGTGGTGCATCGAGATTCACAGCACAATAAATCTCGGCTCGTGTGGCTCGTGGGTTTCGGCCTCCGCGCTGGAGTACTACCGCCGCGTCGGGATTCACACGCGCTTAATTATTGGGTTCAGTTCGGGCTTCACTGCTGCTGTCTGTGCAACGGGATCCATGCCATGAACCACACACACGATGGAGCACTGCTGCCAGTTTCGAAATTTGAAAACAAAATCGCGGAAATTTCGAAACGAGGTGGAGGAAAAGGAGCAGAAGGTGATCGACAAATCGGCGGTGGTACAAAGTGATCGAGCACGGCTGCCTTGAGCTTTTTGTACGTAGTAGGACTCGGATTCTCGGGGCTGGAAAAAGAGGACGTGATTGCGGACGGGACGGGGTGACGGGACATGGCGATCGGAGGCCAGCTACGCGACGGCGCCAACGACCATCCTTACTCCGCCGTCGTCCAACTTGCTCCTCCTCCTACAGATGGGCCACTGCTGGGTGTCTCCATTCATCGCCTCGGAATTCGAGCGCACACGGAATTCCTGTGTCGTTTCGTTTCGATTCCGATCCGGATCGGGACCTGTTTTTTGCCTGGTCCAGTTTCCGTTTTGTCGCGCAGATTCGATTCGTGTGACTGGAATCGAACCGCTGGCACGCGCTTCGCCGCGGGAAGAAGCGATCAAAGTGCTGACCCCCTCCGAGACTTGGATCAGGTCAGGATCATATATTTGATTTGTAGGAATAACTTTAATAGCGCTCACTAGCTAACGAAGTATGAAATCCTTGTCAAGAGCATCAATTTTTTATAAACGTTGGTGTTCGGATGACCTGATTAAATGCAAAGATACAAGATTCACCTAACTATAACTGTCAAGGTTTTGGACCAAGAACAATGTTTGTTTAAAAATGGAAGACCCGGCTACGGTTCTGGTAGTATCTGACACCGGTGTGTAAACAATCAGTGATATGTGGTAGCGTTTGAATCTTAAAATCCGGATTATAGATTTTTTAGATTTTAGAATCCGAATTCAAAATCTCACCTGTTTGAATTACGAGATTTTATTTGAATTTTTGAATTCGAATTCTATAAATTAAAAATCTTGGCTATTTGGATTACGAGATTTTATTATTTTAGATATATTGATGTGTATTATAATATAGAATTTTAAATAATATTTAAACCTATGAGATTTTATTGGATTCTAAATTCTCTAAAAACTCGCCTGTTTTTATCCAGATTATCCAAATCTGGTGGGATTCAAACAGGGCCACGTATGAAGTCAACATTTACCGCCAGTCACAAAACCTACCGTGATCATCATCAAAGGTTATAAAAACCATAATACGAGTACCAGTGCTGGAGTTTGTACACATGGGACAGGCCGCCAATGTCAACGCTCACTGGAAACAGGCCACATCGCCGGCCAGCGTGTCGCCCGGACCTGCCACGCGAGCCAGGGTCATTAACCGCCAACAGAGGAGTCAACGTCTGCCAAACCCACCACGTCGCGGGCGGGCGTCTCGACCGGACCGAACCTGTTCCACACCCTCGGCCGCGGCGTCCCTATCGCGCCGCCGGGTATCGGCTGCCAGTTTCGTCGGTCGGCGCTTTCCACGAACGCGCGCGGCCGGGCACGGGGTTGGCTGGTTGGCCGCGTGGAAGGAGGCAGGAAGCAGCGGCGAGCCCGCGACCGGGTCAGGCAAAGGCAGCAGGGGCTCTTTTGCAGAACCCGCATGCGCGCGTACGCAGCTCGGCAACCCCCCGGCGCGACGCGAACGAACGCTTCAACGCCGGCGACGTGGTCGCGCCAAGCGTACGCGGAAACACCGGTGAAGCTGCCGCCCGTCTAATCCTGGCGTCTGGCGACAACGAGACGGTGGCCCTGGGTCCCCCATCCGAACCAGACGCCACCTCTTTCTGATGGTGAGGTCCCACTTATGTCGTGGGCCACCTGATGCGTCACTTTGACACGTCACCATAGCGCCTGGATCTGGTTGAGGTGGTGAGCCAACGACGAGGGGTACAAGACGCAGAGGAAAGGATAACAAGGGGGCTGACGTTGACGCGAACTGGAAGAGATCAATCATCAAGCACGCAGCCGAAAGAGCGCCGGAGCGGTCCACACGGCTGATGGCGATCGCAAAGGGCATGTGGGGGCTTTCAAGCACGGAGGATTTGCGATGATCATGACCTCACGGAGTGGAGATGACACCGAAATGCTCGTCGAGGGTCCCCATGAGACGTGTAAATTGCTGCAGAATCTCGCATTTTTTCCCAGCCAAGCAGTGGCAATGCCGATGCCAAGTGGGCGTCAAGGGTCCCCAATTTTTGCTCGATCGATCTATTCTTAATTGAACTCCGATACTACAAACTTTTCCACCTTTTTCTGGATACATATGCTCGCACGATTAGTTAGAAAATGCTGCTACACAAATACTTCTACTAGAAGTTGTTATCCTGCCGAAAGTTGAACTGCAGGCATGTATAAATCGTTTATGATTCTTTGGTCTTGTCGGTATTGTGACCATTGTCACAGTAAAATTTACGTAATCAAAGACAGTATCGATACGCTATTCGTATTAGAATGGCTTCGTTTTAGAAAAAACTCAAAAGTTAGTCTGGTTCGAGCCACCGTCAAGGCGTAATACCCTACGTCCAGAAGAGGGCGAGATCAAATCATATGAATTCAAGAACACGAGTACAATATGAAAGTACTTTAGTTCGATCAAGAACCCTAGCACGCGTGAGTGGACGTGGTTACAGTGAAATATTCTGAATCTAACTTAGCTTAACTTAACTTGTTTTTGTCTAAAGACCCCTAGTATCTTTATACAGGAGTCGGACCAGGGTCACCAACTTGGCACCTACGGAACCCGACGGCCTTCCGTTAGGTGGGGCCTTGGTCATCGCCTGAGTTGGTCGTCTGGCGCTTGTAGGCACTAGTGCAGTTGGTCGGTGTCCTTCGTACGTCTTTTGTTCAGTCATAGGGGATAAAGGACACTTTTCTGTCTTAACTTTACGGATCGCTCGGTAACTTTATCAACTTCTGGAACGCTTTACCTACAGACAAAATTGCTTTACCTTCTGCTGTACGTTGGTAAGAATCTCTGCGACTATCAGAGATCGGCCGTTGAGGCGGTGGTCGACCCTGAGCCGTGGCGTTGGTTTCTAGCCGTTGGCTGGTCGAACCTTGTTTTCGTGTAGCCTTTGACTTTTCGAGGTCAGGCTAGAATGCTTGTGTTATTTCGACCCCGAGGTCAGAACATTCTTGACAGAACGTGGCCTTTTGTGGACTACAAATGGGCCGTGGGCCGTAGTTCGCAGATAGACCTTCGCGTAGAAGTCGAGTCCGTAAGTACCCGATGTATACTATCCCGATAGGTCTTCAATAAGCCATTTGATCGTCGTAGAGCCATTCTTTTGTTGTGAATTCTTGGTTCTTGATGTTGACGTTGGAGTGACCTTTAGGCTTGCAAGTTTGCCAAATTTAAAGGTGGCAAGCTTTGTGCCAACAGAGTAAAGTCCATTTGAATTGTCTCACTTTTTTGTTAATAACAATGTGTAATATTTTTCTCAATATTATGACTTTTGTGATAAAGACTGCACCAAAAAGTCTAACAAAAAAATTTAAGGTTCTAAAAAAAAAGAAAAACAAGAAGAAACACGTCGTGTATACGTCATTGCTCGGTACAAGTGTAGCTAGTGGAAAGAGGTTAACAAACACCAATATGGGCACAGTTATTCGATAAGAATATGGCACCATTAGAAGTCAATCAATGACAACAATCTTTGCGATCACATCAACATCATAAGGAAAGTGACAATTAGAATTAACATTGCAAGAAGCTAGGCAAAGGATCAAACAAGCCATATCTTCCCCAGATACGAACAATCAACACGTAACATAGGATGGTTGGGTCACTCTATTCATAGAAGTTGCATGGAACATACGGTTAATTAGCTACAAACCAGAAAGCACTCTAATTTCGACAACATTACCACACTGCGATATACAACGTGCTCGATAGAGCCAATGAATGGATAGATGGGGTGAAAGTGTAGGATCGATTCTTTTGGGGTTCTGTGAGCAGATTGAGAGGAGGAGCAGTGGGGCTTTACCTTCGGTGTTCGGTTCGGCCGACGTTGAGGATGAAGACCCTGCCATCCCTCTATTTTGTCGGTGATGTCCGCGTTCGGGCGGCGAAGGTCAGAGAAGAGGAGAGGGGTCTTCGGTCGAGGTCGGCAAGGTCGAGGTCGATGTTGAGGGCGATGTGGCGGCGGTGATGGAGAATCTCGTCGCTGGCAGCGCACCCTCACAGATCGGTCTAGGGTTTTGAAATATTGGGTGGGGTTAGGGCGACGGCTAACCTCGTAGGTCGTGCTCTGGCTCCTTACCTTTTCTTTTATATGACGCTGCGTGACGGAGGCCCATCAGCCACAAGGCAGGGCGCCTCCGATCAGGGCGCTGGATTCAGTTGACCGTTGGGCCAACTGAAGACGAGATCAACTCTAATTAGCCGTTAGACCAACTGGATGAGATCAACCTAACAGAAAGAGATATGCCACTTGCTTTTAAAGTGTAGATAAGATCCAGCCGGCCTATTGGGTTGGCAAGGGAACGGGTTGCTTTCGGCATGTGAATATTTTACTTGAATCATATCCTTCGACGTCAATGGACTCCTTCCTCAGTTCACTAGTCTTTTCTGGTACTATTAGGTTCAGTGTTTTTCAAGTACCCATCGGAGTTGAAAAACTGCGTAATAAGCTAATCGCGGTGCGTAAGCTGACCCGTTGAAAATCTCGATCCCATGCATCCTCTCACTCACTATAAAAACCTCGCTTTCTCGGCTCGGAAGAAAGAGTGAAATATGTGGAGTAGCACTTTCTTTTTCCGTTGCAGCTTCCCCTTTGACATTAGGGAAAACAACGCGAAAGCAACGTCGTCGGCGACGTAACAATCTGGTCTGGGATCACAATTCCAATGGAGCTGAAAAGTTCGCCGCCGACAGCGACGGGCGACGAGAGCCGAGTAGAGAGAGGCTGCCGTCATCGGTACGTCACCTAATCCGGCACGACAGGATAATAACAGGGACTCGTTTTAGGAGAAGTACCTAAATACGTAAACGCTGCAGTAGAAATGACCTCACTGCGTGTTACGGAGTACATATGCACCCCACCCCCACGAACGCTTCAGGCGATAATAAAGCGCGGCCGGCCGGCGAACTGCGGTCACCTGCTGGTAAGTAAAGACGCGCGCGCCAGCGTTGCCCGCGGCCAGGTCGTCCGGAATCCGGGCCCTGACGGACGGTACATCGCGCTCGGAGATCGAAAATATCAACGCGTCGCTTCCGCTAGGCGTGAGCCGAGAACGACGTCGGTCCGCGTCGACGGACGAGACGAACTTCTCGGCTTCAATGCGGCGATCGCGCCGGGTGCCCGCGTCGCGCTGCTTCTCTCCGGGAGCGGTGGCGGCCATGAGACGAGAGCAGCTCGATCGGCGGGGCGCAGACTTGGAACCGTTCGCAAGGCAGGCCAGGTCCGAGATCCTGGCAGACGGCGCGACGCCGACGTGCGCGTCCCGCTAGCCGTATTCATGTAGTACCGTACGGAGAAAGATATGCTGGTTGGTTGTTTTTGTCACGCTACTTGCCGATAGGCACGAGGTTTATGGAATGGATGGGGGTGTTAACCTTGGCGTCGGTCGGCAAGGTTCGGCGAACCGACCAGCTGGGTGATGACTAGCAAGAGAAAGAGAGCATCGGCAAACACTGTCCCGTGCGAATCTAGCTTAACAATACAGCTTCGCAGCGCGCATCACAGCATGAGCAGAGAGCAAAGACCAACGGGTCGTGGAAGTGGAACCGGACAGCGTCGCCTTCAAGGCATCTGTCCCAAACTTGTCGCCTGAATCCATCCATCCACGCTGTTCGTGTCCAGCGGTTCAGCAGGCAGCAAGCAGGCAGGCGGGCAGCAGGGAGGACTTGTCCCAGGACAAAAGTGTGCCCCGAATGAAAGGGCACTACTCCTAGGTAATCATTCGGCCGGCAAAAGCGAACTAGTTTCGCCCGCACCGTGGCATCGTTTCATCGGATTACATCTGCAACCGCATGGGATGCATCCTGATGGGTTCACATCCTCTAGGTTAGTGCTGATATGTGGGTTCAAATTCACATGTCAGTGACCGTTAATATATGGTATTAAATACAGCACCGATCACGAACAAAGCTAACTCTGCAAAGCAACCCCGGCGCCGAACCGGTTGACACGCGTCGTCTTTGCGGCTTTTGCCAGCCCAAAAAATAATCTTCAATGTGATTGATTTAAGCGCGGAAGAAATGATCAAACGTTTGGAAAAAGCGTCCGGATTCGAAAATCGCAAACCAATGAGTTCGTGGATCTTTCTGGGCCGTGCGACAAGAAAGAGGAGGTCACGAGCCCGCAGGCCCCGCACAGATACAAGTGGGAAAACACAGGCCCACTTGTATTTTGTTTCTTACAAGGCCCATTTGTCTCGCTTCGCGAAGTCTGTCACTGTGTGTTTAATCAGGATAGAAAGCTTGATAGTACGCAGAATTTGCCCTGTAAATTTACCCGCACAAATGATCGTAATCTACATATGTTCCTGGTAACATTATTGTGCATTACCAAAGTCTTTGAACGTCCAGCTCGTGCTCACTCAGGGTTCCTGTCCTTGGTGGCTTCGTCTAAACGAGGGCGCTAGCTCGTCCTTCTTGATCATGCTACATGAAGGGCGAACACTGTTGAGTCTGCATACTCTTAATTGCACGAGGAACATTGTCCATGTCGTTCGTATACGTACTAGTACCAGTGTTCAACCATCGACTAGCTTACCAACAACCCAAGTAGAATAGTACTAGTACTCCATGTTGGCTTGGACAGACTGTTCCGGTCAACTTGAAACTCAGTTCAACTTGCCGGGCACCAAACAGGTTTATCAGCCACAGCAAGACGAGGATACCGAGAGGCAGAGGGGCAGCCCCAACTTCCTTGGACGCAACCATCTTCGTTCTGCCCTTTCCAGCAAATCGCCTTTATTTAAACTCTTCGTCCGGGTGTTTGCTTTGATCCAATTAGCGGGAACGGCTGGCCATGTTCGTTGTCCAAGTAGAGGAGAAAAATCACCTCGTCGTATTCGAAAACTACGGTGAAATTTCAGTACTTCCATGTCGGCTGTGCAGTCCGCCAGTCCTGAAAAACTCCCGACTCAACGGCTGTAATTAACGATGAATCCTACAAAGACCAGAGACAAGTGGTTGCTTTCGTTAGACGGATTCAGCATCGGATGGTATTGTGGCAAGGGAATTTCCTATGAAGTGCAGACTGTCCAGGCTTAACTGTCCTTGCTTAGGTTTGACAGCTATCTGAATTTTGCTTGGAAGTTTCAGGATATATCATGCATATGGCACAAACAGAAACGACCTTACGTATAGGGGGTGGAAACAGGCTGAAAAAATAAACTAAAACTAATGAGGGTCAGATTAAATTAGGATCAAACTCAATTTTTATTTATTTTTTGAACTAAGATTTAGTAAAAGCCGAAAAATTTGTGAAAATATCAACGGGTCGAGCTTTTTTATCACCCCCTACATATATGCTATATGCAGTGATAACTAGCATAAGATACAATCATCAAGAAGTTGACTTATGTGTATAAAAAACCTATACTGGTCCCCCCCCCTCCCTCTCTGTAACATACTCTCTCCATTTTTTAATTGATGTCGCTGTTGACTTTTAAATCTAATTTTGACATTCGTTTTATTCAAATTTTTTTGATAAATTTAATATATTTTGATTTATTGTTAGAGTTATTTGAATCACAACTTAAAATTTTACATATTCGAGCAATTTTTTTGAATAAGACGAATGGTCAAAATTAAATTTAAAAGTCAACGGCGACGTCAATTAAAAAACAGAGGGAGTACGCCCCAATGCAAGGTCGCGAGAGGTTTGACATTTTACTAACACCACTATATTAGTATATTTTCCCAGTAGCATCAATGCCTAGCTAGGGCGTAAAGTGAGCACGTACTTGTAAGGATTTCGACTCGATCAACTTTAAAAAGATGAGACATGTTTATAAATTATCCATAAGAAATAGATTCATAATTTGTAGTTTGCACATTGTCAAAATTATACTAGAAACTATTGGTCACATATGAGTTTGATCAAACTTAGAAATAAACTTATTTTGGAATAGAGTTAGTACCTCTCAAAAATATATCTTTTTTTTTTATATCGATGAGATGCCTAAAAATGATCAGAGTAATGTAGAAGTGACAGGCAATCATGTAGGGAAACTAATAATTCCGGAAGACGCTAGCAAATTCCATTTTTAACATAAAGGTTGTAAGTGTGACGAAACTTTACATTCTTGTGTTGTGACTGGTTGAAGTTTGACATGTCATGGAAATTTCAGCCCTGCTTCCTCCCGTTGACAACTGAATAAAAAAATTATCGCAAATATTATTAAAGTTGATCAAATAATAGAAATCATTGCTCAAAGACAAGAAAGAAACATAGTCTACCGATCTTAGAAATACAGTTTAAATGACTGGGGCAGATGGGTAGTTTGTTTAGTTACATTTACTTCCTTAAAAAAAAGGAAGCTTACACATATAGCTTTGTTATGATATTTTAGATCTCCAAGTGACTAGGTACACTTCACATAATGTTATGCTGATAACATATAAACTAACATCATTAGCTACACCATCAACCTTTTTTCTCGCTTAAATAAGAAATATAGTATTCTGTACTCGCACTGTACTTTTCATTGTTCAGAAAAAGATCCTATCTGTTCTTTTTACTTTATATGCTCCTCAAATAACACTTGCAAATCGCATCGACTCTCCAGTCTCCACGGCGCAAGATTCCGCAGTCTCTCCTTGCGGCTTGCCAGCGTATAAAGCTAGCGCGTCCTGGCCAGCAGCAGCAGTTGCTCGGTCGCCTGTGGTCAGTCGATGCTGTGGTAGATGGTGGCGACGCAGTCGTCTCCGTCTTCTTGCCTCGCCTTCTACTTCCTCCTTCCTCGTCTTGTTCTGGCCGCGCTGGTCTGGTGCCATGCGAACCTGCAGGTGGCCACGGCGCAGCAGCAGGTGCGTGTTGGCGTCATCCTGAACATGTCTTCGCCGATCGGGGCCCGGCGCCGGGTCGGCATTGAGATGGCGGTGGAGGACTACTACGCGACGCGCCCCGGCTCCGCCACCAGGGTCAGCCTGATGTTCCGAGACTCCGGCGGGGACGTACTTGGCGCCGCTTCCGCAGGTAAACTCGGATATATCTTTGCGCGGTTCTGTCTGATCACACATGCTCTTCCGGCCCATGGCAAATTGGCATGTACGAACTTCAGTAGTCAGTACTGATCGCCATGTTAGCATGCATGGCTGCATCACGTACGTAGCACCGGTACCATCTCGTTTCCCTCTCTCAACTTCTGCGTAGAGCCAGTAGATGCTCAAGCTCTTATATATTCAGCCATGGACTACTAGCTGTGGGTTTGCATGCTCTATGGCATGTAATGGAGTCGTTCCTCATCCAGATTTTTACCTTCAGCTACCAAATTTGGCGGACTATACAGTACTTTTGATCATAGGGTGCTGTCCGCCACCCACGGGCCACGACAGCGACCCATCCGACGAGTATCTGATGTATCTGATGCAGGTTCGTTTACAGACTTTCAAAAATTCTCGTACTGTCTTCGACTGAACGGCTCTGTGCATTCTTGGATGTAGCGATCGGAACTATTGTTCTACATATTATCTTAAAAAAAAAAGATCCCCTATTTAAAAACGCCATGTTGTCGATCTGTCGTCCATTAGACCATCACCGTAGGAAGCAGGCGTGATATTACTAAAGCGATATCTGCCCTTGTCCTCAGCTAATCCGTCCTGCAACTGCACAAATAGGATATCGTCAAATTAGTAATTTCTTTCTCGATCTGGTGTACGTACCTGCCTGTCGTTGCAGTAGGTTTCTTCAGAGACATATGCAGGCTACACACAGCTCCATGCATGTCGCCTTCTTGGCCTTCCTTTCTTTTGATCGGCGTCACCTTCTTCCTTGGATCAAGTTGGAGTTGGACTAGTAAGCAGTCTTGGGAGGGCATTTACCTAGGCACGTGCAAGCAACATACGGTACTGCTCCGCTGTTCAAAGCGAGCTAAAATTCAGTCCAAGCACAAGACTAGCTGATGAGATGATAGACAGGTGTGTGGCAAGACACAATTACTAAATTTTAGATCCATCCCTACTCATTTTGTAGTAAAAAAATAATGACGTATTTTCTATATTGTTAAATTAGATGGAATAAAAATTGCAGGCACTAGCCTTACACTAGCTAGCATCATATTTGTCGAGATTTTTATATGGTGATAAGTACCTACTCCCTCCATCCTAGATTAACAACCCAAAACGCTTACATTTGAAGACAAAGGTAATACTACTACATATCGAGGATATAATTTTCTTTTACTACAGCTTATAATAATATCCTATTCGTACAGAAAAGCTATAAACATTTTTTCACAGAAAAAGTATAACAAAATAATGGAATAAAATTCATAATTAATGCTTTTATTGTTCGTATCAAGATTTGCAGAAGAAGTTGTGAACTAAATTCATTGTAAATTTGTGCCAATAATTTCATGACAAATTCATACTTATTAAAATGAAGCAGTGAAACTTTTCCTTTAAAAAAAAGCTGTAAAACTGTAATAGTCATTTTTCTAGAGATAAGGTTATGTCAACACCGAATTCAAAATACTACATATGAAGTGGACGTGTAAGGTCCTATTTGGAACCACTAGTGATAAATATAATAGTTATATGTCTTACAATCTACTCTCCCATCTTATATTACTTGCCATGCTAGCTAGAGTCCTCAAGTTTTTTCAATTTACTTATCGTTTTCGCTTTCAATACATAATTCTGTATTATCAATACATAACTTTATCTTTTTTTCCTCCTCGTTTTTAATACTATATCTCAATTTTTCCATCTCTCCTTAATTCCCTCACACAGATCCAAAATCATAAGTAAATCATGATGGAGGGAGTAATTATTAGCTGGCTAGTTGGATCTTCTTGCCAATGAGATAATAATTTTAAATGAGTTTAGCTAATATAATTAGCTAGACCATTACCTGAGATGTTTGGAACCACTCTACTCCAGTATTATCTATAGTGATTTCAAACAGACCCCACTCTACTCCAGTATTATCTATAGCGATTTCAAACAGACCCTAAATCGAGAGTATATCTATTTTCCGCCTGCCTGAGCTCAACGGTTGAATGTATTTGTGATCCACATTTCCTTCGTCAGCCCCGTATCTATCGACGAAAATCCTCGCAGTTTCCGCGTGGAAACTTTGACGATTGGATTTGGAATGGATCCATCTGCGTATTCTGAACAGGACAACGATGATACATGGTCTTAACAAAAGCCGTGGAATTGACGGGTCACTTTTATATTGACTATCCTGTGGTGTGAGAGGAAAGTCTATGTTGGAGTTTAGTCAATGAAATAGGCCAATCCTAGCTTCTAGAATTTTCCCCTGTAGAAAAATAATCAGTCAATCAGACAAGCATATTCTCTCCGTTCTTTAATTGATGTCGCTGTTGACTTTGAAATTCAACTTTGACCATTCATTTTATTCAAAAAAATTTGATTAATTTTATATATTTTGATATAATTTGATTTATTATTTTAGTTATTTGAATCACAACTTAAAAGTTTACACATTTGAGCAAATTTTTTAGATAAGACGAATGGTCAAAGTTGAGTTTAAAAGTCAACAGCGACATTAATTGAAAAACGGAGAGAGTATGTTATTATTAGTATTATTGAGCTGTCGTAATTTTGAAGTCAAATGTTGTTTACAGAGTACATTGTGTAGCCTACGGGCCAAATTTCGTTTTGGGCTGAAATTTTCATGGGTCTGATTTCGACCATTTCTGAGCAGTCCATTTTGTTTTGTGCAGCTGTGGACCTAATCAAGAATGAGCAGGTGCAGGCCATAATTGGGCCGCAAACTTCTACCGAGACCGAGTTCGTGGCCTACGTCAGCAACCGCGCCCACGTCCCCATCCTCTCCTACTCCGCCACCTCCCCGGAGCTGTCGCCGGCGAAGACGCCATTCTTGGTGCGCACCGCAGTCAACGACTCCGTGCAGGCGGCACCCATCGCCGCCGTACTTGCCGAGTGCAGGTGGCACGCGGCGGTGGTCGTGTACGAGGATTCGCCCTACGGGTCCGGCATCCTCCCTGCGATGGCCGACGCGCTTCAGGGCGTCGACGCGAGGATCATGGACCGTGTGGCCATGCCCGTTGAATCGACAGATGAACTCATCGACGGGGTTCTCTTCCGCTTCGTGGCGATGCCGACGCGCGTGTTCGTCGTGCACATGAACCCTCTCCTTGTCGCTCGGCTCTTCCGCCGAGCGAGGAACGCCGGCATGATGTCGAAGGACTATGCCTGGATTGCCACGGCCGGCCTAGGCAGCTTTGCGGATGTGCTCCCCCGCAAAGACATCGATGCGATGGAAGGGGTTGTCAGCCTCCGGCCGTACTTAGATATGACAGAACAGGTCAGGAACTTCTCGGCGCGGTTCAGGGCGAGGCTTTGGCGGGAGCACCCCTACGACAACGACATCGTCCATGACCCCACCGTGATGATTCTATGGGCGTACGACACGGCATGGGCTATCTCGGCGGCTGCCGAGGCCGCTGCCATCTCTAGCCCGGCATTTGAAACGCCGCAACGTAGCACGGCGGCGACGGACTTGGACCGTCTCGGAGCCTCGGCCACGGGAGAAACATTTTTAGATGCGGTTCACGCCACGACCTTCCATGGGCTGGCCGGAAACTTCACGCTCGTCGACGGGCAGCTGCAGCTTCCGGCCTACGAGATCGTCAACATCATCGGTAAAGGCGCAAGGACTGTGGGGTTTTGGACACCAGAGTCTGGAATCTCCCAGGCTCTGAAGAACGCCAGCGGCGCCACCAAAGGGCTGAGGCATATCCTTTGGCCAGGCGACTCATCGAGCTCCCCAAAAGGATGGGTCGTGTCGCCGAACGGGCAGCAGCTTCGCGTCTTCGTGCCGGGGATATATGGGTTCAAGCATTTCGTGGACGTCAGCAACGACTCGACAACCGGAACTCCAAACGTCACGGGATACTGCATCGAGGTGTTCGACGCGGTCATGCGTGGCATGCCGTATCCTGTGAGCTACCGGTACGTGCCGTACAGTGACAGCGACTCCTACGAGAAGCTTGTGTCCCAGGTGGTCGAGCAGGTCAGTGCGCTACGGCCAATCGTGCCATGCACATCTGAAAATTAATCTGTATGCTGATGACACTGGTTTGGTTGCAGAACGCGGACATCGTCGTCGGCGACGTGACGATCACGGCGACAAGGATAGCCGAGGTGGATTTCACCATGCCGTTCACAGAGTCGGGGTGGACAATGGTGGTTCCGGTGAAGACCGATACAAGCGCGAGCATGTGGATCTTCCTGAAGCCGCTCAGCACCAGCCTCTGGCTCGCCAGCCTCGCCTTCTTCTGCTTCACCGGCTTCGTCGTGTGGGTGATAGAGCATCGGATCAACCCTGAGTTTCGCGGCACGCCGTGGCAGCAGTTCGGACTCATCTTCTACTTCGCCTTCTCCACGCTCGTCTTCTCGCACAGTACGCGCGCATCTTACGTCGTATTCTCTGTTTTTGTTCAACGTTTCTTGAATTGTTGCCATTTGCAGAGGAGAACCTGAAGAGCAACCTTTCGAGGTTCGTCGTGATCGTATGGGTCTTCGTCGTGCTCATTCTGACGTCAAGCTACACCGCCAGCTTGACGTCGATGCTGACCGTCCAGAAGCTCCGGCCAACGGTGACAGACATCAGGGAGCTCCAGCGGCGTGGCGACTTTATCGGTTTCCAGGACGGGTCCTTCATCGAGAGCGCGCTGCAGAACATGGGCTTCGACAGAGCCAAGATGAGGAACTACAGCACCGCGGACCAGTACGCCGAGGCCCTATCTAAGGGGCCGGCCAACGGTGGTGTCTCCGCCGTGTTCGACGAGATACCGTACCTGAAGCTTTTCCTGTCGCAGTACTGCGACGGCTACACCATGGTCGGCCCTGTGTACAAGACAGGCGGCTTTGGGTTCGTGTTCCCCAAAGGCAGCCCGATGACGCCGGACGTGTCGCGCGCGGTCCTGACGCTGGCGGATGGAGATCAGATTGGGCAGATCGAGAAGAAGTGGTTCGGCGAGCCCGGCGTGTGCTCGAGCAAGGACGGCAGCACCGCTCTCGTCTCGTCCAACCTCAGCTTCCAGAGCTTCGGCGGACTGTTCCTCATCACCGGCGTGGTGTCCGGCCTCATGCTCCTCATCTACCTCGCCACTTTCTTCTACCGCGAGCGGGACGAGCTTCGTGCTGAGGAGGAGGACGTCGGCTCCGGGAGCACGTCGCTGCGACGGCTGCGCGCGTGGATGCGTCACTACGACCGCAAGGACAAGAGGTTGCCCACCTTCAAGACGCGGAACATGGAGTCCGCCATGAATGGGAACCAAACACCGAGGTGGATCGATGACACCATCAGGGGCGGCCGCGACGCGAACGAAGCGTTGCAGGCAGCGAGCGAAGAGGACGCCAACGGCATGAGCCCGTTCAACACCTCCATTAGCTCGGAGATGAATGCCGGATCTTCGTCATCTGAGCTAGGTACCTCGTTCGAGCAGAGGATGGAGGCAGCCACAGCCACCATGGAGATGTCAAGATCAACGTCAGAACGTCAGACTTAGCTGCAGATAACTATCTGTACCATCCGTGCGTACAGGGCAGGTGTTTCCGGACATGTCTGGTAGAAAACGTTGATCCGTTCAGTCAGTAATCTGTACAGTAGAAGTAAGTACATTGTTCGTAGGCAGGTCAGCCCAGTGCTCAATTAGGACTACTAGTGGTTATGCACCAGTAATCTGTGTCCTCGGAGCATTCAGTAAAAAAGTTTGTGTTCGATCACGAATCGAACGTATTTCTGATCAGTTTGATACTATCAAAAGACCCGGCCCAGAGTATTCCTTTTTATGACACCTTTTCAACACAAAATATCCAATCTCACTGCCAATGTTTGCAGGTATTATGAACTGTTTTAGCTTTTTTAAAAAAAAAATAATGGGAGAAAACCCGGGCTCTACCCTTCGAAAGGATGTTCACATCCAATTCTTACAAAGGAGATTCTATTGTTAGAATTCAAACTTTAAGATCTCTAGCTTCGATATCATATTGAGCTAGTATACATCAATTAGTTGTACTTAAAAAATCAAACTGATGAAAAAAAATTAAAGTCAATTTACTTATACTAACAAACATATATAGCCTCACTGGCGTACCCAGTGGGTGGGCTAAAATTTTTGGCTCAAATTAATCTTAATATATGTGTTAATTAAATTTCTAATTCTATGTACATAGGTGATCCTAAAGTATTGCTATAAATAGGTACTGAATTTGGCAGAGATGATAATAATTAAATTTTAAATATTGATATAGGTCTATGTTAGATTGTTATTTTGTTACCTAAATAATCAGTTTAGATATCTATTATCTGTTTTACTTAAGTACATTTTTCATCCAATGTTGCTACTCCACCATAATTTTTAACAACAAATATACTTAGTTTTACTGAAATTTTCAAGCAAAATACGTGAAACATTTAATATTGAATGGTGGAATACTTGACAGAAAGATATAACTTTTGGTCTGCAGTGATAGAATATTTGATGTTTTCTTAAAATATTTCTCTCTCTCTCTTTCTCTTTTTAGAGTCTGACCTTACAACGCATTTACGAGTCGACTTTCTTTAGGTTGCATTTTTTCTGGACCTAATAAGCTAAGCTAAAGTTTTATAGCATGAGGTAGTCGACTGTCGTCTTCGGTTATCTTGGGCGAAAAGTATAAGTGCTTTATAGCTTGCTCAGTTTTTTTTCTCCTCTAATCTTCAATGAGTAATATTGCTATTATATCTGCTGCCGTCTTCGTTTATACGGCTGCAAATAAATAAATAAATAAATTTTGGCATACCCTTCGAGTCCTAGATACGTCACAGCATAGCCCAGATATACAACACGATTGGACGAAGGTTTTCGCGGAGTTTTCGCCGTCCAACAGTCGTTGGTCACGAAGGCGTTGGTACCTTGTGTAGTTTGATGCTGCGACCCCGAATCCTCCGCTCAAATGGCAACAAGTCATGGAAGCGACCCTGGGTCCTCACCAGTCGCGAGTGTATAAAGCGAGGCGTCCCAGCCTGCGGCGGCGCTCTGGAAGAACAGGCCGCGCGGCTGCAGTAGTTGCTCGCTCGCCTGTGGTCGGTCGATGCAGTGGTAAATGGCGACGCACTCGTCTCCGTCTTCTTGCTTCGCCTTCTCCTTCCTTCTTCCTCGTCTTGTTCTGGTGCCATGCGAGCATGCAGGTGGCCACGGCGCAGCAGCAGGTGCCCGTTGGCGTCATCCTGAACATGTCTTCGCCGATCGGGCTTCGACGCAAGGTCGGCATTGAGATGGCGGTGGAAGACTACTACGCCACGCGCCCCGGCTCCTGCCGCCAGGGTCAGCCTGCTGTTCCGGGATTCCGGCGGGGACTTACTTGGTGCCGCTTCCGCAGGTAAGCTCCATCTCTGTATGATTCCTGCCAAGATAGTTTGGCGTGTTTCACTGATTTGCTTAGCATTTCGGTTCCTGTATTTTGCTGCGAAACCGTGTAAAGATAGCACAGAACATCATGCCCTCAGCTCAGTTGGAGCATATGCATATGCCACTCTGGAGTTGAGTTATACTTGCTACTCTAGCGTAGCACCATCATCTGACTGCTATATTTTACGGGACTTTATACCTTAGCACTGGCTCCTCTGATCACCAATATGTAGATCTAGACCCATTGATCAGTAACTCCAACGCATGTCAGAGGATCATCGTCGTCGTCGTCATCATCATCTAGTCGTCGTAATATTGAAGTCAAATGTAGTTAACAGAGTACTAGCCTAAGGGCTAAATTCCGTTTTGGGCTGAGACTTTCGTGGGTCTGATTTTGATCATTTCTGAGCAGTCCATTTGGTTTTGTGCAGCTGTGGATCTAATCAAGAACGAGCAGGTGAAGGACATCATTGGGCCGGAGAGTTCCGCAGAGGCCGAATTCGTGGCCTAGATCAGCAACCGCACCCACGTCCCCATGCTCTCCTACTCCGCCACCTCCCCGGGCTGTCGCCAGCGAAGACGCCATTCTTCGTGCGCACTGCAGTCAGCGACTCTGCCCAGGCGGCGCCCATCTCCGCCGTATTTTCTGAGTTCGGGTGGCACGCGGCGGTGGTCGTGTACGAGCAGTGAGGGGAACCAGTCAATCTGTTTCTCGCCGTAGTCTGCTCCATCTTCAATAAGAGTGATTCGAAGGATCATATATACTATGTATGTACGCTGTCACGATATTTAGAGGAGTTGAAGTGGTGTCAACGTGTTGGCTATCACAGTTTACGATTAAACAAATTAAACCACAGAGTTAAACGAAATCATACCTTTTATCTACTCCGCACCGCTGGAGACGTCACTCAACCGAAATCGCACTCCGAAACCTTTGTTAGCTGAAGCTAAGTCACTTTTAAATCGTTGAATAAACAGAAAACTCTTAAAATAAATTAAATTCTTTCTCAATTATATAAAAAATAATTTTTATCACCAGAATAATTAGTCTCTACATGTCTAATGTTACTCACTATAGATATTTTGTCAGAAAAAACTTGATCGCACTTTGATGACAAAAATACTTGTCACTATATGTATATAATAATTAACAATTCTATATGTTATTTATTAAAATTATATAGCAACTATGAAATCTTTAGTAACTAAATACGTGTAACAATAATTATCATACACAATTATCACTAAAAATGTATATTCAAATAAAAATAAAATCTTAATCACTATTTATCAATTTTTAGCACTAAAACTCAGTAAAAAAACTCTATTTTTAATGCATTTTATATTGTTAATAGGATATATAAATCAGAGAGGCCAAGTAAAAAATTCCTTTAGAGAATTTCAAATGAAGGGAGCCATGTTCGGCATCCTCCCTGCGATGGCCGACGCGCTCCGGGGCGTTGGCGTGAGGAACATGGACCACGCGGCCCTGTCCGCTGACGCGACAGATGAACGCCTCGACGCGGTGCTCTACCGCTTCATGGCGATGCCGACACGCCTGTTTATCGTGCACATGAACCCTCTCCTTGCCGCCCGGCTCTTCCACCGGGCGAGGAACGCCGGCATGATGTCGAAGGACTATGCCTGGATATCCACGGCTGGCCTAGGCAGCTTTCTGGATGTGCTTCCCGGCGGGGACATCGAAGCGATGGAAGGGGTTGTCAACCTCCGGCCGTACTTAGAGATGACTGAACAGGTCAGGAACTTCTCGGCGCGGTTCAGGGCGAGGCTTCGGCAGGAGTATCCCGACGACAACGACATCATCTATGACCCCACCGTGGTTATGCTATGGGCGTACGACACGGCCTGGGCTATTTCGGCGGCTGCCGAGGCCGCTGGCATCTCTAACCCGGCATTTGAAACGCCGCGACGGAGCGCGGCGGCAACGGACTTGGACCGGCTCGGTGTCTCGGCCACGGGAGAATCGTTCCTCCATGCGATTCACGCCACGACCTTCCACGGGCTCGCCGGCAACTTCACGCTCGTCGACGGGCAGCTGCAGCTTTCGGCGTACGAGATCGTCAACATCATCGGTAGAGGCACAAGGACTGTGGGGTTCTGGACACCGGAGTATGGAATCTCCCAGGACCTGAAGAACGCCAACGGCGCCAACAAAGGGCTGAGGCATATCCTTTGGCCAGGCGACTTATCGAGCCCCCCAAAAGGATGGGTCGTATCGCCGAAAGGGCGGCAGTTGCGCGTCTTCGTGCCGGTGAAACTTGGCTTCAGGCAGTTCGTGGACGTCAGCGGTGACTCGACCACAATTCCAAACGTCACGGGATACTGCATCGAGGTGTTCGAGACTGTCATGCATGACATGCCATATCCGGTAAGTTACCATTATGTGTCGTACAATGGTAGCTTGGAGTCCTACGACAAGCTTGTGTCCCAGATGGCCGAGCAGGTCAGTACACTACTGTGGCCAATCCTGCTATGCACATTTGAGAATTGATTTGTGTGCTGGTGACACTGGTTTGGTTGCAGAACGCGGACATCGTTGTCGGCGACGTGACGATCACGGCGAGCAGGATGGCCAAGGTAGGCTTCACCATGCCGTTCACGGATTCGGGGTGGACGATGGTGGTCTTGGCGAAGACGGACACGAGCACGAACATGTGGGTCTTCCTGCAGCCGCTCACCACCAGCCTCTGGCTCGCTAGCCTCGCCTTCTTCTGCTTCACCGGCTTCTTCGTGTGGGTGATAGAGCATCGGATCAACCCCGAGTTTCGAGGCACGCCGTGGCAGCAGTTCGGCGTCATCTTCTACTTCGCCTTCTCCACGCTCGTCTTCTCGCGCAGTACCGCTCATCTTACGTCGTACTCTCTGTTTTTGTTCAACGTTGAACGAAGATGGCTTAAACTTTTGCGTTGTTTCCATTTGCAGAGGAGAAGCTGAAGAGCAACTTTTCGAAGTTCGTCGTGATCGTATGGGTTTTCGTCGTGCTCATTCTGACGTCGAGCTACACGGCCAGCTTGACTTCGATGTTGACCGTCCAGAAGCTCCTGCCATTGGTGACAGACATCAGGGAGCTCCAGCGGCGTGGCGACTTCATCGGTTACCAGGAGGGGTCCTTCATTGAGAGCGCGCTGCAGACCGTGGGCTTCGACAGGGACAATATGAGGAACTACACCACCGCGGAGCAGTACGCCGAGGCCTTGTCGAAGGGGTCAGCCAATGGCGGCGTCTCCGCCGTGTTCGACGAGATCCCGTACCTAAAGCTTTTCCTGTCACAGTACTGTGACGGCTACACCATGGCCGGCCCGGTCTACAAGACGGACGGCTTTGGGTTCGTGTTCCCCAGAGGTAGCCCGATGACGCCGGACGTGTCACACGCGGTCCTGGCGCTGGCGGAAGGAGACAAGATGGCGCGGATCGAGAAGACGTGGTTCGGCAAGCCCGGTGTGTGCCCAAGCCGGGACGGCAGCACTGCCCTAGGCTCGTCCAACCTCAGCTTCCAGAGCTTCGGCGGACTGTTCCTCGTCACCGGCGTTGTGTCCGGTCTCATGCTACTCATCTATCTCGCTACCTTCTTCTACCGCGAGAGTGACGAGCTTCAGGCTGAGGAAGCGGCCGTCGGCTCCGGCTCCGGGAGCTCGTCGCTGCGACGGCTGGGCGCGTGCTTGCGTCACTACGACACCAAGGACATGAGATCGCCCGCCTTCAAGACGTTGAACGAGGAGTCTATCAGGAACGAGAACCACACGCCGAGGTGGGTCGATGACACCACCAGAGGAGACCAGGAAGCGTTGCAGGCGGCGAGAGAGGAAGACACCAACGGCATGATCCCATTGAGCACCAACCCAGGCTCGGAGATGAATGCCGGTTCTTCGTCGGCATCTGAGGTGAGGACGCTCGAGCAGAGGATGGAGGCAGACGCAGCCACCATGGAGATGCCAAGATCAACGTCAGAACGTCAGATTGAGCTGAGGATGTTCGAGCAGAGGATGGAGGCAGACAGCCACCATGTAGATGTCAAGATTAACGTTAGAACATCAAACTGAGCTGAGGACGCCCGAGCGGAGGATCGAGACAGACACAGCCGCCATGGAGATGCCAAGATCAACGTCAGAACGTCAGACTGAGCTGAGGGTGGAGGCAGAAACAGCCACCACGGAGATGCAAAGATCAACATCAGAACGTGAGATTTAGCTACAGATAGCTATTACCATCTGTGGGCACAGGGCAAGTGCTCCCTGATATGTTTGGTACAAAAAGCTGATCCGTTCAGTCATTAGTCTGTATTGTAGATAGAAGTGAGTACATTGCTCACTAGCAGGTGATTGTGCACGTATCTGCCCTCGAAGCATTCAGAAAAAAAAAAGTTTTTGTTCGATCACGAATCGAACATATTTCTGTTGAGTTGGACCCGTCCCAGAGAAGTTTTTTTTTATGACCACTTGTTTCTGTTGAAGTATAAATGAATTGCTTATATTTTCTCATCATCTTAACCTTTTGGAGTTCATCTTAACCTTTTGGAGTTCTCTGATTGACGTATACAACCCAATATAACATCAAAGCCAGATGTGTCAAGTTCAAATCTTGACGGGCCTACGAGATTGTAGTCTATTTCTATTCCACGTTGTTACATGCAAACATAGATTGTAGGCTACTTCTATTTCACATTTACGTTTATGACAAAAGTGTTGAAGTATATGTAAATTATTCATCTTTTTCATTAGCTTAAAACTTTTAAGGTTTACTTGTTGATACATGCAACTCAATAGTTTCTGCACCATACTTCCAGACATTTGGACACTTGCAATACATTGCAAAAGCAAAAATATCCAATCGCTTAGATAGTGATTTACATCAGGATATTCTTTAGTTGGCATACAACGTTATATTGGAAATAAGTTAATATTAATTTTTGTCCTCAAACGAATACAATACTATGATACAACAGTGCATGGTGCCGCATCATGCTGTGCCCGTGACTTGATCATGGCATGGTAACGGCCAAAAAAACATGCATCCTCGCAGCAGTGAAGCCAGCTCTAAGAATCTAATCTGGCTCCAGAAATATGCACAATCTAACGATCTAAAAAATACAGCCCTGGTACAGATAATCGAGAATGGTCGAATGAGACATCAGAACAATATGATGCATAGAGCAGAAAATGGTGTGGATAAACAATAAGAAAATGGACGACTGAAAATAAAATTAAGATAACAGATTTTCCAGAATATTACCTGATTAACATATGAAAATATCATTGCTCCCCATTAATCATGAGAGAATGATAAGGAACCTTATTTATTTCGAGAATGGTGGACTGATCCTGAACAAGTGGCTGTCTCCATGGCTCTCCATCCATCTGAATATATGCACGATTCCACTGTCCACCCCTCATTTCAAACTTGATAGCCGCTGCCTGATATACAGGATAAGAAACATAAGAGCTCTCTGACAATTATCTTAAATGGACTTCCTAAACCCAAATTTGGAGCATCATTAGGGAAAATCACCCTCCAACAGTGCCATAAATCAACTCTCCAAATGTGAGAACTCATGATAAGAGAGCTTTCGGTTGGCACATTTGGAGACCTGATTCACACTCCTTAGACTCCAAATCCTACCATTCCCGCAACAGACCAACAGACAAATCAAGGTAAGGCCCACAAAAAGGGTCACATTTACCACTCTGATAATCCCGACAAATCATTCCTTTTCTTTTTTTTTTTTTGCAGAAGCAGAGTACCTGGGCTATAAAGAAGGCAAGAAACAATACCTGGGCAATGTGCTTTGCTTTTATAAGCTCAGCCATGACAAATGAAGCATGCCAGCCTTCTTTCAGACCAAATATTTCAAGCAAGCCATCATCCGAATGAGCTTCAACAAAACCTCTCTGCAAATAGATATAGAATATCAGTACCATATTACCATGTACTCATATGCATTAAAAAAAAGGGGCAGCATGCTGCACGTAGCTCCCACTTGCAGGTTCCAGGGAAGGGTATGATTACTTTTGTACTCAACCTTACCCTGCATTTCTGCAAGAGCCTGTTTCCAGGACTCAAACTTTTTTTTTCGAAAGAACAGGAGGGCAAGGCCCTACTGATTATCAAATATTAAAGAGAAAAAGGTACAAAGAAGAGGAAAAACAAAAAAGAAACCCGAAGAAAGGTTACCAATTCTCAATTCCTGGAAAGTATTTTGGCTTGGCTCTATGTAAGAGTAAAGAAAACTCATGTACAAATTTGAATTTACATTTTCCAATTGTGGGATCATCATCATTGAAGAGCCAATTATTCCTTGTTGCCCAAATGCTCCAAATCATCAAAATAATAATTTCCATGAAAAAAGGAACTGATAGTTGCTGCTTGATGTATTTGAGCATCCTAAAGGGTTCGCGTCTGCCACTGATTGCAACTCCAATACTAGCCCAGCAGAGTTTAGCAAAATTGCAATGAAAGAAGAGATGAGGCAGGGTTTCTTCACATTGCAAAATACAAAATTCACAGACATAGGAATCTAGATCCATATCAGGCAGGGTTCCAGGACTTGAACTTATACGCATAAAAGAAGCAAAATGAAATTGTGCATCGCCACATGTGTTAATATCAAATGCTGTATCTCAGCCTTGAAGTTAGCTCAAAATTGCATGCAATTAACATGAACAAGCTCAACTACTAACCTTTTCAAGGTATTCAGGTCTAAGATCACCCCATGGATGCCTCCCACTGCCATAGTTGTACAAATTTAAGACGACAAGGGATCTAACACTGCAGTATCAGGGAAAAGATGTGAGCACAATTCCATTACAGGAAGCTTCAAGTGGTTCCTAAGTCTCTTATCAGTGGCTTGTGTAATAAAAAAAAAATCAAAACTTGCCTTGAAGGCATTTGAACTTGCTCCCACTCAGAGCAATTGACCTTTTTAATGTAAAGTCGCAAAATATTCTTAAGCCCCCTGCAGCAAAAAAAAATGTTGTCAGCTTTGCAAGAAGCAATTGGCAAGACAATTTGCGGCATCAGAAAGGAAAAAAGAACATCATCATAACTGGGTAGTAATTATGAATAACTAAATATGTAGACAAAAATGTAAAAGATAAGCTTCACTGTCACTGCATCATATATAGTATATCATGGATACTGAACCATGAACCTGGTAACAGGTGGTAATCAAAGAACAGAAGTCCATCCTGCACCCCTCATCATATATCTCAACATTCCCTTTTAATAGCACGGTATATTTTCATACATGTACAGTAACATTAACTATATAGCATTGTAGTGTCTGGAGTGGATAAAAAAAACACCCGATACTTGTAAAAATCTGAAACCATATTAGAATCCATGTAATAGCAGCTCATCTACCTTAGCTGTGGACCTGCCGCACAAGGTGTACAGAACCACCCTTGAGTGCAGCTATATCCAGCATAAATTAACTGCATGGTAAGAAATAAATATCGTCAACACTACAAGTCCCATAGCAACATAAGACATTATCCTCAAAATAACAAATAGTATGGAACAGAGCTGCATAGGCACCAAATAGGCCTTCAGAGTCTTTTTCTTTTTCACTAAAAAGGTTATTTATTCTTGACTTTGCACATCCAGCTTATAAACAGATGCCCTAAATAAATATAGCAGGATAAGCATCCTAACAATATGCTCAAAGTATATTGCAACGTTGGGATTAATGATGTCTTTGGGACATCACATGCCAATCATGCAAATTATAAGCTACTAATGAAATAGGTAACCAATACACTGCTAACTGTCAGTCTGAATACTATGATATACGCTGCTCATTTGCTACAAAAAAAAATTCTATGTGGATTGGTGTGACCTTTCAAGCAATCCCACTTCAGATATAATAATTTTGGATCACATGTAATAGCATTTTAAACCTACGAAAATTCAAATTACACCAGTAAAGAGTGTCGATTGGCACCTTATTTGCAACCGGTCCTTGTGCAAGGTATGGCTTTTCATCACGAAGATGGTGGAAGCCATACGCAACTTGAGCATCCATCCCTTTTCAAAGTAAATTGTAAACTTAGCAATAACAATAAAGTTAAAAAGAAACCCATAATCACATTTCCAATTCTTGATGAGAAATAAACCCATAATCACATTCCAAATTCTTGATGACACCCAAAAATATACTCCGTCCCATTTTATAAGTCGTTTTGCATCCGTGAACGGGAATAAAGAAAAGTGAAAAAGGTTAGATGTTCTGAATACGAGGAGAGATAGAGTGGAGATGTATTGGGAAGAGAAAAAGGTGTCTCGAGAAGTGAGAAAGACTTATAATTTGGGAAAACCTTAGAAGCCCAAAGTGACTTATAATTTGGGATCGAGGGAGTAGTTCATATGCTCTAATTCGTATGCAGTCAAAAGTTTCATTTGTTATCTCAATGTAATTAAGTCTGTTTATTGCACCTAGCTTTATAGTCACACAAGCATTATCATCTCTGTTGAATTGAGCATCGTGTGTGTAGTGCGGATAATTACCAACATAACAACAAAGAATTTGATTTGAGTAATAAAAGAAATACCAATGCTAAGGTAGTTGTAAAATACTCCTTTATAGCATGAAGCCTTTTCAGATAACTCAGTGCCATTCTCCTGCAACATATCAGATTACACTTTGTTAAATGCAAACAACCAAAAATATTATAGAATATTCAAGACATGCATTTCCTAGACTTTTTAACTAGCAGTTAGATTTTTCTCTGTCATCATCAGCAGTTCTCTGTTACTATTTGCTATCTTAACTCGCGTGCAGGATAGAAATTAACCGACTTCAGAAGTGGATTCAAAGTCAAAACCTGGCTGATCTCCAACCGATCTGCAGGTTCCCCTTTCTTAAGAGCATACGGCAACTCTTTTATTTCCCCCTCTGGCATCAGAATTACAGCTTGCCAACTGCATGAAAAACAGTAGAGGTTACCAGTACAAAGAAACAGATGGTGTTCCTTAGAATTTTTAGGAGGACAGATATATCTATAATAGTTACAATAAATTTGTTCAACCATATACATTGATACTTGGTACAATATTCTGCCTACAAAGAGGAAGTAATTGTCTCATGTATTAAAAAAATCAAATATGACATAGAATTGCACCATAGATCAGTAGTACTCCGTAGTTGTTTTGGTGTTATTGGTAAGTTTCTAGAATAGATGACAATCAGAAGTCACTATGGAGGAACAGGAAACAACTAGTCCACAAGAGTAATTATTCTCCTCTGGTTAAACAACTAGTCAACACAATGGATAAGACAGTGGATAAAGATATCAACAGAAATTAATAATAATCTCACCTGTCAAGACGGCAGATGGGACCAGTGGCAGCCTTGCTGAGATAACGCTTCACAGCTGAGCGCCAACCAAAGGGAAATGAACCACCCTGAGCATGTGCAAATCAGTAATTTGAATTGAAAGCAAAGGATATACAAATCTCAAAGGAGACATATATGTGCAACTACCCAGCCAAACGATCTTGCGAGGTCGTTTCCAGTACCAAGTGGAATGATTCCCGTGGGTGGAACTGGTTCCCTCTTCATCTTGTAAAGATCAGAGAGACATCCAAGCACCCAGCCAACTGTGCCATCACCCCCAGCAACCTGCAAGGAAAAAAATAGTCACCAATGTTATTGTTGTGAAAGTGACAAGTAACCAACATCGCAAAAGTTCAGCTAGTAACAAGGAAAGTGACACCTTTTGTAGAGAAAAGCAGCAATGTTTCGTAAGCTATCAGAATGGAAAGGAAAATTGAATGTGCTGAGAAAATG
The DNA here is from genome assembly GCA_001602275.1 of Zoysia japonica. NCBI lineage: Eukaryota > Viridiplantae > Streptophyta > Magnoliopsida > Poales > Poaceae > Zoysia > Zoysia japonica. The sequence goes on along the minus strand of BCLF01000007.1, from coordinate 1,060,952 downwards.
ATATTCTTTGAAGAACCATCAACCACATACCACAATCCTCATCTTTTCACGAGTGGTTCTTGCGCAGTTATCACCTTGATCAGCTAACCTCTCCAGACAACTCAAACCATACTGAACAAAATCAGAGGGCTTCACAACAGAAAGATCAAAGACCTGCAAAATTGTTGCATCAGTATGCAGAGTAATTCCAAATAAGCAAAAGCACAAGATACAAAAATAACAAGAAAAAAAAAACTAAAATTAGGGGTAGAGAATAAAAAGATTAGAGAAAACAAATGCCTATCTGAACATTTTGTTAAGGCGCAGGGTAGAGATGTAAAAAGAGAGAACTAAAAATAGGGGGTCCTAACTCCTAAATCCAGTAGAATGCTAGTAGTAACATTCGTATTCTTCTATGGATGTAACCAGCAGATTTCATGATTCTGCCCGTTTATGGGGAATCTGCAAAACGTCAGTGAATGCTGATTATCTAGTTTGGAGTAGTAATAGTACTATCGCTGAGTCACAGTTAGACAAATCTACCCAAGCTATAGAGGCACTGGTAACGCGTCACACGGATCACATGAGGCTGATGCTCTCTCTGAAAGTACCATTGTACCACGAATGTTCACCTAACGGAGGAAATTCAACTAACCTACTGCGTGTCTCAGCTCCGATCGCCGTGAAATTCAACTGGGAATCTCACAAACATTCAATCGCATGCTGCGGCACAAAGCAGAACGAAGCGATCGACGAAGCGACAAGCAATAGGAGGAGAGCAAAACTGGAGCGGAGAAAGGGGAGCGAAAATTTGGAGAACCGCAGCCGCCCGAGTGTCGCACGAACTGCGAACCGTGACGTCATTACCTGCTCCTCGCTGATGAGCTCGTGAAGCCGCACTTTAAGCTCGGGCCCGTGCCGCCCGCCGCTCTTGGAGTTCACGAACACGACGACCGGCGCCACGCCCGGCGGCCCCTCCTCCCCCTCCTTCTCCGCCGCCGAGGCGGCCGCCACGCCCGCGGCCTCGTCCTTGGCGGCGACGGCCGCCGCCACCGCGCGGCGCAGGTAGAGCGGCATGACGACCTGCTTCCGTAGCTCGGCCTTGTCCACCTCCTTCCCCCACAGCCCGCACGCGCGCACCGACTCCCAGATCGACACGCGCGCCGCCGGCGCGGTCGACGGCGCCCGCCGCACGGCGCCGTTGCCGGCAGACGCCGTCACCCCCTCTGCTTGCGCCATGGCTGCTGCTGCTGCTAGTACTACGCGTGCACCACAGCTCAGCAGCTACGGATTTTTGTCGCTGGGTTTGGTTGGTCCGGCGTCGGCGAGGGCGATGGATGGAATTTGGGGAAATTTCGGTGGAGTCGCTTATATATTGCGAGATTTTTACCGGCACGCGTTCGTTAATCAGGTGGACTCTTGAGACCAAATGACCAGTGCTGAATGCTGACGCGTTCCCTGATTTCTCGCCAGCGCGGAGCGTGTGGTCCTGTGCTGGCGTCTTGTTGGGTGCGGGGCCACTGGCTTTCCTCGAATGGATTAAAGTGTAGAAAATCAATCAAATAGCCGGTGAAATTGATCTACTCCCTCCTCCTCCGGTTTTAAATTATTAGCACCACTGATTTTTAACATCAATTTTAATCATTTATTTTATTAAAAATTTTATTTTAATGTATAAAATTATTAGCTACTCTCTCCGTCTTAAATTATAAATTATTTTAGAATTAACAATTTTTTTTAAATTATAAGTCATTCTCGCTTCTCGATACACTTTCTCTCCTTTTAATATTTCTCTATTTCTATCTCTCTCCTCCTCGTTTTTAGCACATCCCACTATTTTTCACTCTTCTTAATTTTCATTCTCCAAAATTTTAAATTTCATAAATGATAAAGTAAGTAATAATAAAATTTTAAACAAATTTTTTAATAAGACAAACAGTCAAAGTTGATATAAAAAGTTAACTGTGTCAATATTTTAAAACTGGATGGAGTATTTATTTATTTTTCTATACTAATAGATTCAATTTAGGTGAAACGGTTTGGATTGATTTCATCTTGTTTCCATGAAAATTGGCTGATTTCTAGCGGTTTCGTAACCCTGCTTACAGCATGTTTGGTTTTGCAGTACTAAACCAAACAAACCTTTAGCCTAATCAAGATCATGCCATAAAAAAGAACATCTGATTTCAATGAAATTTTAACTTAAACAGAAAAAGGGTGAAACGGACTGTAGAAGGGCCGACCGTGACCCTTTACCACCCCTAGTTTTCCCTCCCTCATACTAGTATTAATTTTAATACTATATTCGGTCTTAATTTTTTTATGGATCTGCCACTAATCACAAAACTAAGCTATGAGCCAGAAGCAAAATGCCGCAGATATGTGTTCCCATGTCACACTCACACTCACCCTCGTCCTACGTGGACACTACCGGAGAGAAGCAGTGTGCACTGTCTTTTCGAAATTTGCCGTAAGCTAGAGAGGGCGAGGAAAAGAGCCAGAACGAGTCCAATGGTCACTACTTGCCGCACAAAAGTTGTTTCGGTAGCTCACGGCAGATTCAAATCCGGTACGAGTAGTGTTTATCAGGCCGTTTTGGAAAAGAAGCCCTGACGGATTCGAACTCCATCAGGTAGAGATTGACGATCACAATCAATTGTGAAAAGCGATGGGTAGACCCTCGCAACTTACAACCGTTTAGCTCACAAAGGTTGAGACAAATGGTCGCATCGCATCCGTGGTGCCTAAACCAATCTCTAGGAATTATCACTTTTTGTTGTAGTATTCTAGTAATACGTCTTTCTTGACTGCTCACCTATTCGTTTATAGTAGAGCTCAGCTAACATAGATATCTCTTTTTTTTTCACCTTTTAGAAAAAGAAACTCTGAATCAAGAAAGAAAAAATTAGAATGCAAATTGTAATATTGATGTCATTTGTGTTTATTTTTAAAATAGTCACTTACTTTAATATACAACACATGCAACTTTTCATAATTTAATGATTCCTTTCTAATTTAAATATCATAATAATTATTAATTATTTTAATGATTTTACTTTTTAAGAGGTAAAAAATCATTTCCATATTGAGATATATGTAAATAGACGGTTCACATTAATTTTGATCTACCATAAAATTTGACGTATATTACTCCTACAAGATAAAAGTGTGCTAGAAATAACGTTTGTTCTCACACACGCGCTCAAATTAGAGGATTTCTTGAACGCGTGATATGCTCCTTTTTCCCTTGCATTGGAATCATTTGAGGCGTAGTCCTACAAGTTGCCTCGCCACTTCTGGTTCTGGCCTTCCGAGCTGGCGAGCTGTAAAAGCCTGTAACCCAAACCGACGATTGGACGGTTGGAACCAAGAGGCGCGTCGGCTCGGACAAAGGCTATGGAGCGCGCGCGCGTGCCTGGCGATGCCTTCTTGCAATGCAAGCTCTCTTGTCTGCCGCTGCAGGAGTCCGTCCCAAAAGGGCGGAAAAAAAAGAGGACAGAAGTACATGTGGAAGTGGCGGCGCGCATACAACCCTCCTCACTTTTTATTCGCCCGGCGCTCCTGCCCTAGTGGCGTCAAGCGCACGGTTGGCGGCTGTGCGTGTCCTCAACATTTACACCACCCTCACCCGCGCCACCAACTGCCACTGAAGGCTCGTTAATGCTGTCGGTCCCATCTGTCATGCTAGCGGCGTGTAAATGCGTTAATGAGAATCCGGCCGGGCGCAGACGGCAGCGGCACGTGCGCTCCGCTGGGGCGTTGGGGCCACCCAGCCCGTGCTACTCTGGCGTCAGGAAGAAAGCGTGTCTGGTTTGAATTGATGACGACCGCGCTTGGACCGTTGGACGACGAACGGGCGGAGAAGGCAAAGCCTGCCGTGGACCCGACTGGTCCGGTCCGGCCGCGTCCTTTGTCTTCCTTCTTCTAGAACTGCACCTCCATTGGCAGGCCGACGATAGAGTTCATCTAGGTGCGGATGAATTTTTGAAGTGCTTTTGCTCTGTATTTTACTCTTTCAGTCTTATAAAAAGATTACTTTTTAACTTTTAAATTTTAATTTTGATCACTCGTTTTATTTAAAAAAATTTAAAAATATAATTTATTTTATTGTGAATTGTTTTATCATTAGAAATATTGTAAGCATGACTTATTTGTTTTTATATTTAAAAAAAAATTGTATAAGACAAATGTGGTTTTTAAAAATTAAAAAATGATCTTTTTATGAGACATAGGTAATACAAAATATCCATCAAATGGTTTTACAACAAGTACTTTTATATTTCCTCTCAAAAAATACTTCTCTCATTAGAACTACAATAAAATTTGTTTTGCCAAACGATTTGAAAAAAACTTTTGGTAGAGAATCTAGTCCGTCTGTTTGCTAATTGATGTCGCCGTTGACTTTTAAATTCAACTTTGACCATTCGTCTTAATAAAAAAATTGATAAATTTCATGTATTTTGATATATAAAGTTATTTGAATTAAAACTTAAAAAATTACACATTCGAGCAAATTTTTTTTGAATAAAATAAATGATCAAAGTTGATCGTAAAAGTCAACGGCGGAATCATTTTAAAAACATAGGGCGTATTTTTAGAGAAGCTATTTTTTTAAAATTGTTTTTTATAACAGGCATTGAAACATGCCCAGCTTTTAGAGAAAGCTGTCACAGAGAGGAGAAATTGTTTTTCTAAAGAAGTTTTTTAAGAAGCTACACCAAACAAGGCTCTAGTACTCGACATTAGGGCTTACTTTGATCAAATTACATATAGAAGCACAAGGACGACGAGTAGTGTACAATTTTCCTCGTCTTCACCAGAAAAAAACAGTACGGTGCTGTATCAGAAGAATCGAAGGACCAAGCTCGGCGAGGTGACAAATACGACCAGGTCTGGGTCACCACGAAGGATCCATGGCGCACGCTGAACGTGCAGTGAAGAAAACAGAAACTGCGTGTTGTTGGGCCTACATGGGCCTTTTCCGTGCATGCGCAACAGGGGCCTATCATGGCGCTCTCACAGTCTCACTCGATACATAGGCCCATGGAAATAAGGCCTGCTCCAATCATGTCGGAGAAAAACCCCCAAACAGTAAGAGTACTCCGTAACTGAATAAGCTACTGAATCACGACCAGCGCACTCACAAAGCCCACGCGCGTCGGCCAGCCCATTAAGCACAAGAAGAATTATCCTACTCCTAATAAGGTTGCCAATTTTGTAGTCCTACAGTCCGGATGTCATGATTCCAACACTACTGGAATTCACATCTCCCCTTTGAAATCTCTCTTTCCCTAGTGTTCTTTAACGAGTCCTAGGGAAAGATTATTTCCCATACAACTTTTCCCTAGGGCGTGTACCAGTTTCGTAGGGAAAACCAACTTTTCCCTAGAGATCTGGCAGATTTCGAAGGGAAATCTCCCTCTCCGATTCAAAAATTGCACGATTGTTTCATATCTCAAGTGTCTCGTCTCATCTCCGTTGAAGCCGAAATCGAGTTCGAGACAACGCACCGTTCGCACGTCCGTATATGAAAACGTCGACGTTTCTTCAACACCGGGTTTGAAGCAGCACCTAGACAATTTTGCCTCGGGAGGAACCCGTCGGAGGAGGATTGTCTTAGGATGATTTAGACTCAGTCAGGTCAGTCGAATCGACTTCAAACATCGCCGAGACGAAGAAAGAACCGCACGAGGATCGAGTAAAGAGATTAGAATTTAAAGAAGAACGAATGTAAAGGTAAATTATTTTGATCGATTGGGATGATCTTCAATCGGCTATGAGCCTCTATCTTATAGAGAAGAGATAGTTTTATCTCGCAGGGCAACTAATCGCACGAGTTAAAAAAAAAATTAGAATCAATCAGCTGAAAACTTTTTTTAAATTAGTATTACCGGAGTATCTGATAAAGTGCCGGACATTTCGGTGACCGGAGTCTCCGGTAAAGTACTGAATGTTCCGTCGTGTAATTCTTCGAATCCGAGAAAGCTCAACGGACACTCCGGCAACGTGCCGAACACTCTGTTGAGCTGAGTGCCCGAACTTGAGAGGGTTTACCGGACACTCCGGTGGATCGAGTGCCCGAACCCGAAAAGTCTTACCGGATACTCTGGCAACGGGTCGAATACTCTGGTGACCCTGTGATTTTTGGGTGTCAACAATCCCCTTCTGGCCTCAAACAAAACCCTCTCTTCTCTCACCTCTCTCTTCCCTATTCCCTCTCTCATCTCTTATCTCTCTCCTGCAGGTCCATGTCGCGGCAGCAGCAAGGCGGATGCGCCCGGGAGCAACGATGCAGGAGCAGCGACTTCTGCAGTGCAGGAGCAGCGAGCAGCGGTGGCGGGTGCCTCTTCCTCCTCCACTGGCAGCAGCGAGCAGCAGCAAGCCTGGGCAGCACGAGGAGCACCGGGCACCTCTTCCTCCTCCTGCCTCGGTGGCTGTGCGAGCGACATTAGGAGTGGCCTGCTGGCCCCTAGGTGGAATGGCGGGGCATTGCCGAGCTGGTGCCCTCTTCCTCCTCCTCCCTCGGCGGCAGTGAGGGACAGCGGCGCCCTCTTCCTCCTCCTCGGCTGCAAGTGGCGCGAGGTGCAGTAAGGCTGCCAGTGTCGTGCAAGGAATGGCCGGCGGCGAGCACACTCTTCCTCCTCTCTCGATGGCAGCTTGGGACAGAAGCACCTCTGGGTGGCCGGCGACGCGCGGTAGGCGGCAGCAGGTGGCCGGCGACGCGCAGGAGGCGGCAGCAGGTGGCCGGCGACGCGCAGGAGGCGGCAGCAGGTGGCCGGCGACGCGCAGGAGGCGGCAGCAAGCGGCCGGCGGCCCAGCAGCGCATGGGACGACAGCAGGTGGGCGGCGACGCTGGAGCAGCAGGGTGACGGGAGGCGGCAGCCGTGTGACGGCAGCGCGGGAGCAACAGCTGGCGACTGGCGACGCATTGGAGCTGCAGGGCGTCAGGAGCGGCAGCAAGCAGCCGGCGGCGAGCAGGAAGCGACAGCAGGCGGGCGTAGACACGTTGGAATGCGGCGGCGGGAGGCGAAGCTGCGGGGGCGGGTGGGGCAGCTGGCGAAGGATTTTTATTTTTTTAATTTAACTAGATAATTTCCCTAGGGCACTTGGATTCCTAGAGAAAGTTTGGTTTCCCTATGGGTTTGGTGAAAAACAGTAGGGCACTACACGCTTTCCTGTCAAAATATTCTCTTAGAAAATGTTCCCTAGGTTAGCTCCTAAGAAAATATGTTCCCTAAGGTTTTTTATGCTTTCTCTAGGGTTTCTGTCCCTAGGAAAACACTAGAAAGATAGCGCGGCCTTGCCGCGTAAGCTAATCATCTAATGATCGTATTAGATCATAGTGATATTTTTGGGGCCACATGTTATCCATAAGGATACAAAATAAATGTTGTGTTTCAAAAATTTCAAAGGGTAGACTAATAAATAATTGTAAGCAATATAAGAGCATCTTATTTGTGAATGGTTTGAAGAAAAGGATTGCAGACTGTAGAGTTGTCTCTCCTCCTTGACACAATCACAGAGTTCCTAAACCAAAACAGGAAAATGAGCAATAAATCCAAAATTACCTGTAGGATTTAATAGTCAACAAAAGCATTATACCAGTTAACTTCATACTAACACAGTTACTGATACAGTTGACCATACTAATGCAGGAATCAAAAGAATCTTAGTAACATTTCGGAAGCATTATTAACTATTAATCACCAAGTAGGAGACCTAGTAACATTTCAGGAGCACTATTAGCTATTAATCAGCAAGTATGAGATAGATCAAACCTTTCTTCGTCACTTCAAGGCTCCATGTCTGAGTTATCTACATCGCATTCTCATGGAACTATCTTATCCTCATGATCTCTCTTTGCACCTATGATTTACATTAAGAAAGGATAAGTCATCACATAACCAAAATATTCATGCAGAATTAGTGCGGTCTCTCTCTTTTACAGGGAAGAACATGCTGACTACAGATTGTATATACCATTGAAAGTTACAATTAATTGCTATCTAACTAACTGGAAAGAGAGGGAGGACGTAGGTTACCAGCATAGGACTTGTAAGAGGTTGCTCTTCTCTTCCTCCTTTTGGTTTGCTGGCCCTTTTTTTTGAATAAATGGGAGCAAATAGTTTGCCAATATCAGTCATGGAGGAGAACCTTCCATCAGTCTGACAAATTGGCAGTGAAATACATATGAAGATATATATTTTTTCAAATAATGTTTGATGGTGTCAGATTTTTCTTTTCTCGATGCAGTGCAGGCATTAATTTAGTACTTTCAGATGATCACAGTTGATTATGATATTATTTTTTTGGTGCTGCAAACCCTGAAAGAATGCATTGTAAAATAGAGCAACGAAGCAATGTTAGCAGACAAAGATGTTGTATTGCTCCGTTCTCATTGTTGGCCAAATCAACAGATCTTGCAGGCTTTCTATCAATATCCTGATTTCTCTGATGCTTCCTAGGTAGTGTATACTGTTAGGATGTGGAATATGAATGTAATCGAAATGACAAAAAAATCGACATGTCTTACTTTCACTTTGACTTTTGCATCTTTAGTTTTGTTCTTTCAAAGTTTATCATATGAAAAATATACTGTAACTTTATCATTGAATAGATATGATGTGTTGCATTTTTTAGTCTTACTAAGAAAATGAAAACAAATGAACTAACAGTGCCAAAACAGCCATGACAGAAAAAAGAGCACGGGAAAAGTTATAGTAAACTCCAAACACACAATGAACCAGATGAGGAAATTTGATTCTAGATATAGAATATTATTATTAGTGAAACACAAGAAAAATTATACAGTAACCTTTCATCAATAATCACAGTTTGGTAACTAAAAGTACAGTGGTAATACATTTGTGGATGAAGTGGCAATACCTTCGCTGATTAACTATTTTTTTCTTGATTGCCTTGCTGGAAAGCTTGGTTGCCTGTATACATTTAATTTGGTTAGCATTCTGAAATAATCTATTCATATAATCACATAGAAAACATTTGAGGAGAAATAATGCAAGCTGAAGATGGAAGTTCTTGCTCCACTAAAGTATTATTGCAAAAACAAACAATGTAATAGCTGCTCAAAATGGAACAAATCAAGACATCAGGTACCCGCGTGCCCGGTAGTTGTGCGGGCAGAGTCGTACATCTTATGCTTGTATATGAGAGCAGGGAAAGGAAACTCATGGCGAGGCGCAGGGTTAAGCTAGTTTGATGGCCCCGGTCCGGATTAAACAAAAGGGATGACCTATGGGCCTACAGCCAAGTAATACGCCACTGCCTGCCGCATCTTTAGACTGCGACGGAGCACAGCGCAGTGGATCCTAGGCGGATTTTCAAAGGATAGCGAATGCATCGAGCGTGAGATGTACATGTGCAAGATTATGTAGGAGAAATCAGCTTCGGGAGGCGGAGGTGACATTGGAGAGCGGCACCACGTTGGGGAGCCACGCCGTCGCCTAGGTGCCCTTCTACTTGCACTGCTTGTGTCTGACTTGGGAGGGCTCCACCGGAGATAGCGGGTGGCGGCGGGCGGGGGCTTTTGTGGCGGCTGCCCACGGTGCTAAGCGCGGCGGGAGAGAGTCGCACTGGCTCTGTCGAAAGCCGGTGGGCGGCGGGATGTAGAAGAGTCCAGAACCTCCGAGATGACCGGGTCCAGGATTGAACGATCCAAATTAAAACGAACTTCATCCAACGGCTATAAATGACGATGATGACGTGGAGCAATCTTTTGCTGAGAAATCGAGCGGATTTAGACTATAAAAGATGTGAATTCTAGTAGTGCAAGTCCGTGGGGCGGGTCCTGGCTAGATTTAGGGCCTCTTTGTTTCAGCTTCTCAGGCGGCTTTTTCAGCCGAAAAGCTGAAAACTGAGAAGCTGAAACAAATAAGCTTCTGAAAAGCTCGTTTTTGAATGCTGAAAAGCTAGCTTTTGCAGAAATAAACTAAAAGCTAAAAAGCTTACGGAGGGCTACTTTTCTATCTTTTGGTGTGCAGAAAAGCTAAATGTATATTACAAAAGCTAACATCTAACTTTCATCAGCCAATTTTTTAACTAGCCAGCAGCTAGCTTTTATAAAAGCTCGAAAGCTCCGGTTCAAACAAAAAGGGCCTTAGTACTACTCTAGCTCAGTTGAACGGATTACAGATACAAGCGAGCACCCGGGTTTCTCGGCACAACTCTGCCCCGTTTACGTGCAGCATGGGCCTTGGGCAACACCAATGTATATTTCTCAACTAGTTCTTATGGATGAGTCTCACAATAGATGTCTTTAGCAATGATAAAACTCCACGGTGGTGAGCTATGCAAAAAAGGATAAAGTTGATTAAAAAATCTGCTCAAGTAGGAAAAAGAGGAAGAATGTGCTTAGAAAAGAAATCAATTTTTTATTTATATAGATAGCCTATAAGCATATAGATTACTTTAGCCACTAATACTTATATAGACCACTTACACAATGTATAAAGATTAATTTTATAAATCATTTATTATATAAAGACTGGTTTTTCTTCTATTGTGGACCTTGTGGTTGCTCAGAGAGTGTAGGGGAGTTAGAGTTGGTTTACCCGTTTCCCGATGCGATGCCCCAACCCAACGGCAGCAGGCACTGAAAGTGGCGCGGTAAATTCAGAAAGCTGCTGGATGGCGGCGCGGATTTTCACGCGGCCGCCACCACTGGGAGAATGGGCTTCTTTCTCCCTCCGTCGGTCGATTCCAGCTAAACGTGCGCCTAGTTTGTCCTCTGGCCCTTATCCCTAAACACGCAGCTGGTTTGCCCGTGGCGTCTATCCGCTTTGTCGTTGCTACTCTAACAGTCTTTCCTCAACTGCGCTGCACGTCTGCACCTGCCTGCCTGCCGCCTGCTGCCGAAGGATAGAGATAAACCTATCTCTTCAATTACTGTGTACTAGTACTATACTAGAAGTACGAGTACTAATTTGTGAACGGCATCATCGTCATCATCTTCTTGATTACTGTGTACGTAGGCATACAAATCTCTGCTGTTTTACTACGGCTGAAAGATTATCAGAAGCACTAGTATAATACATCCATCAGATATACTACTACTGTGTGTTGATCACTACTTTCAATCAGATTCGTCAGTTTATGTACGGTATGCTAGTAGCCTAGTAGGAGTACGTACTACTACCTCCAACAACGCAGCGTGTGGGCACATGGGCCGTCAGAGAACTTTTGTTTATAAATACACGTCCTTTTGGCTTTCAGACGCGCGTAGTAGCATGCAGAGAGTGGTTACAACGAAACTTACAGCGCGCGTTTGTCCTGTGGCCCTTTAGACCTAAACAAGCAGCCATTTTGCCACTGTCGTCTACTACCACAACCGCGCTGCTGGCTAACTGATCCTTACCAACTGCTCTATCTTTACCAGAGGTCGACGGAATTTAGCGCGTGCAGCGACAAATCGTCAGCCCATCCATTCCCTTCCCTTTCCATTCCAACACACGATGTGTGATACAGCCGCATGCATCGTTCTCTGCACGATGAAGATGAGATAGGATAGTAGTATACTGTAGTGGCACTGGTATTTGTTTGTGGGTTTCTAGGTTAGGGATAGCGTTGGTGATTGGGTATGAAATTAGATACAGTAAATAACAGCCTACCAGTAGAGCTATAGAGAGTTAGTAGATCTCAACTTATCATTAGTCAGTATAGTAGATCTCTCCTTTTATTTAAAAATAACAGTAGCCAATTGATGCAGGAGTCTTTAGGAGGAGTACGTCCTAGGAAAGCTGCATAGAAGTACACCTGAGTGCATGAAAAAACCGTAGCAAGTGATATGTATCCTGTCGCTTATTGGCTCATTGGATGATCAGTTCATCATCATGCTGTAATAGCGAACCTGAGCTCTTGCCGAGTTTTTTTTTTTTTGTCACAAGTCAGTAAAATCACTAGGAAAAATGATTTGCTACTCGTATTATACGTGCAACAACGTACGCATGTTAATCTACCTCATGCTCACTGCTGAGCTGCTACTGTATCCAGCCCATGCCTAGCTCTAAAGCTAAAGCAGACCATCAGGTATCTATGTAAAGATGTGAACACGCCACACAAATCTTCCGTGAAAAGACGTTAGATACATCTCGCGGGGTTAAAATACTAAGACGTCAGGGCTGGGAGCCGGCAGTATGGTGATCGGCATGGGGCCGGAGGCCGGCCGGAGACGGTGGGGGCACGTCATACATGGTGAATCTTTGGGGGCCTGAGCTAGATGATGGGCGTCGATCACTCGCGCAGTCGCGCTACTCCACTCAACCAGTTGGAATCCGATTGTTCGGCGTCGTGTACGTCGTACAACAAGCGTAGGAATAGCATGGCTGATTAGTTGCGGCGTGCGTCCTTTTCATCGCCCTGCGATACCTTACCTATAGCTTTTCATCAACTCTCGCGCGCGGCGCGTCTTTTGCTTTGGCTCGTGCGGATCGATGGGTAAAGCTAGCGGTGGCCGGCCGGCGAGACGCGTGCGCTGACGGCGGCAGCTTGTGGTGGCGTTGCAACTGCCGACGCGAAATTTGCCCCCCTTTTTTGACCAACTTTTTAGCTCCTGCCGCTTACTACACCCCACATGTGCTAAGAGCCGAAGATACATTGCTCATTTTTTTTGTTCTTAAAAAAAAAGAAATACCATTGCTCTTTTTGTTACTGATGTACCTATGCACATGAATGCTACAGTACTTTAGAGGAATGTTCTATGAAGAAAACATACAGACGTACTGTGCATGCAGTGTAGTAGAGTATGTATCCAACTATATCCAATCGGCAGGCCAGCTATGTCAATCAGCATTTCTGTGCTTTTAGCACTGGTAATGCTTACAATGTCCCAACAACCAAGGTCGATGCGCATTTTGATAATGATGACCGGTAATCATAGTTACTACCACTGAAGAACAACGTGCATGGGCGCCATCAGATCGATGCAGAAGAGAGAGGGCACGTATTGGTACTGTACCAACTGAATCCAAGTGGAAGTGAAGCGATCCTCGCGGGGGAACATAAGTGAAATGAAGCAAAATTGGATACAAAAAAGCTACTCCTACTAGCTAGTTTCTTCTGATTGCTTGCCGGAGAAATTTACATGCATGAATGAATGCAGCTAGTAATGTACACCGCTCGCGATCATACATTTGATGACCTACCCGACCAAAAGAAATATTGTTTCCAGGCCGGACCCGGAGTGGGCGCGCGTCAGTTGCCGTCGACGGTGACCGTCACCGACAACGGGAACATCTCGCCGTCTTTTCTCCGGCCGCTGCCTTCCACCGATGCTCCGTCAACGTCGTTGGTGCTCAAGCTGCGTCTGAACTGACGTATGCTAGTCCACGTTGCCAACGGCGTGGCTGGCGCGCGTGGCCCGGCGGCGTCGACTTGAGCAGATGGCCACCCGCCGGTTGCAGATACAACGACATCCGAGACGCTCCGCTTCAGGGCGTCGAAGTCGGCCGCCTTGAACACCACCGTCGCGTCGAAGGCACGGATGAGCTCGGACATTTTTGACGGCCCCGACGAGCTCTTGGCGGGAGACAACCGATTATAGTCTTGATCGTGTTCCACTGTGAGGTCACTGGACGAATTCCGTGATCCCTCGCCCCCGCTATCGTCGTCATCGCCAATATCATCAACGGACATGGACAGATTTAAGTCCAGAGAAAGCGGCTTCCGCGGGGAGTCTTTACGCGCTTTCGTCCGTCGATCCCCGTCGAGAGGCTGTTCCGGCCTGCGCTTCCCTGTCCCGCTCACCGGATTCCATGGCGGCGAATCAGGAAGCGGTTGAGAAATTGTGACGTGCTCCACCGACGGCGACCATCGCGACATGACAACGAAGATGTTGCTGCCGAGGGAGACGTCGCGGCCGTGCGAGTCCACGAGCCGGCCGTACTCGATCGCGCGTACGATCGCACCGCGCACAACGTTGCCGGCGTGGTCGACGCCGTCGAGCACGATGACGCGGAAAGGGTTGGACCGTACGGCCTCGGCCAAGCGGTCCAGCGCCGTCCGGCCGCGGCTCGACACGACGCACTCGCCACCGTCGTCGCTGCCTTCCCTGACGCCGAGACGCACAGTGACGGCGCCCATGCCGAAGACGGAGAAGGAGAGCGCCTCGGCCATGTTCCTCTTCCCGACCGCGTCAGGCCCGGCGAAGAGGACCCACGCGTCGGCCCTGGTACTCCCCGAGCCGCGTCGCTTGGATTCACCGGACCACCTGGCCTTCGTGATTGCACCGGCAACGGCAGCCGCAGCCTCCGGTTGCCATCTCACCGCCTCCGTGAGCCGTCTCACGAGCAGCTTCTCGTCTATGGCACACGCCGGCTTCGTCGACGCCATGCCAAGCGCAAGGTACGTGTCCACAGTACAGCTTGCAGGCAGCACCGATGGCCGTACCGGCGCAACTTGCATGCTGCTGATAACACTGGCGGCGTTCCATTCGGAACAGGTAACCAGCGGTGGCCGGCCATGCAAGTGTAACTGCGCGCATCGAACCCGCCACCGGCGTCGCAGCTCGTCAGCCTCGCGCGCCTTCTCCTGAAAAGCGAGAGATTCCACGCGTCAAGCCGTCGCCCATGGTATAGGAGTAGATCACATGTGCTAGGACACGACGTTGCAATAACTAGCCGACCTGCGCACGGTCGAGAGGGCGCGTGCTGCTGGGCGTCCCTATCTGCAGCCACTGCGACATGGACTGTTGCTCGGCGGGGCGGATGGCGAGCTCCGACGAAGCCATCTTGGCGCGCTCGCGCTCGTAGCCATCCAAGCAGGACTTGCAGAGGCTCGACGCCCGTTGCACTGCGCGCGTCATCGCCGATGACAATACCTCGACTGAGCTGCTGAGGATGCCTCTGTTCACTCCAGCACTGAGATAACAAGACAGCAGACCGAATGGATCGTTCTGTTAGGCTTTGGACATGTGGCAATGCCAGAATTCGGAAGCGGTGTCACTGAGTGCGAGAGAAGCAAACCTGGACGATAGCCCGAGCGGCGTCGGCGGCGGTGGGGGTCTCGGCGTGATAGGCACGGCCTGAAGACCCCATTCAGTCTCCAGAGCGGGGTGATACACTTGGCATTTCAAGTATGTGGCGCACGTCGCCGTGCCGATCACCCAGACGCGGCGCTCGCTTTCGCCGAACTGGCCGAGAACGCGCGCCATCTCGGCCACCGCGGCTCGTGCCGTGTCGAGCACCACCTCCCGCCGCGTCTCTTGCTCCCCCTGAAGAGCCGCACACCTTTCCTCGACGAGCCACTGCAGGTTGCCGAGGTTGACCACCACGCCGGCGCCGCAGTTAGATGCCGGCGCCATCAACTCCGATCGAACCGCCTCGCTGAGTTCCTTGACCTTGGTTACTAGCTCTGCCCTATCCATGTCGACCAGATCGCCGAATTCCTTCGGGAAGGAGATGACTCGCGCGTTGCCAAGTCGTTGCTCCTGGATCAGAGTGATCACCTCTTGCACCACGGCGTCCACGTCCGCCGTGTCGCCGACGAGCACCGGGTTACGCTTCCTTCCCCTCTTCAAGACTTCCACCACTTTGGCCACCTCCTCCTCCCGGTGGGAGGCCTGCCAGTGCAGCACTCGGGATTTGAGGTATACGGCTGACTCAGGGGCCGCAGGATCGGAGAGGGACCTCAGCACGGCAGCCTTGACCGCCGTGCTAGAGAAGGAGGCCTCCCGCATGACGCGCGCCACGGACGGGTCGTCGAGGATGGCGAGCACGAGGTGCGGCACGCCGACATGGTGGTCGTCGGTCTCGACGCCGCCGCCGCCGCTCCCGATGCGGCGGTGGTGCGCGTAGGCCCGCTTGAGCGCGGCGGCGAGCGCGTTCGAGAGCGGCGGCGCGGCGTGGAACCCCACGGCGCCGTCGTGGTGCTGGAGCTCCGTCAAGGTGGGCAGGCGGTCGAGCGCGACCGCGAAG
>BCLF01000007.1:1000159-1044684 GCA_001602275.1 Zoysia japonica | reverse complement strand
TGGCGCCGCCTGGAGGCGTCGGCCGCCGCTCGGGACAGCACGGCCGCGGCGTCGGGGGTCAGGGGCGGCGCGGCCGATGGAAGCGTGGCGACGGCGGGCGCCGCCGTGAAGGCAATCATGCCTGCCTGTGTCAGCCGCTGCGCGACGCCGTATACTCGCGGACGGCTGAGAGCCTGAGACGGTGGTAGCTGCGGCGGGAGATATACGTGCGTGTTGCTGCTGTGGTTAGTTTGGTTCGGAGCTGTGATTGCACTCAAGTGGTAACAGGCGAAGCGTGCGTGCAGCTGAAAAGGAGGCGGGGACAGGGACCAGATTATGGAACGTGCAAGCATAGGTTTGTGGTTCTGCCAGCGTGGGGCCGGCCGACGGATCAAGTAAAGCAAAGCAAAGCAAAGAGCACTCAGCTCTTTGGATTGGTCACTTCAAAATTTTACTACAGTAGTAAATTTGTAACTTATTTAAAGGATGATGTAATATTTTCCCCAATTTTAGTACTGTATATTTGTAACTTATTTTAAGGACGATGCAAGTTCACGGTGGTAGTTTCTACACTCATTTTTACGATTAGTAAATCGTTGTGACCCTTGCGGTCGGCAAAGAATAAATTCACAATGTGAAGAATTGCTTTGTCGTAGTGGTGGAGGCTGGAAAAGAGGAGGCAAATGGGAGAGTTCGGTCAGAACCTTTTGTGTGGTTTAAAATTGAGTGTGGGACGAAAAGATAGCAATTAACTGTGAGAAATACTACTCCCTCCGTTATTTAATTGATGTGGTTGTTGAATTTTAAATTTAATTTTGATCATTCATTTTATTCAAAAAATTTGCTCGAATATGTAAAATTTTAAGTTGGGATTGAAATAACTCTAATGCTAAATCATATTATATCAAATATATAAAATTTATTTATTTTTAAATATAATAAATAGTTAAAATTAAATTTAAAAGTCAACGACGACATCAATTAAATAACAGAGAGAGTGTGAATTAAAGAACAGAGAGAGTGTGGCATTTTGGATCCTAAATGTACATTATTTTAGGCTGCATTGTATATGTATCACTGGTTTAATTAGTCTTTTTAGATCTGGCAAATAAATTTGGAGTTATTTTTGTACGTTAAAAGACGTGATTTTGTCTTAAATTGGTTGGCGTCTAATTTTGCCATGTTTAAGATTAGTCGTGCCATAAATTTTTATACTATTATTTGGTTCACTGTCATAACTATAGCAAATTATACTTTTATAGCATTTTACCTCACATATCGTACTCTCATTTTATTGCCAAACTTTGTCATATTTGTGATTAAGATTTTGCTAACCACATTTTTATGACAAACCACACTTACTAATCTTAGACGTGGTAAGCTTAGGCACCAACCAAACATGATGGAGCCTCCATCCCCTTGTCCGGCTGCGCCGCCGAATAATATTCACGTCCCACACATAACTGAAGAAGGCAGCATGTGCTGTGATATACTCCCCCAGCAGTGCTAATCTAAGCCAAAACCCAGAGCCCAAGCTCAGGCCGGAGCATGCAGCAGCTGGTACTGATCGCCAACATTGCTTCTTTGAGGTATATGATGATTCGAGCTATCTTGTCATATAGTAATTCAGAGGAATTTCCGCTTTGCCTTTTCCCCACTTTTGACAAACCACACTTTGTGCGTGCGTAATTATTGAAAAAAAGTGAAAAGTGAATCCACCATCGGGCACGATTCCTGCGAACCACGTAGTACTACCAATAATTCAAAGGAGTCTACCTGGTAATGGCGTGGTTTATATATACACGCATAATTTCACTAGCCTTTTTTTTTTGCTTCATGTCTTTTTAAGGAGTAAACAGCGTGCCTTTCTTTCAGTGGAGACGGGGCGCTTTGGTGGTGAAATCATTCCGCTTCGTCCATTATTCATTTCCGCCATGAAGAGCGAGCGAGAGGTGCAAGCACACAAAGCTGTGTTGCTCTCTGCTTTCGCTCGCTTAATGTGACATCCCATTTTTAAAACTAATTTAAAAATGCATAATTCAAAATTTTTCTAACAAATCACCTTAACATTTTTATGTTCTTCTTCTCACCTTCTCTTTTCTTTCCTATTTCAAAAGGTAAAAATCCTCACTAAATTAAAACATAGCTAATTGAATATTTTAAAAATATTAAAATTAAAAGTGTGTCAAGTGTTTGACCCCTTTCTGTTTCTTTTTCTTTACCGTTTGTTTTCTTGCGTTCTTTTGAATTCCAATTCTTGAATCCTTAATCCATCATATTCTTTTTATCCAAAATCCATTCAATCTCTTTGAGTTCAATCTAAACGGATCAAAACTCCAAAAATCCAAATTTTGGATCGTGGGCCGTTTTCCTGCCGCTCCAGGTCCAGAGAGGCCCAAGCCTCCGCCTGAGCCCCTAACCAGCCACTAATCAACTTGGAACGGGCAGGCCAGCAGGCGCATGAACGGACCCAGGCCCAGCGCGCACAGCCGCTCCTCCTTCCTCCGCTCACGCCGCCTGGCACGGCGCGCGTGCAGCTAACCAGCCACGCGTCGCGCATGCAAATGCAGCAGCACGCCACCTGCCCCTCCACGTGCTGTTATGAACTGGCATGGAATTGAGCTATCCTGCCTCGTTTTCCATTTGGTCGCCCTGCTCCCAGAGCCGAGCACCGTTGCGCCGCCGCTTCAGCCTTCATCATCGTCGTGTCCTCGGCATGTCTGAGCATGCGGAGATGATCCCTGCGCCCGAAACCGACGCTCCTCCGATGTCGCTGCGCCCGACGCCACGAGCCGCCGCCGCGCCCTGCGAGCACCCTTTGGCCAGCGCTCCTCGGCGCTACTCCAGCACGCCTGAGACCGAGAAAAGGACCCTCGTGCCTCCCTCGTGCTCCTCCACCAAGTCCCGAGCTCCCTCCGCCCGTCCTGCGAGCACGCGCCGCGCGTCGCCGCCAGGCACCGCCTCAACCATGGCGCGCGCTCTGCTTCTCTTCGCCGGCCGTCTGCGGCCCTCGTCCGACGCAAGGAACACCAGAGGGAGCTTCACAGCGCCTCCCTCATGCTTCTCCGCCAAGTCCCGAACTGCCCTCACAGTCTTGGGAGCTGGCGCCGGACGCTGCTACTGCCGTGCACAGCCCTCCGTCGAGAGCACGCCATAGGCCTTCCCGGACCCCGTCGAGCGCACCAGAGAGGACCACCGTGTTTCCCTCTCGCTCCTATGCCCGATGTCGAGCTTCCCCGACACCGCTGCCGCTCTGGCGCCGCGTTTTGCCGCCGAGCGCCGCCTCTGCCCGCCGCTAGCTCACCCTGGTCCCGCTCCTGCGCGCCTGGCCCCATGAAGAGGCTCAGCGGGTCACCCTTCTGCTCCCCGCCTAAGCCCCCAAGGCCCTCCGGCCGTCCGCCTCCTGGCTGCCACCGCCGCTCACGACCGAACGCGTGGACCGGCTCTGGCCACGCGGTCCACAGACCGTGGATGAGGTCCATGGCTCTTCTGTTGGGGAATAAAGCAGCCCCTTGGTAAAAATCCCTTTTTGCAGAAACGCCCCATATTTCTTTGATATTAATATTCAACTTAAATACTTTGACACAGAACACACAGACCCTAGACTTCCGTACTATTTTGAGTACAGTTCTATTCTTACATACATCAAGACTCCTGTTCATTTCTGTAATTGCAGAAACACCCACACCCACACCATGGGGGTTGGACATGGTAGTCGGCACGTGTCCCTGACACGGTAGCCGGCTGATCCGTTCACATGTGTCCTGGAGCTCGGACACGGTCACCTTCCTGTGACCCTGAATCGAGCTTGGACACGGTCACAATCCCGTGCCCCGAGCCGGGTCACCACTGGACCCGGAGCTCGTGTCCGTGAACTTGGACACGGTCATGCTTCCGTGACCCCCAGTCGGGTCACTACCGGACTCGGAGCACGTGTCCACAGACACAAACACGGGCACAGACATTCTCACGTGTCCCACAGACATGCCACAGTTTTCACGTGTCCACGAACACAATCACAGTTCTCCCGTGTCCACGTATCCACGGACAGGATCACAACCCACTTGTCCACGTGTCCACAGATGCGGTCACAGTCCACGTGTCCAAGGACACGCCACGATCCATGTGTCCACGCGTCCACGGACACGTCACAGCGCACGTGTCCACAGACACATCACAACCCACATGTCCACGTGTCCATGGACACGGTCACGACCCACATGTCCACAGACACAGCCACGACTCACGTGTCCACGAATCTCCGAACTTTTACAAAACTCCGAACTTTCACTTTCGCGTGTCCACGGACACGTCACAGTCCACGTGTCCACGGACACGATCACAGCTCACATGTTCACGTGTCCACGAACACGTCATAGAACTCTGTGTCTACAGAGAAATCCCCGATTCTAAACACCCGTGTGTCCAGAGGCCGTGGACACAGGCCGAACCACGTGTCTACAGGATTTTTCTCGATTCTGGACACGCAGGTGTCCAGAGGCCGTGGACACAGGCCGAGCCAAGTGTCCACATAGCCTTTGCCAGTTTCTGGTCACAGACCGGCTGGCAACATCACCACGAGGTTTGTCCACTATTTTACGCCTGCACACACACACCCGACAGCTGTGGACACATGCCGAGTAACGTGTCCACGGGAGAGATTTCTTGTTTTCCATCGTGAACACCTTGTTCGCCTCACCACCGCCACACCCCAACTCCGTTTTTAGTGGTTTCGGCCCCGTTAGAACCGTTGTCTCGAAATCCACCACATCGAATCACCCAAACCTCAGCCAACATCTGATCTTGCTGGTTGTTTTAATAGTAAGTTTTATTGGAGTTGGTTTTAATGCGTGCCTTTTATCGCGACCTATTCTTTAGCATAGCTCATATTAGATAGGTGTGCACTCCATGTTATCAGCATCATTTTATAGCATCATTACCATGCATAAGTGCGCATATCCATGTTAGTTTTAAGTACTATAGTTTAAAGTAGAAACATACATTTAAGTAAATATTAATTAGCCGCATATGCATTGCACTTCATGTTAGCATGCAT
This sequence comes from Zoysia japonica, assembly GCA_001602275.1. Classification (NCBI taxonomy): domain Eukaryota; kingdom Viridiplantae; phylum Streptophyta; class Magnoliopsida; order Poales; family Poaceae; genus Zoysia; species Zoysia japonica. Next base: position 1,039,649 of record BCLF01000007.1, on the reverse strand, counting down.
TAATAGGGTATTCTCAACTAATTAGAATAGTTTAGTTATGGAAGTAAAATAATTAATCTCTAATCACAATAGATTTTCATGTATATTATACTACAATAGTGCAAGTGCCACCAGTCAACCTCACTAGTTTAACTATATGGATAAAATATGGTAGTTAATTGCGAAACAATAGGAACCACTTGCATATAGAAGTTAGGCAACAAATAATAGCACGCTGTGTACCTACTAACCCAAGTTGATGCCACCTATTAGCACAAACGATATAATTATTTAGTTAATAGCTCTAAATTAAGGTATGCACAAAATGACATAAGCTACACACCGCGTTCCCGCTCGTACTAGCGAGAATGCATGTTAACCCTTCACTGAACCTCACTTTAAGTCAATAGGCACCGCAACATGCATGATTTGCCCTAAGTTTTCCTCGCGGTGTTATCTGGTTCTTAGTTGGAGTTCTTTGGATTTTATCGCTCCTTCTTGAGTTTTGTTAACATGAAGTTTTATTAGGTTTTTTCTTAGTTGGAGTTTCTTTCGCAGTAGTTTTATTAGGTTTTTCCTTCACGTAGATAACGTTGAGCGTAAGGAAGAGTAAGCCTCAAGAGGAACCAGAAGATCTACGTATGAAGAGAAGCTCATAGATTGGGCGCGAAGCCAGAGATTGCAGATTAAGATCTTGAAGAAGAAGCCACCAACCTCAAGCTTAAAGATTAAGGAGTTTGCAGGCAAGCTCTAACCTCATATTGGAACCTATAATTTGCTAATGCTCCTATAGTGCCTATTTATTCTGCTATGCATGATATTTTGGATTGAAACATTGTGTTAGTCATAATCCTACTTGTTCTTAGGTATTTATATTTATGTCAGTAACTTGCTGTATAGATATGAATACCTTCCTTGAAAACCATTGACGACGTGTCCTTGATAGCCATAGAGATTCCGTTCCTAGATAGTTTTACGGAACGGATATTACCTTGTTACTAGATCTGCTTAGGACCCCATTTACGGTGCTTTACACCGCCGCACCATAGACCATTAATTTGCAAAATAAATTAAAAGAGTTTGATGGTGTGAGTATAAATAAAAGGGGCGGGATTAGAACAACTGGTGCTAGGTGAAGAGGGGATGTTTCTGGCTGTGGGGTGGGGCTCACCTGAGGTGATGGTGATAGGTGTGTAGGCTTCGCTGTGGTCCACCTGCCGTGGACGAGACCGCCACCCCTGCCATATAAAGACTGGTTCGTTAGTCCTCGATTTAGTAATTTTCGTACAACCACAGAAACTGTACATTTTGGACAGGACCTATTCCCTCTACGTATTCTTTCCACATCGAACCACTAGGGGGTCAGTAGTGAAGACGCAAGGGAACAGGAGAAGGGCGTGAAACGACTCGCTGCCTGGCCCTCGACGGTAATTGCCCGTGTCATAGGAGCGTAAGCCCACGGATATAGCCCTTGGTTTGGTAATACCCAGGATTAGAGGGGACCAGAAAAAGGCGTGAATGCGGTGGATATTCACGACCTGGCTCCGAGAATGTAACAATGCGTCGTCGATGGCCTGAAAAACCTCGAGGGATGGTCCCTGTTTGCACTTTGGGTGAAATCTGTGAAAAACTGCGTAGATGTGAGATAGCCGTTATGCAACTCTAATGATCAGGAGTAGCATAACCTGTGGGTACAGTGTACAACCTCTGCAGAGTTAAAAATCCTTTCGGATAGGCCGTTGTCACGGTATTGACGTGCTATTGTTCGGACACCCTATGATTAGTTTTTCTATGAAATTCTTGGCTTGTGAGTGGGTGTAGTTGCCCGTATTTTAGAAAGTGTCTAGTGGAGGCCCTTTCGTATAAAATTTGGGAACTGGCGGAAATGGTTTATGGTCCTCCAAGTCTAACTTAGTAAAATATAGACAACAAATATTTTCACTCCCCTTTAAAAATCTTCTGTAGTTAACCCTGCAAAAAAAACTGACTTATCGCAAAAACTGAACCCCGTAGCCTCATCTTTGCTACAACCAAATGTGCATCTAAACATATACCCTTGCCCAGTGTTAAAGCTTGTTGAGTACCTTATGTACTCACCCGTTTGTATTTGTGGATTTAGACAGAGAAGACCGCGTAGATGACGACGTGCGGGGTTTTCGTTCTGCTTCCCAAGTCTGCTTGTGAATGTGGGCCTTGGTGTTCCGTTGCTTGCTTCGCTTTTGGCTGGCCGACCGGTATTAGGACCATAGAGGTTCTCACCGCGAGCCTCTAAAAGTTATGTCTCAGGTATCTATTTTTTTTTTAAAGTATGCTTTCGATATACATTATGTTGTGTTATGCGTATCAGCTACTGATCTAAGGACTGATACGTGTATCACAGTGCATTCCAAAAATGGGTCGCTGACGCTTAAGTTACCGTGCATCTCCACAACTCAAAGTAGATCATCATGAGCCGCAGTAATGATGCTACTTGTGCCTGCTCGCGGCGGGTGTGCGTGCGTCGATCGATCCTTACCTTGAAGAAAAAAAAAGTTGGTGCAAAGTAAAAGTGTGAATCACATCCATCATACTCCACATCCACCCGCAACAGCTTAAAGCCAGTTTCACCTTTTAACCACCATAATTAGCCCTATCAAGCCTTTAAATCTATTCTCTTCTTTCTTATATTATTGTCGCCTTTTCATGTTATTTTATACCATTTATTTTATTTAAAAATTATAAATTATATTTCAAATACTTTTAGTGTTAACAAAGAGCATCATGCTTGGTTGATGCTCCCATAGCTAGACCCACAGCATGGATGGTGAAGGGAGCGTGAAAAAGATATGCATGCCCTTTACGGGCGAAAAGAGGAAAATGCCAGGGAGTTTGAGACGCCAATCAAAGGAAGAGAAAGGATTAGCCGCTTTTGAAGCCAGAAAGACTGCACTGCTCCTACTCCTGAAAGTCACGAGCGGGAAAAAATAAAAAGAGGTCTTGTCTTTTAAGGTCGATGGGAGGCTAAATGTTGCTGCGAAGTGGGATGGCATGCAAAGATGCCCGTCTTTGCATAAAGTTAGCAACGCCCTTCTCTCTGTTTGCCACGGAGGAGGAGGAGGAGGCCACTTGGGATTCCGTAGAAACAAATTGAGGTGAGGTGCCTGTGGAAAGTTGGAGCCCCGTAAAGAGGCAAGCCACCGGCTTTGCATGAAAAGTCACCATCGCTTTCTGTTTTCGCTTTTGTGAATGTGGGTTTCCAGCTTAACAATTCTATGCTACTTTCCACTGCCAGTCCAGCACGACTGCCTCATTCTCGTTGTACGAGTATTGGTAATGTCTGAAGTTTGTACTAGCACGCTAGCACCCCAATAGCAGTCCTTCACTTTTCAGTATGTATAAAACCATGCATGATGTGCCTTTTTAATCATTTGAGTGCTAGCACGCTGTGCACGATCAGAAGGGACTGCGTAATAGTAGTGAGCTAAGTTTTGTTCAAGAAGGGGCCAACTGCATCAAGCTATGCTCATACATGATTTTTAAGATTTTGTCCCCCTAATCTCTGACCCCGTTTGCCTTACTTTGGGGCAGCCCAGTATGCGACTGGCCGATTGCATCCACAAAGCAATACCGGATGACACAGTGATCGGCCAGCCCAGCCCAACCACTAATTCCAACCGGGAGAGCGTTTCTACTGTTGTCTCGTTGGATGTCGATGTCGTCTGCACGGCCCATCCAGTTCATTTAGCCCCTGCTCCAGGGGCTCTGTTGTAATGGGCTCTGGAACAGCGAAGACACGCGCAGCGGAAGCCCCTCCCGCTGCTTCTGCCTGACCGGGCAACCGGTTCGAGCATCGTCATCCTACAGCCATGCACGATGGAGATGCGCGCACGAGACCATTCGCTTGTAATGCAGGGGAGCACGGGGTTGAAGACGTGTGTTAGAGATAAGGAGAAAAAAAAAGAGTGGAAGACGTGTTGGAAGATCGCGACCGAAGCAAGCAGACTGGTCTTCGACAGGATCGTTATCCATCCGCGTCGTTAACACGTAAACCCAAAGCAGCTTGCAGTTCACTCCCGCGGCAAGCGCATACACCCAGATGCACGGCCTACGTTTCTGTTCGCCGTGGCGACGGCTGACGGGCTGCCGGCTGGAGCTCCGGTGAAGCATGGCTTCCCAAGTCTCGATTCAGAGAAACACACATACATGCAGCCCAAACACAGGATTCGTCTTGATTCAGAGAAACATACACGAACAACCCAATACACAGGATACTGACAGTAGAAAGGAAGGTACTCCTAAGGAACACATACAAACAGAACAGAGGTCAACCTTTTATTACAGGCCTGGCTAGAGACAGGGCACGATGGTGCCCTGCCCGGCAACACGCTTTGATCTTGAGCAAGCAGGTAAACAGTCTGGTGCAGCCTGAACAATACGGTTAACACAGGGTACGATGGTACCCTGCCTAGTCTCGTAACCTTGATTCCGAGAGCTTAGCGCGACGAGTAGCTTTCAGCGATCCTCGCGATCGAGTCGTACGTCCCTAGGACGGCGCAGACGACGCCCAGCGCCACGGTCACCACGCTCGCCGCGACCTGGAATCGCAGCAGAAGAACGAACGCACGAATGTGTCAGTCATGCTGCTCATCTGAATGTTTGAGAGATGGTATCATGGTGGCGTTTGGTTTACCTGCACGCGTGTCGCTTTGTTCCGCGCGATCTTAAGGAAGCACAGGGCGGGCATGATGAGGGCCTGAAAAAACAAGTGTCAGGTACACGGAGTAGCAAATCGGCAAAAAGTCACGTGGTTGAGAGAAGCAATATACCACCAGTATGCTAAGAACAGATCCAATGAGAGCCATCACAAGGCCTGGACACATGAACACAACTTTTTCAGTAGTACATTATCAAGATTCATCGACATATTTCGTTGCTGTATTGAGAGAGAGAAAGGGATCTGTATTTCAGAGGACAGTACGACGCTTAGTTACCGAAGAATGGCAGGAGGAAGGCGATGCACACAGTCGATAGGACAAGGGCAGTCCGAAGCGTGACGGAGAAGATTTTATCGGTCAGAAACCCTGCCGGACGCAGTTCTTCTATGCTCCGAGCCAATGGGTTTATCACCAGAGAATATCTACATGCTGTTAAGGATGAAACAGAACCATTCGATCGGGACATCAAGGAACATACTAATGCAATCCTAGAAACTTGCAAAGTATCCAAAGATTGATTGCTCAGGAAAACGTTCAAGGATACTTGGTGAACGGAATGATCACCTGAGAACACAAAAGGAAAATAAAATGAGAGGCATTCAAGAAAGCATGGAAGTGTCACAAACTAAATTATCAGGCCAGCAGACCTACCGTGGTCCACAGTGCAACTTTTGAAGCGAACGAATCCTTTGGAAGATTCAGAGTTATCTGTTCCAGCGTATTTTCTCCAAACATGAGGTAGCCGATAACAGCAATAGCAGCGTATATGAACGTGCAAACTGCAAAGCTGGACAACAACCAGCATTATTCAGAACCTTGACAAATTTCAGTAGAACTGAACTATTAAAAAAAATCCAAGTGCATCAGAATGCAGTTCATGACACAGTTACCTACCATATGCACAGCGCCCTGTTGAATTTCGAGCGATCAGACATTGATTGGTAGATATTTGGAAACACCGAGTGCCCCGCATAGCAAAAACCATAAATCCCAATAGCAAACGGTACACCATTCCACTTCACTGCTTGCCCTGTCATGTGAAATCCCACGTTTCCAGTGGCACCAACTAAAGCAACAGATAGGAAAACCAAAAGAGTCGCAAACACACCGCCCGCTGCCCCAAAAAAAAAAATGCTAATCATTATTGAGTTATCTTAATATGCGATGAAACGAAATAAAAAAAAATGAAGCAGGCTAAGATCAGTGAGACCTGAAATGTAAGATATCACACGAAGGTCACGCAACCATACACTGGGGAGAACTACAACGGCAAATAACACTCCGAAGAAGTGCCTTCCATCTGCATGAATTCCAAGCCAATCGAAACTGGTGCTAGTGAAAATCGACGCGAGATTATCACCTTCAAGAGTAATGAACTCCACACAAAAGGACTGCACTCAAAAAGCGTAGATGGTTCAGCTGTGAGAAGTATGTAGAGCCCTATGATTTTTTTTTATAAATGTTTACTTGATGATTTACGCAAAATTGAAGGAGAAAAGAGTTACTTACGTATAACTCTGTGTACAAAACAATCTGCATAAGAAAACACAAGCATCAGATTGCTAGAGACTCGGAAAAAATGTTAGATATTAATGCAATTAAATTTGTTCTATCTGCACAACGTGAGATACTAATGATTATCAGACTGTGCTTTAACAATTGGAGTCTGTGTAAGTTTTCGCAGAGGCCAGGGTTAATTCCATTTTCTACAAAAAAAAAATGCTTAAGCTTGCGAAGGTCTATTGATTCGTATTGTGTCTTTACTGATCGTTTTAGTGTCATTTCAACTTGTGCCATGGTGCTCGATTGTCCTGAAACATATTATGCAAATGCTGCCCAGTTCAGTTTCTTCTGTTTTTTTTTTCAAGTAGCTTCCGTTCAATGTGATACGGATTATATTCTAAAGAAGAAAGGACTAACAGAAATGAGAAGACGACCGATTCTTCCAAAGGCAGCCTCTCCAATATCTGGATAAGTTGAAACGCCATCTTTGCTCTCAAAACAATATTTCAGAAGAACCCCAGTATAGCAGCAAACGATAGCGAAGAAGGCTAGAACCAGAAGGCTGGCCCAACCTGCCTCACGAATCGTAAACGGGGCCGAGAAAATTCCAATACCAGCAAGCACGTTAACCCCTATGAAACAGGAGACAATATACTTCAGAGCATGTCCAATTATCCAAGGAAAAAAAACCTTATGATGTTATTGCGTATTACCATTGAGCACAGTTTGAGTCAGACTGCATCCTTGGGTGACTGACGAGGCTTCTTCAGGCTGTTGCGAATGATCCGAGAGTTTCTCATCAAGCGTCACTGAAGCAAGAGGTTCATGCACTTGTAGCTTGTCCGACAAAAGCGGCAACTTGAGGTCATCAGAACAGCCGCCATCGCGGCCGTCGAGAACTGAGCTTTTGCTCGTGGATCGAACCAGGCAACCGAAGTTGGGCGGCGCGGCGATCGTGTAGGTGTCAGTTGCTTCCCTGCGAAACAAACGGACCATCCGTACAGGCGGTACATTACGATCCATGAAGCGTACCATTTAATCAGCGCATCATCGGGCTTTCATCCTTGATTACGCCTTTCCTACGGATAAAAGTATCTTTTGAGAAAGAAATGTCGAGGAAGAATGCACGCACCGGAAGCTCCGCGGCCACGGTTGGGAGTTGAGCGAGTTCTCCTCCGCGTCCACCTCGTCGTCCTCGTCGAGCGGACAGTCCTCGATGTCCTTCTCCTCCGGCGCCGACGGCAGCCCCTCCTTCTTCCGTTCTGCCGCCGCCGCCGCCATCTGGGCCCTCAAACTTGCGCTGCAATTACGGGTTCGCTTGGAGATGATATGAGGCGGCGGAGAGGAGAGGGGTCCTGTTGTGAAATAGTAACGGGAGGGAGCCGCGACTCTCTCGGAGGAGACTGAGACCGACAAGCGGGGCCGCCACGAACCGCGTCAGCAGCGAGGTGGCGGCGGCGGGATCCCCGCTCGCTCGCGGGCAACGGTAGCACGCCGCCGTTCTTTGCCAGGTCGTCGGATGACCTGGCGCTTACTGGGCCTGCAAGTCGACAAGAGATCAGGGATGCATGCAGGCGGAATGAACGCGCTGGCAAACGGCCGAAGAGAGTTTCATCATGTATGACGATCGCCCAGCTCGTACATGGACGAGAACGGCTCCTGGTCCTGCGTCCGTTTACCGCTACATTATGATTGCCGAGGAATAATATCCTACTCTACAAAGCAGTAGCTTGCGGTTTGGTTTTGTTTGGTTTGGTTTTAATTGAGTAAATTTCACAAAATTACATGGAGTTTATAAATATTATCACAAAATTACAGGTTTAAATCACGATTTCAAAAAAAATACATATTTGCTACAGTAAATTTAGACACATTGCATAAAATCCGTAGTTTTGTGATAATTTGAGTACAAAATCTATACTTTTTGTGATAAATTAGATACAAAATTTGTAGTTTTGTAATAAAGTTGATTTAAAATCTGTAGTTTTTTAAAATTTTATAGATTAAATCTGTAGTTTTATGATAATTTTAATAAAATTACTTGTAGTTTTGCGAAATTTACTCTTAATTCATTTCATTGCATTGCCGATCGCGGAGGAGACAGTGAGGTGTAGTCTGTAGACGCTTTTGGTTTAGTTTGGTTTGGTTCACTTCACTACATTACCGATCATGGAGGAGACAGTGAGATATCTGCTTGTGCCTGGATCTGATCAACAACCAACCCTTATTTTGCCAGGACAGCTGCAGGAGGCTGGTTGAACGGGTCCTTTCTTTGTCGTAGCTTCAACATCGGTTGCCGGTTGGCCGGATGCTTGGTTCAATGGTTCACCGGATCGGAGCAGGTATGGTCGCCTTCGTGGTGCAGGTGAAGGAGGCAGGAGGAGCAGGGAAGCTAAAGCTACATAGCTGGCCAGCTCGATCTCGACCTGGAGCGGCCTGAATGGTTCGTCCCATCCCCCCCCCCCCCCCCTCGGATGCGTGTTGCATGCATATGGTTCACATGCGCGCACTGGGACGGTTTTTAAACTTATCGCCGGCCGAGAAGCTTTTCATGGCGCGCTGGTCGATTCCTGACCTCGCGGTCTAGTCTTTTTGGCTAACTGACAATTACCCACGCGTATACTGTAGCGCCTTACCGATACGGGTGTGGAGTTGAGTTTGGTCCAACGTTCTGGCATGTGTGTTCCTTTGCAACTGTACTACTATGCAGCAGATATCTAATGGAAAAGCGCACATGCATGAGTGATGAGACCCAAATTACGCTGCATAATTCGCGAGAGAGCAAGGCCAGACCAGATCATCGCGGCGTTGCCGACGTGAGAATTTCCGGGACAATTTTATACCGAAAGGAGACGGCGCCCGGCCGGCAGGCTTCATGTCGACATGAACGAAACGACGGGGGTTTGGTAAAACAAGCAGCACCGCATGCCTTGGACTGTGTACGTGCGTCATCACATACTTGCTCGCTCTGTTCATAAATTGATGTCGCTGTTGATTTTTAATATCAATTTAACATATTTATCTTATTTAAAAATTCAATAAATATTATATATTTTTATTATGATTTAATTTATCATAAGAGTTATTAGACTCACAATTTAAAAATTTACACATTTGAATTAATTTTTTGAATAAAACAAATGATCAAAGTTGATGTTAAAAGTCAACGACGATATCGAGTTAAAAACAAAAGGAGTTCATATTAAAGAGACGATCTTGCTCTGATTTGCTACGCTCTGTTTATACGAGGGTTCGTCAGGAACTGAAGCCAACCTAACGCATATGATCGACGGCTACCTGCCCGGGCACGAGCTCTGATCAACACATGCATGCACCGGATACATGTCGTCAGGGACATGCGCGGTTCTGGGAGGACCCAAGCTCAGAGGTTCGTTGGTCCACAACGACGGCAGTGCTTTCTTTAACATCTTCGGCGCCTTCCGCTTTCCCGTTGAGACTGTGAGATTCCGAAACATTTGTTCTGGCTATGGCCTATAACTGGGCTTGGGCCTCCCTCTAAGCGACAGGACTCATCCATGCGCGCCAGCAATCGGCGACGGCGAGCGTGCTGTCCTGTACACCGCAAGCCTACAACCACGTTTAGCGCGGAGGTGATTTGGTTCTTCTCCCTTCTACGACGGCAAAGCCCGAACTGTCCGCTGCCTTCCTTCTGCTTTCTCCTCCTTGCCAAACCTGCATTTGTTAGCTCCGACAACTTGAGTTGCGCACCCGTTAAACAGGCTGCTTCCTTCGGTCCTTCCTCCACGCAGATAGTTCATATTTTCTCAGAAGGTCTCCAAGGGGGGATACTTGAACCAGAGATGAGAGATGTGAATGATCTTGCAGTGGAACTTTGACAACAAACTTCTCTAGAAACAGCCAGCCCAACAATTTGCAGAGTAGAATAGAAAGGTACAGTAAGAACAGTGTGTTCAATGTTTGGTGAAAGGGCATGAGCCCTGGACATTTAATTTGATGCAAATAAGGGTCTGGCTTCAGTGAGGAAAAAGGGGGGCAAAAGAGATATTAACAGAAGAAATTACAACATGGTTATCAGTCAATGTACAGCGTAGTTCACTTTTGTTTCAGTAATTCTATAAGCCAAAAGATATATGAATGTACAAATATGGCAAAAACGAAGGTAAAGTTAACTTACGACAATTCAACCTAACTCAGTCAGAAGCTTCATCACATTCTGAGTTCTAAGTAGCCTTTCTCACATCAACAATGGTACCGTCAACCCAAGCTTAGTTCATGTTACCAAGTCCGCTTGTGGCCTTTCATGCAGCAAGCAGGACTTTCTGACAGCAGAGTCAGCAGCAGCAGCAGTAGCAATGACCAATGTACTTATCTTAGACCTAACTCCTCAGATTCAGCTGAAAAGTCTGGATCATCTGGCTTCATTAGCTTAGGCAATTCTTTCATGTTCTGAGGACGCTTCCTGGTCCTAGCAATGAATTTCAGAGCGAGATCATTCTTGGGTGGCGACTTATCTGCCTCATCCAATTCGTCTAATCTTACCGAATTGAATGATTCCCTCATACTCAGGCCCTTTGCCATCTTCTTCCTCTTGTACCGCCGCCAAGCAGCCTGGATGAAGCAAGAGGCCCAAGTTCTCCAATGGTGAGAGTAGTACCGGAAAGTGTGTTGCAGCTTCTTGCTGTGCAGACGTCTGAACTGACTAGCAACAAACTTCAGATCCTCAGCCTGGAGTGCAAAGGCCTCCACTTCTATGAGGGCCCTCACTGTCCGAGAGGATGATGGCAAGTTTGTAGTAGGCTTGGGAACAAGAGCCCATCCAAGAAGTTCTTCACCACAGAAATCACCAGGTTTTAGGGTAATTGAATTGAAGAAACCCGTGCGACCACCATTTGTAGTGGAGCTTTCCAGTTTCCCACGAATAATGAAGAGCATCTCAGTCACCGGATCACCCTCACGGACTATGTATGTGCCTTTTGTGCACAATGCTGATACAAGACGCTCACAGATGGCGTCGAGAAGTTGACCATCCATCTGGGAGAAAAATGGAACCTGAAACATTGTGATATGGAGAGAGATTAGTGAATGGAATCTGTGATATAAAATAACAAGGGAGGTCCCTTTCTAGGAATAAAGGGTGTAAATTTGGATTGTAGAAAATATTGGTATGGATTCTCAGCAATATTTGGATGGTATAGTAAATTTGGAAAATAACAAGTTCAAACCACTAAATTGTCTGTTTTGAGGGGAAAAAAAAAGTAATGACCATCTAAAAGGAACATATTTAACAATTGAAAAACAGACTATTAAATATGAATTCACCAAGACATGTTTCTCATCTCATATCAAAAGCTAGTACCATTAGCCCCACCTAGGTTAAAGTAGCTACAGCATATCTTTTAGAATGCATAAATCACCTCAAATTGCTATTGTGACATTGGCAATATTATGATTTTTAAGATATAACTGAGAGTGTCATTTAATTTCATGGATATTACAGGGGTGAATAACTTTGGTACATGCAGTCCCACAGTCACATATCATACAACATGCATGTGGCAAATACCAGTTTTGAACTTAGTATGCATATTCACAAAAACAGGAAAAAGTATTTACCCGCCGAACAAGGTCTAAGCAAAGGTGGCGCTTAATGTCACGCCGAAGATCTGCAGGTAGAGCCTGCAATATAGACTCTTCATTCACACCTCGAGTTGCTAGCCACTTGTACTGGATAAACCGTCTCACCCTCTCCCGTAGTTCCTGAGGAAGTTGACGGTGTCTCATCCACTCCTCGGTATCTCTTTGCTTTAATCTCCATTCCTCAACTCTCACAGTGATAGATTGCAGGTAAGTCTTGAAAAACAATAAGAGACCATAATTTTGTCAGCATAAATTTCTGGGTGAACCGTTCAAATCTATACATCATGTAAATGCATAGAAACTTCTAGAACGGAAAAGTACCTGCACGTTTCCAATCAAATGTGCAAACAAGATGAGACCGAGTACTGCCAAGAATATAGAGTAGAGTGTCTCACCGATGTAGGTACTCACTTCAAGAGTCTGACCATAGCAGCTGTTTGAAAAGGAAAGATATGTATAGCTTATTAGAAAATCAAATGGTAAAGTAACAATCATGCACTAACCTTAGAACTTATCAAGTAACAGCCATGAGAACATTAAGTGCTTAGGTTGAACTCTCAATTTTAACAGCGAGGTAAAATCCTATCATTTTAGCTAAAGCATGATAATATGTGGTTCCTGTCAAGCTCTTCGACCCAAATAGTAGTGTTAAACAGTGGTTTAGTGAAAGAAAAATGTAAGATGAGTTTCCACCCTGCACCCTAGTTGTCTTAAGATATGAACATGACTGATAAGGAAGTACCTTAAGTTCTGCAACCCCCACCAGAGGGAATAGAAATACTTCATCGCAAAACTTTGAGCAGGAGCTTGATTCTCTAATGCAGGCTGGAACATGCCAAAATCAAAACTGATGGAATTATTACTAGCATCACAGTCACTGAAGACACGGGTTGAATTTGCCCAGTTAGGATCTGGTATTGCATCGCAATCGAGGAATTTAATATCACAACCAGCTTCACTCCTGCAAGTCTTCTTCCAGCAGGCTGTCTGGCGATCAACAGATAGCAAATACCATAGTGCGCCAAGTACCTGGAAGCAGAGCAAGAAATAAAAAATTAATGTGAGATCCAACATGAAATTTTCTAAGACAAAAAAAAATGGTAATGATCAAGGATTCTACTTAAGTGCATTTCAATACCGTACATGACTGGCTATCAAGTAGAGGACCATGTTGTACGCAGCCCCTTCCCAAGCAGTCTTGGCAACAACTCCAGTAGTTTTTACAATCTCATAAGTTAAGGGGAATATGAGATAGAGTCTGGGTAAATACTGAGCAAGAACTATGACCACCAGAATGTTATTGTTATGCTCTGCAGTGGAATACTTTATAGCTGGTATCACAAACCAGACAATGATCTGCAGGAAAGTGAAGGTATTTAAGTAACACATACAGTCCGAACTCTGAAGTGAACTCCAGGGTATTACATTGTTCACAGCTGTCCAAATAAAATTTAGCATGAGAAGTTGAGAGTAGTTCTTAGGCATGGCATTATAATGACTTTGTCCAGAGGAACATAGAAAAATGGATTTTGTTCCATCAGTATTTCTGAATCTAAGCATGGAGTATACCTGAACAAAAAAAGACTCTGTATAGTACATGGAATTCCATATCTAAAAGACAAGTACAGTTACTTTTATAAAAGTATCAACTGACAAAAACAAACATGATGGTAAAAGTTTGGCCTATGTGCATCAACATTCAGAGATATAAACATGCAATATATGTGTTTGGCGATTATGCTGTGAACATACGAGAGAAACCCTATCAGCCAGGACACACTTTGTTATAAAAAGAAATAATAGATGTCAATACACAGTCTATAACAAATTTTGTGCAAAATTAGATACTTTTAAGTACCATTTAGAATCTCAAGTCTCATTTCTTTAAAAGGAAAAGAAGAAGAAGAAGAATACCATAGTCAAGCATAACATCTATTTAGAAAAAGCAAAACCCTTTATGGAATGCCTTATTCAGAATTCAGATAATTGTCTAGTTTGGGGATAAAATGGTTGAACGAGAAAGCAACTGCAACTATTTTTGGAACAATAAAGTTGAGATCACAGGGAACTTTTGCTGTTCAATACCATATCCATATCTGTATCAGTATAAAGTCAAGAACAGCCTAGAATAAAAAGAAACATAGCGGATAGTTATGACAAAGCAGGCTAACAATAATAATCATCAGTACTAGTAAACTCTCGTTACGAACACCATAAAGAAGATCAACAAATTACCTGAGGTAAAGGTAATGCAGCAGCCACATCAACGGCTAAGTCAGAACTCAAATATTTCCATGCAATTTCCTTAGGATTCGTGACAAGATCTCCTCTTCCGAAGACCCTCATAGTCGCGCTCGGATTGATATAAGCAGTTCTGAACTTTATGATGATGTGCAAGACATACAGTAAATCAGTCATTGATCGGAGGAAGGTAACGGTAATGGCGAAGCACCTGTCCGTGCCAACGCAGGAGTTGGGCTCGGCATAGACGATCTTCGGCACATAGAAGTAGAACGGGTCTATAAATAGCGCGACGAAGCAGGAAAAGAGGAAGACGCGGTTCCAAGTCAGGATGAAGTCGCTGGACGGATCAAAAATCTTGCCGTACCACCGCCCGTTTCCCGCCACAAAGGCCCTGTGCTTCTTGGAGGTGGCCACGCCATGCTTGCTGGCCGCGAGCGCCGCCTGCTTCTGGTGAACCGGTATGGTTTGCTTCAGCGGCGACGGCCCTGGGGGCTCCGCCGATCCCCGGAAAATTCTGGAGACTAGCCTGGTCATACTGCCCCGCCACCACGCAGCAAATGAATGAACCGTTCGCGGCAGAGACGGGAGAACTGAAGAGGACGCTATCTCTCGGCGCAAACCATCCAAGCTAGGCAGTGACGCAGCAGTAGGCAGGGTGCTTCCTTACCGACCAAAGGCGAAATGCATCCAGGTCCGACTGGCGGATCTGCGCTTCCAGCACCGCCAGAGACGGTATGCCGATGGTGGCGGCGGCGGGGATTGACCTGGACTGGTGGAACGAAGCTTTGAGATGCTCTTGGCGGCGCCGGCAGGAGAAGAAGGTGCGCTGTTGGTGGCCGGCGCCCGGTGGAAGGGGCGACGGCCTGGCAGCCGGCGACGCAGTGGAGTCCGGACACAAGCAAATCCGAGATGCGAAGGCAGGAATAGGAGGATCCGAAGAACAGCGAGTTCGCCGAGTTGGGAACAGCCGACGACTAGGAGTTTGCTCGAGAACGGTGGCGGGCAGGGAAGCCAGGAATCCGCGGAACTCACGGGGACGATTGCCTAATTGCTTAATTAGCCTCCGATAATTTGATTGGTTTGAGGTTAATGGCGCAGTTGCTACAATGCTAAGCGAGGGCAAGTGGAGTTTTCGGTCGGGATTCCTCGACAGGAAGAGGAAATGTGCAAGTGGTCGTCCGGGGGAAGACAAGCCGCAGAAATGGTGATCATTCAACGGGTTTGAGTCGTTTGACTTTAGAAATTTTGTGAAGAAAAATTGTGATCCCGCTGTTATAAATTGCTCACATTTCTTCGCATGCAATCTTGGATTTGAGCGGGTAACCCGATGCTTTGAACTGATTGCGACAGCGAGGTGACCGTGATTCATGAAGCCAAATAAAGCGAAGAGACCAACTAATAGAAGTTCGGGTCCAAACCAAATAAAGCTTGATCAGCGTCACAGGTGGTACTTTAGTCTGATTTTGTGTTTTAATGACATTTTCTAGGATGTTATGTAAAAATATGACTTAAATTAGAATATTTTAAACATATTTTTGTTATTGCTTTTATGCGTTTTCTATAGTTCACTGGGACATGCCTGCTATGATTAAGCAGGTGGCCTTTGGCAAATGAAAAATGTTAAAATAGGTTTGGGGTTGAAATATGAATAGAGAGATGAAGATTTGATATGATTGATGAATAGTAGATTTAGATCTTTAGTAATATTTCCTCTTCCCAAACTCAGTCTGTATTTCCCACTTACCAAACAGCACCTCATGAAAAATGAAACAGAAAACAAGGCCTTGTTGTTGTTGTTGTTGTGTTGTTGAATTGTTAGGGTAGTCAAATGAAACAATAAACATTTTCCTCGGAGTTCGATTGGACAAAATGAACTCTCAAAGCTACGCAGGCAAGCGGTTACGGTTACAGACTGGATGAATGAACCAAGGACCGAATCCCAACACCAATCACTGCACAAAAGATTAATACAATGGCAAAATAATTGAACGCTAAGCAATCCGTGTGATGACCGAAACACATTGAAAGCGAAGAACAAAAAGACACTGCACAACATGCGAAGTCGTACGATATGCTTTCTGCGTAGCAAAAACTCCTCAGATGCACAACTAGGCTGCAGCTGGACGCGCGTTTCATTCATCCCAGAGCCCAAAGTTCTCTGTAGCAGGCAATATACTGCAGGTTCTCTAAGAAGGATTCAGTGGCATATTACTTTCATGGCAGCAGGAAGCGCTCAGGCAGGTAGTATTAAGGATGTTACTAGTTCGCTTCAGTGAAGAACTCGGTCACGAAGATGTAATTTGCTTCAGCGAAGACTCTGCAGTCGTGAAGAGCATCGCAGGCAAGGTGTAACAGAAGATTCACATTTGTTTGCAGGAAAGAGCGTGCCCGGAATGCAGGAGGAACAAAACCATGACGATTGACGACTACAACTGAGCACTGTAGAGTTGGCCGAGTCGTTTAAGCAGGACAACATGCCTTTTTAACAAATACAAGAAAGGTAACATGTCTTAGTTGCATACCACATAACGAAATCATAAGGTTCTTTATCAAGACAATCATAATAAGCTAGATAAAGTTGTAAACCTGAACTGAAGTCATGCAGTTGACGACAGTTCCTAAGATGTTCCTGGTAGACAAGCCAAGAAACAATTCTCACAGAAAACAGAATCAGGTAGACTTCATGTATAGTTCCTGCTAGGTGGGTACCTGGCATCACACACCTCTGAAAATACATACATGTGATTATGTTAGTAATACTATGCGTGTATAAACTTAAAAAGGTTCATTGATTTACATTACCATTACAGCAGAGATTCTTCATGGCTGCAGTTGTACTAAGGTGACCTGCTATAGCTGCGTCCGCGAGCCGGGGATACACTACGTCGCCTTGGAGAGCGGTAACGAGGGCTGTAACTTCTGCCGGCAGAATAGTTAAGTCAGACCGCCTTTCATTTACCATTTTTTAACTATACCGTACTAAGTTATTTAAAAAAGAAAATAAAAAGTGTGAAAAATGACAAAATCAAATTATCAAAGAAACAAGGCCAAGGCCATCATCAGTTAGTTTGCTACATTACTGTAGGCAGGCACTAAAGAAGAATGCCATCAGCTTTGAAAGAAGAAAAACACTACTAGAGGCCAAAAGATAAGATGTGAGTTAATTAGATAAAGATGACAATTACCGACCAAAAAATGTTTTAAAAGCTAAACAACAGCAACAAAAGATTACCTTCTACTATAACTCGGACTCCTGCGGTATCTGGGACTGCGGCTGCGGCTGCGGCTGCGGCTCCTGCTGCGACGTCTTCCACTTCCAAGACCTCCTGAACCAATCCGCAGACGACATTCACGTGCAAAGTGCCCAGTCTCACCGCACTCATAACATTTCGACTCAGACCCACCATTACGATCACGGCCACCACGGCCACCACTGCGAGATAGCTCAACTCTCCATCCATTCTTGCCTATTTTAAAATACACACATCAAAACCAAGCATAATAACAACTAAATGTGAATCAGAATTCCTTTCGTATGAATTTTAGCTAAGCAACAAGGATGTCATCTGTAAAATACTCCCATAATAATGCTGATCAACGATCTCAGGGAAGTTTCTGCATAATATCAAAGATGTGCAGGCAAAGCTTCATGAAGTACAACCAATGGCACTGTTGCATACCATCTAGATCACGAATAGCATCCTCAGCATCCCTCTTGTCATCAAAATCAATAAATGCAAAACCAGGAGGTTTGCGAGCAACCCAGACACTGCATTAAAAACAAAAGTTGGCAAACCGCAACATGAGAAACAATTTTAGACAACATATGATAAAGAACCAGGCAAGACAGAAAAGCAACTAAAAAACATATAAAAACAATTATCATTGCAAATTTCCATCTTAAGGATGAGAAGATTTCATTTACAGAAGGAAACAGGATTGGTACTAGACAATAGAATATAACTATAATTATAACTAGTGTAAAGAACCACTAGAAAATAAGAAATACACCTCTGGGTGTACAAAAATTATAATCGTATAGTTGGAAAGTCAAATTGGTGAAGCATGAAAACACAGAAATAAAAATATTTCGATCTTACAGACCAACAACAAAATAAGTAAGAGCATAGGAAACAAAGATCACAAAATGTAAGAGAATAGTAAACAAAGATCACAAAACGTCATAAAACTAATGTAGCAAAGATGTAAATCTAAACACACGATCATATGAAACAGCAAAAAAAGAAAAAGGGTGCAACAAAAAGGACCTTCGCAGAACTCCAAACACACGGAATTCGTCTTCAAGTTCCCCAGAAGTCACTCGGGCATCCAAGTTGCCGACGTACAAACGGGCCATGGCGAACAAATTCCTGTATGATCAAGAGAAGAGCAAATTAGAATTTCTTTTTCCCTGAACGTATGCATTCACAAGCAAGGTCAAGAGATTAAGCACTGTCAGCATCAAAGATGACTCGTTAACACAATAATCTCTACCCAGTAGAACAATAAACCAAATGAGATGTCCTGAATTTATTTCAGGTCAATATGATTGCAAGAGCAAGGTAATCATGGCATGTAAATATAACCTAAACATCACATCACACAGCCGGCAGGCCACAATATCCAGAATGAAACGTCGCACTGATTGGACACTTAATAATGCTGGACCATAGTGTGGACGTTGCTTCAGAATAATTTCATCAAAGATTTTCCACGCCACTACAGTCAGCACTCAGCACCAGAGTACGAGGACAGATCTACTTCCTATCCTTGAGCTCAATATCGGGCTCAAATCACGGGAGAAATTCCTATTAATACACCAAAAAAGAACAGAGAACAGCCACTTGACCAATTAATCTCATCAATAGCAACGGGAAAACACGGGCGCGCTACAGATCTCATTTGCCACGGGACGGGATTCAGACCGCAACCACTACGACCACTCAAACTGAACGAGCAAGCGAATCCAACACTCGCGAACAAACAGGGAACAGCAAATCGGACCAACCACGGCGACTAAGGCTACAAATCAAGAGGAGACGGCGACAACAGACAACAGACTTGTTTCTAGGGTTCCGAATCTGGCGAGTGAACGACAGATGCGGGTGCTAGCTTGAGACAAAAATCTAGGGGCTTCGGTTACCTGCAAGGAAAGGGGCGAAAGCTCCGCGCAGGCGAGTTCTCGCCGCGGCGGCGGCGACGACGGCGGCGGGCGGAGCCGCGGAGGGAATGGAAGCTCCTAGACTCGTGAGTGGGGTAGGAGCGCGGCGCGGCTTGGTCTGGAGGGGCCAGATATATCGGGCTGTTTGTTTGACAGCGATGCGGGTGGCTGTCTGAATCTGTGTGGGCCTTGTGGTCGCTAGGCCCAGCTCGGCCCAATGCTCAACTAGCACGGTGTTCCGAGTTCGCTTCGCCCGTTCTAGAGAGAGAGAGAGAGAGAGTTCGCTTCGCACTCTTCCCCTCAGAATATTATATTTCCTTTCCTAGAAAATAAAAGAAATAATACATTTCCACGTCGCCCCCTCCGCGAAGCAACCGTTCCTTCCTCGTCGTCCCCGGCGCGTGGGGCGCGTGGCGTCCGGCGCACGCCACCGACCATCCCCTTCGCCGCTCCCCACATCCCCGTGACCGCAGTGTACTTATACCTGCACCCCACAGCTCCGACCTCACTTTCCCCGCCACCGCCTCACTTTCCCCGCCCCCATCACACGATCTCATTCCTCCTGCCCCGTAGGTTGTGGCCTCTCCTCGCGCCGAATTCCCCTCCGCTTCAAGCCCCCAACTGCCATGGGCGGCTCCCATAGCCGTGAGGACCTCGACCTCACCTCCTCCGACGAAGAGGAGGAGTACGACGAGGACTACGACGCCCGATCCCCCATCTCCGACAACGCCGCGAGTGCGGGCCAGCGCGACGACGACCTCCTCCGCACCGCCACCCCGTCGTCGCTTGAGGCCCTCGACGCCAAGCTCAGGTCGCTCGATCTCAAGTACCAGCGCCCGTCCGCTGCCAAGCTCTACCTCCACGTCGGCGGGGCCTCGGCCTCCGCGCGCTGGGTGTCCGCCGAGCGCCGCGCGACCTACGCGTTCGTCGATAAGGCTGGTCCGAGCGACTCCTCCTCGTCCTCCTCACCGAGATGGTTCCTAGAGGTCGGCCCGGGGAAGCGGGTCTCCGCCCTCGTGGGGCCGGAGCTCCAGCTGAAGACGAACCCCGCGCAGCGCCGGGCCGACTTCGCCGCCAGCGGCTCCGTCTGGGCGCTGCGGCTTCCCACAGACGCTGAATTCCGCCGGTTCAGGGAGGAGTACGAGCGGTGCCTATTCGAGAACACATACGGGGTCGAGGCCACGGACGAGGGCCGGAAGCAGGTGTTCGGCGCCGACTTCGCCGCGTGGGCGCGCCCCAGCGAGGCCGACGACGCCATCTGGGCCGACGCCGAGGACAGCCTCACTCCTCCCGTCACCACCCCGGCGAGGGACCTGATGGAGGAGTTTGAGGAGGAGGCTGGCGACAGCGGCAGCATCCAGAGCCTTGCGCTTGGGGCGCTCGACAACAGCTTCCTGGTTGGCGGCGCTGGAATTCAGGTGGTCAAAAATTTCCGGCATGGTGTGCACGGGAAGGGCGCGTCGGTGAGGATCACGGGTGGGCGTGGTGGCAGTGGGAGCGTATACACTACACCGAAGAAGGCCTTGCTGATGCGTGGAGAGACTAACATGCTGCTGTTGAGCCCTGGTGAAGCTGGCGCACTCCATTCCAATGGTGTCCACCATGTTGATGTTGAGACTGGGAAGGTTGTCACAGAGTGGAGGTTTGAGAAGGATGGAGCTGAGATAAAAATGCGAGATATTGCCAATGACAGCAAGGGCGCGCAGCTTGAACCCTCTGGATCAACTTTTTTGGGGCTGGATGACAACCGTCTCTGCAGGTGGGATATGCGAGATGCTAGAGGGAGGGTGCAGACAATTGGTAGCTCCTCTGAATCACCGGTGCTGAATTGGTCGCAAGGCCATCAGTTCTCACGGGGCACAAACTTCCAGTGTTTTGCAAGTACTGGGGATGGTTCAATTGTTGTTGGTTCTGTGGATGGCAAGATCAGGCTATACTCAAAGAGTTCAATGCGGATGGCAAAGACGGCGTTTCCAGGGCTTGGATCGCCAATTACACATGTGGATGTCACCTATGATGGGAAATGGATATTGGGCACTACTGATACATACTTGATCTTGATCTGCACCATCTTTAAGGACAAGGATGGGAAGGAAAAGACTGGGTTTAGTGGTCGTATGGGAAACAAAATTGCTGCACCGAGGTTGCTGAAACTCACTCCACTGGATTCAATTTTAGCAGGGACTGACAACAAGTTCCATGGTGGCCAATTCTCTTGGGTAAGTGTGAACTTTCATATTGGCTCGTAATAATGGATATTCCTATTGCCAACCTAGTTACATTAAATTGAATGTTGTTTCATATGTGTATGATAAGCAGTTTATTTTCTCTGGTCCTGGTTATAGTAACAGTGTATTGTTTGCTATAACTAATCCATGCAAATGCTTTGTTTCGATAATTGCTCAAATGGATCTGACATCATTGTTCTCACGAGATGTTATACTAGTTAATTTACTAGGTGTCAAAACTTGTATCATTTTCAATATGGTACATTCTTTAAAATTTTAAACTGAAAAGGATGTGTCCATATTTAGTTTAGACTGCACTACTTAGGTCTATGTCACTAGATCAGGAAAGCAAGCTTGTTCCTCAGTTTTGTTATAAAAAAAAAAGTATGTTGCTCAGTTATCGTTTGCAATCTGTAGTTGTTTATATAACCTTGGGCATAGCCTTCAACTATCTTGAAGTTGAAAAATAAGCTGGCATAAAGACGACCTTAAAAATAAGCTGCCATAAAGACCACCTTCAGGTGGTAGCTTCTCCTAATTAGCCTGTAGTTCCAGTTTATAACATAGTAACAGCCTAAAGGTCCAGTATGCATTTTCATTCACAAAAAATCCAATTTCTTATTATTTTCGTAGATGATGTCTGATTGCTTGTAAGATGCATCATCACAAATTACAAGTTCCTTGGTTCTTGATGTGGATCAGCATTGGTTCTGACGTATATTCCTCTGCACGGAATTCTCCTCTTCAGGTAACAGAGAATGGAAAGCAGGAAAGGCATCTTGTTGCGACAGTGGGCAAGTTCAGTGTCATATGGAACTTCCAGCAAGTCAAGGACAGCAACCACGAGTGCTACCGTGATCAGCAGGGCCTCAAGAGCTGCTACTGCTACAAGGTCGTGCTTAAGGATCAATCGATCGTTGACAGCAGGTTCATGCATGACAACTTTGCAACCAGTGACTCTCCGGAGGCTCCCCTCGTTGTCGCCACACCAACGAAAGTCAGCTCCTTCAGTCTTGCAAATAGACGATAAACTCCAGATGTTTTGATTTTTTTTTCCCTTCCTCTTTGTGTGCCATGCTGTAAGAAGTTACAGGTTTTCATGGAGTACAGTTGCTCCTCTGGTTGGTTGGTTGGTTGGTTGGTTCTTCTAAATGTATTTAGTGTATATTCCTTCATATGGAACAGATATGATCGAGTTTCCTTCTGGAAAGTTGGGAAATAACGATATGTATGGTCATATTTTGTGGCACAGTAAAACAGTGTGTTTGTTTGTTGAGCAGCACGTATATGTGGATGTACAAGCTAGAAATTTGTTAGGAGGTGTTTGTTGTTTTCAAATGTACTAGGGGGGATGCCTGAACTTGTGTCCCCGTCGCTGTTCTCTCTATTAGCTCAAAAATATAATGTTTCAATATTTCAGGCCTGTCTATCTTTTTAGGCGAACCTTATATTGACAAAAGTTTACAGTGTCAAAATGATCGCCAGTTGTTCTGTGGACTTCCCTTTTGGAACCAGGAGATAAAAGGATGTCTAATGGGCCTAAACTTATTACGGAAGCTTGTCCAGTAAGGCCCATGCGAGGACTGCCGGCCCACAACTGAAAGAAATATCCTCGCTGCCGAGCAGGAGCATGATCCGTGGAAACTCCTGTGTTGGTTCTGTGGGCAAGTGGCAACAGCCAAGTTCATCAGCTGTTTATCCACAAGCCCAAGAGACATCCCCTGCACCTGCAGCATCGCCACCATCATTAATCATGATGAGAATGTCATCGTCGTCCCCGCGCCGCACTTGTCAGTACTACTCCTGCTACACGCCGGGCGGCCCCGTCCCATCCGCCCTTAATCATGAGATGATCCACAACGAAGCAGTTAACAAAACCCAGCTGCCTCCCTAATCTAATCAACCAACCAACTACTCCTTCCTTGATTCCTTCCCTTCCTTCTAGAAACAATCAAACGAGACGGATAAGGCGCGGTGCAGAGCGACTGTTAGCGTTTACACCGGCTCCTACGGCATCCCCAGCGCCGGTGTGGATGTGCCTCCCCGCACCTACCGTCTACGTACGGACCGCGCGTCTCGCGGGAGGAGGGGGACGACGCGCACGTCCATCCAATCCCGCGACGGTCGCCGCGCCATTGTTCGTACCGGCTCCCGCAGAAAATTCTGCAAGCTGATCCCTGCCAATGCCTGAGCCATTAGGTAGAGCGCCAAGGAGTCAGACGACTACTGAGTATTATCTCGTACTGAAACTTTCGGGGACGGTCCTTCCTGCCTCCCTGCCTGCCGCCCTTATCCTTTCATTCAGGCCGTGAACAGAAGAATCGCCGTCGCTTTTGGCCTTTGGTCACGTTCTATTAAGCGCGAGATGGTGGTATATAATTGGACACCTAGCTAACAGACGCATTTAAATTGTGGTGACGATGACTACGATCATGTCACGCGACGAAACGGCTCGCATGGCAGCGTCTCATTGGCGCCGTTGATAAAGCGAGACGTCGCCGTGCCGGGTTTCCTGGACTCGCGGCCACCTCGGTCGACCTAACGAAACCCGCTTCACTTTACCGCCGTAAGTATATTCTGCACTTAACATCTCCATCGTATCTAGTAGCCTACTGCGATGGTCAAGATCCGCTTGCCGATCGCGATGCGAGGGAGCTCAGGGAGGCGGAGTAACAAATTAACCACGAGCGTTTGTCTCGGACAAGCCATGTTGCGCGCGCGCGCGTCGTCTTCCTCTGTCGCTTCCTGTCTCCCCCCGTCGTCTTCATCACCAATCTCGGCGATCAGCAGCGACTTGG
The DNA here is from genome assembly GCA_001602275.1 of Zoysia japonica. Lineage (NCBI taxonomy): Eukaryota > Viridiplantae > Streptophyta > Magnoliopsida > Poales > Poaceae > Zoysia > Zoysia japonica. Next base: position 1,015,423 of record BCLF01000007.1, on the reverse strand, counting down.
CGAGGTTAGCTGTTGCGTGCGGCTCCGGTGCTCGTGGACGGACGGGGAAGTTACTGGAGGAATAGGCAACTGGCTGCCGTGGTATCCCTTTCTTTCTTTCCGTGACTTTTCTGCTGGCGGGCAGCAGCGGAAGTGGATGAGCGGTGCTAGCTCTGTCGTGCTGGGAACATACTCGTAGCTCCGGGGTCGTGTCCCCCGACGTGCGTACCGGATCATTTGGACCGGATTTAATTTTCTCAATCATTGTTGTACCGCTTGATTTGGATAGGCTTGGCGGGAGTAGTACTGCTAGAATTTAAACAGAACAACATTGACGGAGAGAGCAGGGCGCAGATTCATCAGAGGCAGACCATTTGAGTATTATACTCCACTGTGCACTTGTGGTCAAAGCAGAACTTGCAACGGATATGTATCGCGGGCATCGCGCGGTGGCAGAGTGTAGGCAGTGGAGCGTTCTGCCGGTCAGCAGACAGGAATTCAGCGTGTGCGTTGTTGGAACTAATTTACAGGCGCCATCTGCGCAAAAGGGTCATAAAAAAGAGACTATTGATATTAGGAATTTAAGATGGATGGGTAATGCACGAGTACGTTGCAACAACCGCATCCCACCGCCTGTTTTTTTTATAAAAAAAATCGACAGGTACGCCCTCACGAATATGTTAGTGCACTTTGTTGCAGATTCTAGCACTGGCATCGTATTCATATTGGCACCGGTCGGTCGTGCATGGAGATAAGACCACGCGAGCATTTCCGTGGCGATAATAAAAGTGACTAAAAACCTCCCCTCCCGGGATCCATGGCGTACGTGTTCGGCGCCGAGCGGTTCCGTGGGAACCCCTGCGACCGGGACGCCGGACGCGGCCTGCCTGCTGCTCCCGCGACGTGGCGAGACTACTTGCGCTCACAAAACGTCCGTTTCATTTGCGTCCCAACTGCGCTCGCTCTCTTTATCGGGCCGTTCTTCACGGCGATTGCCGCTCTTGACCCGCCATTAAGGACTCCCGTTCCCGTTCGGATGGGGATTTGCTCGATGCGGTCTCGATCTCGAGTTCATGCCGCGCGGGGCACAGTTGGGTTGGATTTGCACGGTCGTCCACATTTTCACCGGGTTCGTTTTAATCCAACTCCGTCACTTCACCGAGATCTTGCAGGAAGAATAAAGTTATTCGCCGACAGAACGTTTGAAGTCAAACCCACGCAATCACGGCGGAGATCGTGGCGGGCGCCGGAGATCCGCCGAGAAAGCAAAGGCTATAGCAACGCCTATCCGCTACCGCCCGGGCACCCAACCGTACCGCCGCCGCTCGTTATCCTCGAAGCGATCGAGCTAATCCCCCGTGCTTTGTGGCACGGACCGCTCTTACCTCCTCCTCCTCCTACTAGCATTGGATGCGAGGCGATCAATCGTTTGGCCAGCAACGAGAGAGCGGTTGTTTGCGTCCGGTGATGACTCTGGTCGGACCCGAAATGGCAGGAGCAGCTCATCGGCGCGCAGGTTAGCTAAAGAACACGGCGTTTGCAGCGGCAGGAAGAGCCGAGCCGCGGGGGGCAAGCGAGGTGTCGGCTTTTCGCGTCACGAGTCGGGGAGAAATCGAGCCCGGGACGGCTGTCCCGTCGCGCCGTGTTTGTCGTCGTTGCGTGGCGTTGCGAAACGGCGGAACAGCACTGCACGAGCGAGCTCGGGGTTGACCCCCTGCCGCTGAGTTGCCACTCCCGCCCGGCAGCTTCGCCGCGTGTCGGCACGCAAGGCAAAGGAATATGACGCGCGGAACGAGTGAGTGAGGAGCCGCCGATGGCGTCAAGCATTTCGGCGGAGAAAGGAAGGCAGCCCGCCGCACCGCAGCGCACGTTCTGGACGTTCTGTGTGGGGTCAAAATGAGCGTGCCGCTGGCTGCCCTGCCGGGCTCGGGCGGGACATGGAGAACGCCGCGGTGGGATGGAGTCCAAGGCAAGAATCTCGTGGGCTCTGCTGCCAGGGTGCAGTGGCGCCGTGCCCTGTCACCCTGCCCCCGCCCGCACATGGCCCGTCCGAACGAAGAACGCGCGACGGTCTTGTTACAGCAGAGTAGGCGCGTCGAACTTTCCACGCGCGGGCGCGTCGGGCCACCACTACACGACCGTGGCGCTGACTTCCGCAGCCGTGCCGCGCACGGCGTCGCCGTCGCTGTAGATTCGTTGTTTCCTGGCACACGCTGGCGCCGGCGCCGGCGCGGCTGTTTCCCAGCAGGACGCGGTGCATTCGAACACCGCCGGAACGGAGCGCGCCGAGGTGGAACGCAGCCCGGGACTGCCGAGGGCGATGGGTCGATCAAGAGAAACGTGTCGGTATTTTCGGGCGAGATTACTTACTTTGCCGTCCTAATCGGATCCTCGTGTCTGACTTGTTAATCACCCGCGTGGCGTGCAAACCATCCACTCCTACGCTTTTTCGCTTGTTTCTTCGTATCGTAATCTAAAAAATCGCCGACGCAACACGCAGCCTTTGTACGATCGAGCAGCTTGCAGCTCCACGAGATTTCGTTCTCTTCGCGTACCTAACTCGAACACCCTAGGTCCCTAACCAAGCAAGCAAGTTGCAGGACTAGGAGTATAATATTAATCGCAAAAAGTTTGATCGCTCCATTTCTATGCATGGTTTGATTATGTTGTGTTATCCCGGTCGTCCGAGGATCTGCCTTTTGCAGATCGCACGCTTTATCTTTTCTTTTCTTTTCTTTTTTCCGGGTCGGAGCAGTGGCAAGTTGCAGTATGGAGTCAGTGGGATCCGTACGCCCACACGCAGGAGTAGATGACCAGCATGGCGCTGCTGATACTTCATGTTAATGACCCGCGTGGGCCCCGCCCCGCCATTAGCAAGAGCAGCGAGTAAGCAGCTTACGCGGCACGGAATGCGGGCCCCGCGTGGATAACTTTGGGACACCGAACGTACGAGGATCGGGGTACTCTGAATTGATTGAATCGAGGTGCTCCAGTATCTCGGAGTTTCTCTCTCTTCTATTTATCCGATCTAAAATCAACGGACGAGATCTACTACTACAGAAAACACAAACAGTGCCTGATGAACAGCAATTTGCTACGGTAGCGTTCACCAAATTATTTCCGGGAAATATAAATTCCGGTTACTGTTCATCTTCTCTCGTGGTGCTGTGCTAATCGCTACACTACCTGAATTTTGAATACAGTTCCCGGAAATTTGAACTCCGAGGAGTTCGATCCAACGTACTACGGGGTTCTTTTTCTTCTCCGTCCGTGCTTCGGAGGGGTCCCACACGCCGTCCCGGTGCCGTGGGCCTCCCAGAACAACTGGATAGGGTCGAGAGGAGCGTGGATACGGTCCGTGATCCAGGCAAGAGCCAACCAAACGACGTTGCTTCTTTATTTTTTCCTTTCTTTTTGTCGTTCTCACCTGCTCTTTATCGTACTCGTTTCTCTTTTTTTTTTTTACATGTTATCGTACTACTCGTTTCTGCGAAAATATAGCTTGTGCTTCACAGCCGTTTCTGCGAAAATACTGGTTCCCAGCACACGCAATTTATACGGCGTAGGTGACCTCGTCGGCGCGTTGCCTTCGGTGTTGACGCGATCGACCCTCGACCGTGGCTAGTTGTGCACACGCAACACAACAAGGAGGTCGCCACGTGGCCGGGTCGCGTCACCCCGTCGGGACCGGGACAGAGGCATGCCCTCACCCCCTCACGTCAACCTGCTTGCGACCGTGAGGTGTCGTGCATCCGAGGTAGGGCGGTACGTCCCGTGGCGGTTGGGCGGGCCCCTCACCCGCACTCCCGGTACTATAGCGTTAACACAGCTTAATCAGCGTATTAACTGGCAAAAGCACTTCCTCTCCAGCACTTATGCGGAGGAGTAATAACTTGACGTGGCGGTCCAGCCGATATGGGGCGCGCACACTGGCTGCTGCTCCTGCGACAGCGCACGCTGCAGCCTGCAGGCCACACGCTTGGGCCCCCCTTCCCCTCTACAGCTCGCTTCTTCGCGTGCCCGTGACTGCCATAACAAGTCCCACACATCGTCGGCAGTTGCTGCCGTGACCTGCCCGATTTTAAGGTTGCAATTCGTATGGGAGAGTGGTTTACTTGCCGTGATTGCAAAACGACTTATGTATCACGGGTGGTAGATCGGCCTTGACCCCTGCGTGCCGCCATATTTCTTCGGTGTCCCCCTTGATACCCAAACACTTCTTGGAAAAGTCAATCGCTCTACTACCCAAACACTTTCCTGGAAAAGTCAATCGCGGCATTGCTGGACTTCGTAGTGCTCCAGATGACGCTCGTATCAGACGGGATCACGTTCGGTTGCCGGACAGCCGCTCCTATTCCAAGATATTTGTGCGCGCGAGGAGGAGGAAGCACTCCTTCGCCTGGGAAAAGTCCCGGCGCCGTGTGATCGACACGCGTACACGTCCACGCCTGCACCTACTTTCGAGGCTGGTGAACGGCGAGGCCAGCGCCCCCGCCTGACCGACCGGCCGAGGCGGGGAGGTCCGTCGGCAACGCGGCACGCCCCCCATCTCTCACGTGGCGCACAGCCAGAGTCCAGCTACGCGAGGGTCCTGCGCGGGCGTGGCTGGGGGCTGGTGGCCACGTCAGGCTCCACGGGACGTGGCAGCCTTGCATTGGGTCCTCGCTTTTAGCTGCAGCAACCTGGCTGCCACGGCACGCGCGAGGGCGAGAGCTTATCCTGTCCTGGGTGACCGCCAGTTGGAGGTCAGGTGCAGAATCCGGTGGAGGATGTGACCGGGAGCGGCGGAACGTGCCGCGCTGATCCCGTGTTTTACAGCTGGGCGCAGGCGTGTTTTGACGCGGTGACGCCGTGTTAACCACTCGCGTTTGACGCAGTGACGCCGGAACAGGGCCACATTCATGCCGTGGCCTGGCGGCCATGCTGGCGCTGTTTGGTCCTGAAAACTATTTCTGTACATGCTTGGTCCGATTAAATTAAAACTCCTCGGAACAAATCTTCCTTTTAATTGTTTGAGAAAGAAATCTAAAGGACCACAATTGATTAAGCATAAGCTCTTAATTGTAGCTAAAGCGATTGTTAGATATGTATCAGAGACAATGTGAATTGAATCCGTATGAATATGGCTCGTGGATATTGATCTATACTCAGGTTTCATTATTTTTTGACGTTTTAGATATGTCTTGAGTTAAACATTAGAAATATAATTTACAAATAACTTTAAAATTTTTAAGTTTAAAAATGTGCAAACTATGTGAATATATTTGTCTTTAAAAATTCTTTTCTAAAAGTATACATACGTCACTTTTAAATAAAAATTTATGAAGAAAAAAAGTCAAAGTTGCATTTTATATACCGTGTCATTGTCTAAAATGTTAAAAAATATGTGACCGGAGGAGTAAGAATTAGAGCAATAATATGTCTACAAAATGCAAGCCAATCAGTAGGATTTAAATAAATAGAAGAACGGCTAAGATAATTAACCCTTTCACCAGTCCAAAACTATAACCGCCACTACTTCTACCGTAAAAAACTAGTTGTGATCGCTGGTCTAACAAGGTATGGGTGATAGATTTGGTCGATAACCGCCACTACTTCTAACCAAAAAAAAACTAGTTGTGATCGCTGGTCTGTATGGGTGATAGATTTGGTATTGGATGACTATTTATTCCATGCTAACAAATATAAATGAAAATGTGAAAATTCGTGAGTACTTTATCTTTATAATCGAGATTGATGTAGTACACGAGTACGACATTTAACTAAAATAGCCCATTTATATCAATTCCAGAAGTATTAAAATCAACATCGTACACTCCATTACTCTCTTCGATCATAAGCGCTATTTTTCTATTGTGATTGATACATTTAAATTTTGACAAAACATATCATATTTGATATTGTGCATCACTTTTTTACGAAAGTAGTTAAAATGGTATAGTTGGATTTGTCTAGAAGAAATATGACTTGTAATTTTGCTAATGTAATCCAAACATCCCTTAAAATTTTAAAAACAAAATTAGGGCACCTCTGAGGGTTGACTTGTGAGTACATATTAACAGGTCAGTCCTATCTAAAGTCGCATAAAGGGAGAGATAATTATATGAATATACGCTATCGGTCAAACTTAGCAAGTTTTTAACCATTTCTTAGATAGATGATCTGTCCAAGCAGCTATTCCGCGGGTCCAATTTTTGTCCCACCATTTGTGGCAAGACTTGCGAGCGCATACAAAAAGCCACAGCACCGAGCCTAACCATCGTCTCCACTTGTCATCCCCGGACGCAAGCCTCATCTTCCAGGATGGTTCGCCTACGTGTGGGCATGCGCACGGCGACGACGTATCCCGCCCGTAAGCACCAGGCCGCGCACCGCAGAAAGAGATGGATGGATGGATGGATGGATACATAAACCCAACCGTTAGCTGACCGCGACGCTCACCGTCGATCCCCGGGGAGGGAAGCGCTCAACCACACCGCAAGCAATTTCCTCTGCCAATTTTGCCGGACTCCTCGTCACGCGGCCAACCACGCCTCCACGTCGCGGTCCCGGGGCAAGTGCGTCATTCGGGCTCTCGGTCCGGATAAGGCCCATCGCATCGCACCGCCTGTTCCCCGTCGTCGTTCTTCTTTTCTCGGCTTCACACGACACATTTCCAGGTTGCCATCCCCACGCCCCGTTTATAAACCTCCGCATGCTCCGTCCACAGGCTCGTTAATACTCTCCCATCTTCGTTCTTATCCCCAGAAGCTTCGGCGCAAGGAACTGATCGATCCGTGTCCCGAGTCTCCCGACGCCTCCCCTTCTTGCGTCTTCTTTCATGCGCCATCACCGCCAACTCCACCTCTGCAACGCGCACAGATAGGAGAGAGAGAGGGAGGCTGGGCGATGCCTTCGCTCTCCTGCCACAACCTGCTCGACCTCGCCGCGGCTGACGACGCGTCCCTGCCGTCGCCGACGCCGCTCCGGCTCCCGCGCGTCATGTCCGTCGCGTCTCCGGCGTCCCCAACCTCTCCTTCTCCGGCAGCCCAGCCGCGCCGCGTCATCGTCGCCCACCGCCTTCCTCTCCGCGCGGCCCCCGACCCGGCCGCGCCGTTCGGGTTTGTTTTCACCGTCGACGCCGGCACCGTCGCGTACCAGCTCCGATCGGGCCTGCCGGCCGGCGCGCCGGTCCTGCACATCGGCGCGCTTCCGGCGGCCGCAGCGGAAGCCGCCTCCGATGAGCTGTCCAACTACCTGGTGGCAAATTTCTCCTGCCTGCCGGTGTACCTGCCCACCGACCTCCACCACCGGTTCTACCACGGATTCTGCAAGCACTACCTGTGGCCGCTCCTCCACTACCTCCTCCCGCTCTCGCCGTCGTCGCTCGGCGGCCTACCTTTCGACCGCTCGCTCTACCATTCCTTCCTGTCGGCGAACAGGGCCTTCGCCGACCGCCTAACCGAGGTGCTTAGCCCCGACGACGACCTCGTCTGGATCCATGACTACCACCTGCTCGCGCTCCCCACCTTCCTTCGAAAGCGCTTCCCGCGCGCTAAGGTCGGATTCTTCCTCCACTCGCCGTTCCCATCCTCGGAGATCTTCCGCACCATCCCCGTGCGGGAGGACCTCGTCCGCGCTCTCCTCAACGCCGACCTTGTCGGTTTCCACACCTTCGACTACGCGCGGCACTTCCTCTCCGCGTGCTCGCGGCTGCTCGGCCTGGATTACCAGTCCAAGCGCGGCTACATCGGCATCGAGTACTACGGCCGCACGGTGACGGTCAAGATTCTCCCCGTCGGGATCGACATGGGCCAGCTCAGATCGGTGGTCTCGGCGCCGGAGACAGGGGATGTGGCGCGCCGGGTGGCGGAGGCGTACAAGGGGCAACGCCTCATGGTGGGCGTCGACGATGTCGATCTGTTCAAAGGCATTGGGCTCAAGTTTCTGGCGATGGAGCAGCTGCTCGTCGAGCACCCAGAGCTCCGCGGCCGCGCGGTGCTCGTGCAGATCGCCAACCCGGCGCGCAGCGAGGGTCGCGACGTGCAGGGTGTGCAGGACGAGGCCAGGGCCATCAGCGCCCGGGTCAATGCGCGGTTCGGCTGTCCCGGGTACACGCCGGTCGTGCTGATAGACGGTCCGGTCTCCGCGCAGGAGAAGGCGGCGTACTACGCGGCCGCCGAGTGCTGCGTCGTCAGCGCCGTGCGCGACGGGCTCAACCGGATACCGTACATCTACACGGTTTGCCGGCAGGAGGGCGACGACGCGCCCAAGCGGAGCGTCATCGTGCTGTCAGAGTTCGTAGGTTGCTCACCGTCGCTCAGCGGCGCTATCCGCGTCAACCCCTGGAGCGTGGAGTCCGTTGCAGATGCCATGAACGCGGCCCTGGGGATGTCCGAGGCCGAGCAGAGGCTGCGGCACGAGAAGCACTACAAGTACGTGAGCACCCACGACGTTGCCTACTGGGCACGGTCCTTCGACCAGGACCTTCAGCGCGCCTGCAAGGACCATTTCTCGCGGCGGCATTGGGGGATCGGGTTCGGCATGAGCTTCAAGGTGGTGGCGCTCGGACCAAATTTCAGGCGGCTCTCTGTCGAGCACATCGTGCCGTCGTACCGGAGGACGGATAACCGGCTGATTCTCTTGGACTACGACGGCACCGTGATGCCGGAGAATTCCATCGATAAGACGCCAAGCAGTGAGGTTATTTCTGTCTTGAATCGACTATGCGAGGATCCTAAGAATAGGGTATTCATCGTCAGTGGACGGGGAAAGGACGAACTGAGCAACTGGTTCGCGCCATGCGAGAAGCTGGGGATCGCTGCCGAGCACGGTTACTTCACCAGGTAAAGATTTCTGCACACCTTTTCTTCTACTGTTGGATGATCCGGTAGTATATCTGGTACCCTCACCAGTACTCCGCTTTGCTTTGCTTTTTGTTCTAACTGTTCAGTTTTGGATAAGGTCTTTAGTATGGTTGCGAATTAAGCAACGGTACTACAAGAAGCATCCGCGTATTTAAGGGCACATTTTGCTGACCAACCGATTTAAAATGAGGACCAGGGCATGCCTATGGCTGGTCTTGTCGTAAATCGCAACTGCTCTTGCGTCTAGAATATTCCTTAAAGACTCAATATAAATAGGGTGAAAAGGGATTGATTGGATTGTAGACCTGACGTTAATTCACCGAACACGAAATCTTATTTTGGTCCTGAGAATCATTTCTACTTGTTCCCACGATGTGATGTATATCCATCCAAATTAAGGAAAAGAAACAAGAAAACTGGTGTTCATCGACTCTGTTTACCGCAGGTGGAGCAGGGACTCGCCATGGGAAACCTCATGCTTGGCCGCGGACGACTTCGATTGGAAGAAGACAGCCGAACCGGTGATGCGGCATTACACAGAGGCTACAGATGGTTCCTACATTGAGCACAAAGAGAGTGCCATCGTTTGGCACCACCATGAGGCGGATCCGGACTTTGGTTCCTTCCAGGCGAAGGAACTGCTCGACCATCTTGAAAACGTGCTTGCCAACGAACCCGTGGTGGTTAAGAGGGGCCAGCACATCGTCGAAGTTAACCCTCAGGTAAGCGCGTGCATGTTTTTTCTCTGCCTTTTCTTTTCTATTTATCTTATTTGTTTTTTCAACTTGTTGAACGTGTATGAAACATGTCGATCAACTAGACGTAGCTATCAAACTAAAGGCAACGGATAAGGATTGATCTAATCCAATCCAGTCCTCATCCACTCCATGGCTGGGACAATCTGCATCTTCTCCGCAGATAGGATATGAATCATCATGGACCATTCCCCTGTGGACTGGAAAATTCGCGAAAACCGCACCCAAGTCTTTTTAGTTATGTCCCTAAGAAAGCAACTTGTCAGACTACTGAACCATCCATTTGTCTAATTGCTGGCAACCACTTCGTATATTTCAAGGTCGGCCCAGTGACAACACAAATAGCTAAAATATCTTCTTGTGATGCAGGGCATAAGTAAAGGTGTGGTTGTGGAATCTCTTCTGTCATCCATGGTCAAAACCGGCAAGGCCCCAGATTTTGTGCTGTGCATCGGCGACGATCGCTCGGACGAGGACATGTTCGAGAGCATAGTGTGCCCGTCGAATAACAGCGTGAAGCTCCCGGCGACCAGCGAGGTGTTCGCCTGCACGGTCGGCAAGAAGCCGAGCATGGCCAAATACTACCTCGACGACATCGTGGACGTGATCAAGATGCTGGAGGGCCTGGCCAACGCACCGTCGCAGCGGCCCAGGTCGTCGGTGCAGCTCAGGGTCTCGTTCGAAGGCTCACTGTGACGAAGGATTTTCACTGCACAGTGGTTACAAACCAAGGAGAGCCACGAATAACCAGCGGAGGAGACTCGGACTTGTGGATTAGGATTAGCTGCAGTTACAGGATAAACAGGTTCTTTTTGTTTCTTTTATTTTTCTCCTCCATTCCCAACTCCCCTTCTTTCGTGTCTGTATATGCTCGTATGGTATATGCGCAAGAAGGTTCCGGTGACCTTTGTATATGTAGCTGATGATGATGATGATGAAATCGGAGAAAAGAAAATTGATTCTTTCACGTTTCGCTGTTGCTCCACTTGACCTCTTGGCAGTCTCACTCGGCTATGCTTTTTTTTTTTCACCTTTGTGCATTATTATGGGGCGGTATGGATCCCTGCCGGATGCCACCATCGTCTCCGTGATCCGATTCTCCTTATCAACGTCTGTACCCATCCTGCGGCGGCGCTCGACGGCAACGGGAGTCGCCCGCCTCGCTGCAAGTTGTGGAAAAGGTCGATGGTAGTGGTCACATTTGGGACCTCCTAATTGCCAACTTGCAGTTCGTATTACAAGGACACGTTCGAGTTCTCGTTCGCTCGAGTATTCATGTTGCTATTATTCCGAACCTGCCTTCTCTCTCTCTCTCTCTCTCTCTGCCTGAAGAAGACATTTCCTAGGATCGAGAAATGCTACTAATCCTAGTCCGTAGCCGCCATCATTTCAGTGACCTCTCTTTTCTTCTCATGAACAGTAGTTTCGTCGCCCTGTCATAGTGACGCGCTATAGTTTGAGATCTGAGAAGGTACAGTACGATAGAGAGGCCGACGTGATGATGTCGCTGGGGGGCACGGCGTAACGGGTGATCCATCATTTCATCCCGCCTCGCCTCGCCGGCAAGAAGCTTTTGCTTCAATGATTCAGATGTCTGCCCGGAACGCCACATTCTGTCGGCAAACCTTTTACTCCAGTATCCAGTACCTGACCGCCCGGGTGTTCCAACACTAGTAGCACTGCTAGCTCATCACTTTCCTCGGATAAGAACGTGGTTTGGAGAAAACAGCACGACTTGGAGCCTGTTTACCAGCTGGAAATTTCGCATCTCGCAAAAAAAAAGGAGGAAATTTCGTAGGAATCCTAAGCTGTAGAATTCAACTTCCAGGCGCTGTTCTGATAGGACCCTCGACAACTAAAGCTGTTTTGACCCGGTGGTTGCGTTGAGCAGCCAGTCAGCCTCTTAGCAACGCTGGAAACCGAGTCAACAACGGTGGTCCAATTACGATAAGATAAGCGTTCGCTGCAACGCACGACAACGAGGTTTCTTATTCCCTTCGCGACGCCACCCGATCGATCTCCCGTCGATTCGATCCGATCTTGGCGCACTTTCGCCCCCCTCCCGTCATCGATCGCGCCACCAAACCCAACCCAGCCTAAACAAACATGTCGATCGATCTAGGGATGGTGCCCTGTTGCCGTCTCAGGTTTCGTTTCAGTTTCAGGTCACTCGCCGCAGCGGTTGACGGGGAGTGACGAGTCTCCGTGTTGTTATCTTTTCTCTAGTCTAAGAGTGTAGATCCGAGAGTTTTTATGTCGGTAACAGATCTGTGGTTCGGAGGTGGTCAATAACTTCGGATCCGATCGCCGGAGTCGTGAAAGATGTTTCGGTCATCTGCCTTTTTTCGGTGCGGTCCTCTGCGTTTGGGCAGCGTCGGTCAGTGAAGAGAGCAGTGGCGTTGGAGTCATAGCGACGTCGTCGATCTCCCGGTGACGGCGGTCATCGTGACGGTGACGGCGGTGGAGCTTCCTCATTCTCATTCATTGTTGCCACAGAAGGAACAATAACAGATGTTTGCACCACAGTATCTCGTACTGTCGGTGCAGTGACAGCAGATAGTGTAAAGAATAGCTCTTAAATCATCGGAGTGAGTGCATAAACCCGCTTCTCTTCAAGGTCAATCTCTCGAGCTACCATGTTCCCCTCATCATCTTATCCTCTAAGAAAACAGCGTGTCTCGTTTCTACAAACTTTATATGTCTGTTCGGACAGTAGAAACGATAACCTTTTGACTTTTCTGGGTAACCAATAAAATGGCAACTTACTGTCTTGGGATCAAGCTTCCCAATGTTTAGGTTAAATACTTTAGCCTCAGCTGGGCTCCCCCACACTCGTAGGTGGTTTAACGAGGGAACTCTACCTGTCCACAATTCATACGGTGTTTTCGGCACCGACTTACTTGGTACTCTGTTGAGAATATGAATGGCGGTTTTTAACGCCTCCATCCACAAACTCAATGGCAGTGTCGAATAGCTCATTATACTTCGCACTATATCCATCAAGGTACGGTTGCGTCTTTCAGCTACTCCATTTTGCTGAAGTTCGCCCGGTGTAGAATACTGGGTCACTATTACATTTTCCTGTAGAAACCTTGCAAAAGGTCCAGAAACTTGTCCATACGGGGTATGCCGACCGTAGTACTCCCCCCACGATCAGATCGTACTATCTTTATCTTTAAATCGTGTTGGTTTTCAACTTCAGCCTTAAATATCTTAAATTTATCCAAGACTTCATTTCTTTGTTTGATTGGATAAATGTATCCATATCGGGAGTAATCGTCCGTAGATGTTATGAACGAGTCATAACATCTATACTATTTACAGAAAAGGGACCACAAATATCCGTGTGAATAATTTGTATAACTTCTGTGCTTTTTTTTGCATCTTTCTTAATTTTCTTTACATATTTTCCTTTAATGCAATCTCGACATTGTTTTAAGTCTGAGAACTCTAGTGAAGGAAAAATATCATTCTTAACTAGTCTTTCTATTCTCCCCCTCGAAATATGGCCTAAAAGACAGTGCCATAATTTCGACGACTCATCTAGAGTTCTTTTTCGTTTTCTATTTTCATTCATAGACGAGGATTCTTTTTTCTCGCACGCAACGTTATCATTATCGCATACGACATTCACATCATCACGTAGTGATAGCAAATAAAGCTTATTTTGTAAGATAGCCAGACCAACACATTCTTTATTAAACTTTATTTTACACTTGCCATTTACAAAATGACAATTATAACCATCATTATCCAAACATGAAACACTAATCAAATTCCTCTGTAGAGAGGGTACATAAAGAACATCTCTAAGTATGAGAATAAAGCCATCAGCTAACTCTAATGAAAGATCGCCAACGGCTTCAACTTCAGCTTGGACTCCGTTTGCAACTTTAATGCATCTTTCTCTTCTTTGCGTAGTCCTCGTCGAACAGAATCCCTGCAATGAATTAGCAACATAAACAGTTACTCCAGAGTCAATCCACTAAGTAGATTTCGAATATTGCACGTATAGTGATTCATTTATAAAGGTAATAATGTTCTCACCTTTTTTTGCCATGATCATCTTTAAATATGAGGGACAATCCTTCTTGTAGTGTCTCGTCTTCTTGCAGTGAAGGCACTGATCTTTGTTCACTGCAAATTTGTTCTGTTGAGGCTGATGGACAGGGGCTTTTCCCTTGTTCTTTGAGGAGTAGTCGTTGAAGTTCTTTCTTTTGTTATCCTTCACATAGTTGATAGAACCACTATGTGAAGCTTTAATTTTGTCCTCCTCTTGCACACACATTGCTATGCACTTTTCCAAGTCCCAAGACTCGGGTTGCATATTGTAGTTGACAATAAACGTTTTAAACTCTTTTGGCAAAGAAGTAAAAAATCAGATGAATAAGGAGTTCATCCTTGAGACCTAGATCCATTGCTTTGAGCTTCGATGCCATGTTACTCATTCTCAGTATGTGCTCTCTAATGCCACCGTTACCCCCAGAGTACTTTTCATTCACAGGTTGTCTAATGACTTGTGTGGCGTATGTCTTTGAAGAGCCAGTAAACTGACTCTTTATTCTTTCAATGTACTCTGTGACGGTGTCACACTCCGCGATTGAACCCACAATTGCAGGCTCAATCGTGTTCTTTATCACAGCCATACATTTCTTGTTGGCTGTGGTCCATTTCCTATGCTCAAGGTCATAGGACATCTTTAAGGGAGCAAAATCCCTCTGTCTATTCTGCTAAGCAGCATCAGTCTCATTTTCTTTCCTCACTGGCTCCTCAGGCTCAGTGGGACATGCTGTGGTCAGGACCCAGTCCACCTCAGCCAAAATAAACGCTAAGTCTATCTTTTTCTTCCACTCTCCATAGTTGTCACCTTTGAAAGTGGGAATCTCTTTGATACAACTCATTAAGTTGTATCCGCCTGTAAATAAATCAAATAAAGTGAGAACATAAAAAACAGTAAAATTATATGTCTTATTTTCAACGTTGGTCAAAAATATGACACACAATTTTATATTATACATTAAAACTATGTCACCGTTGGGCAGAAATAGAAATAATGCATAAAATTTCAATTACAAAAATTATAACATTGTTATTATCAACGTTGGTCAAAAAATAACAATATCATAATTATCTGAAATTTATTACTATTTTTTCCAAAATTAAATTTTCCCGTTAGTTCGAATTTAATAATGAAAATAATTTCTTTAAGTACGCAGCGGAAAACAAAATTTCTTTAATTTTTAGAAGCTTTAACTTTATTTTTCTGTTCTGTCAAAATTATTCCGTTGGTTCAAATTTTAACAGATTTAATTAGGTAAAAAATTACATGATTAATCAATTAAAAATGCCTCTGAAAAAGAAATGAAAAAAACTTTTCTTTTGGGCCGAAATTGAAATTCGGCCTGGCCCATTGGCTTTTGCAATTCGTGCAAGCCAACATGGGCTTGGTTCGAAATTTCACTTTCCCTCTTGGGCCAAATCTGACCCATTTAGTCATCGCGCGATCTGGACCGTTGGATCTAAATCTGACAGACGCGCTCTTTTTTGGAGGGTATAAAAGGGAGTGCTCATCTTCCAACCCTAACCCTAAAACATTTGCTTTCTTTCCCAGTGTTTTCGCGGGTTCTGGCGGCTGGCGGCGGCGGTCCGCGCGCCTCGGTACCCGCGTCGCCTACGCGCCGCTC
>BCLF01000007.1:970370-999591 GCA_001602275.1 Zoysia japonica | reverse complement strand
CGCTGCGAGTGCTGGGGCCCGCGCTCCTGCTCGCGTTGAGCCGCGCGCCGGCGGCTGGCCGATAACTTTTTTCTTTTCTTTTTTTTTATCTTTTTTTTTCTTGGATTTCTTTTTCGCGGTTGCGACTTTCTTTTCTTTTCTTTCTTTCTTGCGGTTCTTTCGCGGAGCCCGAGGGCATCCGTCACAGTGTAGCCGACGGCTACAATTTTCTTTCAGATCTTTGGTCGCGGGTAGAGTTCCGGCGAGTTTTTCCATACTCGTCGGGATCCACTCCTAGATCTGGCTCTGATGCTAAAGTTGTTATCTTTTCTCTGGGTCTAGGAGCGTAGATCCGAGAGTTTCTATGTCGGTAACAGATCTGTGGTTCGGAGGTGGTCAATACCTTCGGATCCGGTCGCCGGAGTCGTAGAAAACGTTCCGACCATCTGCCCTTTTTTGGTGCGGTCCTCTGCACTTGAGCAGCGTCGGTCGGTGGAGAGGGCAGTGGCGTTGGAGTCACGGCGACGTCGTCGATCTCCCGGTGACGGCGGTCGTCGTGGCGGTGACGGCAGTGGAGCTTACCGTCGGCACAGCACCCCCTCACAGATCGGATTTTTGAGATGTCGATGGGGTGCGGCGGTACGGACGAACTTAGGTCATGAGATTCGGCTGGCCCCCCACCTCTATTTATTGTGGCGCTGGCAACAGAGGCCCACCAGCTATAATAGGTTGGGCGCCCCCGATCAGAGCGCGATTGGGTCAAAGGACCATTAAAACTGTTGAACTAAAATAACCGTTAAACTAAAATGAGTGGAGATCATTTTCTAACATCCATGTCTCGCGCAGGGAGTCGTTTCTTGGCGGGCAACCTATCCAGCTCGCGACGCGAAACGGAGCAGGTGTTGGTCTACGTCGTCTGAAAGACTGACAGGTTGCGTTGGAACGGGTTGCCGGCTGCTGTCCTAGACTCCTAGTCCTATCCAGGATGTTTGCCGTTGCCGGACCAGGTTCAGGGAAATTTTCTTCCGGGTTGAATGGATCGAAGTCGCTGAGAGGCTAGGAGAGCATGGCGCCTCGTGCTTTTACTTACTATACCGGTTAGGCGGCAGTGCTTTTCTGGACCGGGTGACCTGCGTTCGGTAAAAAGGATTGGATCTGCATGCATGTCTTGGTCTCAAACACGTTGCTGATTGATTTGATGTCTCGATTATCTCCATGTACAGATGATCTGCTGCAGAAAGGAAGTGGCACAAATTCTGAACCGGCCACTCGTTGGCACGCGCATGTGGAAATAGAATTTTTCTTCCTGATGGGCCAACGTCTACTGCAGGGGAATGACCTACTACAGTCAACAGTAGATTATCGCTGTTATCCCTCGAGGTTTTAGTGTTCCTTCTGGTCTTTTCCTCCTTCCGAGGCTTCGCGTTCTATCGCGTCGAAAATGCGGTGATATGACAACCTTATCGCGTTAGATCGGTACCGCCAGAAATGTCTACCTCGAGATGCAGCGATGTTCCGAGTTCAGAAGCTTTGGCATGCCTACCCGGGAACACCGATTGGTCTCGTCGAGATCTAACGCACTGCTCTGCTTTCGGCTCCGCGCGTGGCGTAGTTTGGACGTGACAAGTTTGGCTTCCTAACTCTTGTTGTGTTGCGTTGTGTCCTCGCATAAATCCCAAGCTACGTACCTTGGCCTGCCGCCACTCAAAGTCTGGATTAGTACATGACACGAAAAACTTTGGAGCTTTCGCAGACGAGATAATATGATACATATCCAGTCCTGCAAGTACTGGGACGGGACAAGGCCGAGCCATGTGGAAGGACGATAACGAGGGCGAACCGTTCGACACGGCGGCGTGTGCAAGTCGTTGGACCGATAAACGAAGCAAAGAATATCCATCCATCCAGCCGAGGGTTCCATCATGATGGTCATTGGAATCACATGCGCTTGGACGGTCTGCGTGGGTGGAGATGGAAGAACGAAAGGTGTTGTTTAACATGACATCGACCAAGAAATCCTTTCCGGGACGAGAAGATCCGCGGCCGGGCCAGAGGACACGACGCCGGAGGCTTCCGAGCGCGATATTTTTCTACAACCTTATCGATCGGCATCGTCCACGAAGATATAACTATCGTTATCTGTGTCGATCGGTTCAGCATGTGCCGCGCGCGGACGCGTACGTACACTAACTAGGCAGGCGGCATCTCGATCTCGTCTAGATTCGCTCATCCCCCGGACGGCCGTTCATTCCCCAACTGTCTTATCCGCCAGCACGAGGGCATATGCTCCGTGCGATGTGCGGATCCCGGTTGAGATCCGGAATTCATTTTCCTCGCCGGCGTCGTGTCCGCGTCCGCGTCCTTGTGGGTGGCGCGTCGACGCGAGGCGGCAGCAAGCGTCGGCCGGCGCCTCACCACGTGTTCTTGTTTCCGGCGGTTGTTCCGGTCAGAGGACGACCGGTCCGTGGTGGCGGGGCATTTTCGTTGGAGTAACTTGTTTCCTTGGTGTGCCCAACTTTTCGGTGAAAACGACGCGTCGTTCGTGATGTGGTGTTATCGAAGATGGTTCGAGTGATTTCGAAAGCAGCACGCAATATTGCTTCCTTTGGAACGGCAATTGATTGGATTTGCAGGCAGATAAGCACTACAATGTGCTAGAACTAGCCTTCATTTTGGATTAGTGTTTATACCTTTCTGAGCATTGATGAATCATTTTTAGATGCAGCAAAGCAATCACATGGGCGGCCCAGAGCCCGTAACCGTGGCTTGGCCCAAGGCCGATCAAATGGAAAGCAAACTAAGAAAAGAAGAGGCCGCAGGGGAAGCTGGACTACGAATCAGTTGAGGCCCACGTTTGTTTTTTTTTTTGAACACTGCCGGCCCATGTTTGTGGGTCGTGATTAATAACCCGCGCAGAAATTGTAAAGGCCCAGTGAAGATTAGTTGAGCCCAATTAGCTTTGGATGGACCTTGTAAGCTCTCTACTCGAAGAAATGGAGGCAGAAGGAGGCCTGCCAAGATGTCTCAGGAACCAGATGATTAGATTAGTCTAAAAAAATACCCCGCACCGACGTCGAACGACGAGGCACGTGATCGTAAAGCCATAAATAAGGTCAAAGATGTTATATTAATCCAGCGGTTTGCTGTCAAGACAAAGTCACGTTCATGAACGGAGCTTAACTGCGCCGGATCGCAATGACAGCCTTGCTTGCTGGGTTTGAAGAAGAGTGAAACGGAGAGACTCCCATGCGTTTTACTGCCTGCGTGTGCTCCCGTGACACGCTTGCGCTGCGAACTGGACACGAAGGAGGAGAGAGGCGCATCATCAGATCTAAAAGTTCAGTACCTGTCGGACCAGCCTATCTATGTGGGTGTAACCTGGCGGAGTCCACCGTTCCGTTGCGAGTAATGGAAGAACAGCTCACCAGTCACCACCTAAAGATGGCGACAACGATGGAAGATCTGCAATGTCACTTTGTACGGCACCTCCTGGACCAGTTTCGTTGGCCACCATTTCCATCGCTTGTTGTATACCTGAACTACTAGGTTGCTCCAATCAGGGTCAAGTTGTTAGGACCACGGCACAGTCACACTGGTTCTGGTTACAGACACCACACGCGTAAACTGAATTTAAGCACTAGCATCAACTGATGAAACCTTGGACACATTTTTTTTTTTCAGTTTTCTGAATATCGAGTTCTAGGTTCATCGCCTCCATGAACTATATATGTGCAGAGAGAGAGAGAGAGAATCTTTGCTACAGACTTTACAGATCGGGTTAAGATACAACCTTCCTAAAATTGACAGAGTGCTCACCTTCTGAAAAAGAGAGAAAGCGATGCTGCCAGAATTCCACATACAAGCAGGCGCGAACAAAGGGGCACGCTCACGTGCCCGTCACTGGTAGTAAGTAGGAGCAGCAGCCAACAAGCCGACCCGATCAAATGCGTGGATCCAACAGGCTGCCTTTCCATGCGGGCAGAGGCTCCTTTGCCCCTGTTCGGGTCACGATCGTTCTGAGTTCTCAGAAAAGAAGGCTGAGGATCACATAAACAAAAACTCTATGTGCGGTTCTCGAATCTCGATGCAGTTTTGCCTAATGGAAAATACTAGTGCTAACTGCTATAGATGTTTAGTTTAATGCCAAATTAACTGAAGATATTCAGGATTTTTCCTTTTTTATTCCCTGGTATAACATGAATGATATTGGTTCTTCAGTGACTAATATGAACAGTTACTTCTGAATTCAGATCAAGAATGGAGCCTCGGGGTTCAAATGAAACCGGAATCAAACGCACAAGGAAAGTGGGAATCCTAAAACATAACGAAGCTAAATGCTTGTGGCATTGGTAACTAAAGATGGTTTGGCTACTTATTCCGGCACTCACAAATCTGAATTTCTGATCAAACGATCTACAGAAGAAAGAATCCTTCATAACTAGTGTATGGATGTTTTACAAATTCCTTGCTGCTGCAGTCACCACTCTCTCACTACCACCAATCTTTTCTGCAAAAAGAAACACACAAAAAAAGAGAGGAAGAATTGCGTTCGATCGAAACGCCGATCAAGAACAGCTCCCGACTCTGTTGTGCCGCCCTCCGCCGACGACCCAGAGCAGGGTCCTCCTGGCGAACGACGGCCGCTCCTCCGCGAGGGAGCACACGCTGTTGCCGCCGCTACCGCCGGCCTCGACGTCGAAGTCGGGCGCCTCGCTCCCGCTCTTTCTGTCGTTGCCGTCGTCCTCGCGCTTGGTCACCGGCCATCGGAACGACAAGGCCCGCCTCTCGCCGGCCGCATCGGGGTCTTTCTGCTTGGACGGCACCATCCAAATCTTGGAAATGGAGAAACTGTCCTTGGCGAGCTTCGCCGAGGCCGTGTCGGACTGCTGCTGCTTCGCGGCCGTTGCAGGGAATGCCAGGCGGAGCGAACCGCGCTTCGACGCGCCGAACTCGCACTCTGACATGGCACCGCGGCGGCCGGACTTTGAGACCGATAGCTTCTTCTTCGGCGGCCTGATCGCGACGCGGAGCGAAGCGCGCTCGTCCATGACGTACTCGTACGACCCCATGGAGTGGCACCTTCTCTGTCCGAGACCCGCTTTGGCATTGGCGTCGCCGTTGCCGTCGCTGCTCGTGCCCGCTGCGGTGGCGGTGGCATTC
Organism: Zoysia japonica; assembly: GCA_001602275.1. Classification (NCBI taxonomy): domain Eukaryota; kingdom Viridiplantae; phylum Streptophyta; class Magnoliopsida; order Poales; family Poaceae; genus Zoysia; species Zoysia japonica. The sequence goes on along the minus strand of BCLF01000007.1, from coordinate 994,452 downwards.
GCGTTGGCGTTTCCTTCGACGCACATGAACTTTCCCAGCTTCACCTCGACCACTTCATCTGCTCCTTCCTCCTGGTCCGAAGCGCCAGTAACAGCGCCGCCTGGCTCGCTGCCTGCGTCGTCGCTGGCCCGAGTCGCCGGCGCAGCCATGTCGCGGGAGCTCTCCGACTCGAGCACCATCACGACGGGGCTGCACGTCGGCGAGAGCTCGGAGAGGAGGCTCCGTCGGCAGAGCGGGCACGTGGAGTGCGAGAGCAGCCACGTGTCGATGCACTCGAGGTGGAACGCGTGGCTGCACTTGGGCAGCAGCCGGAGCTGGTCGTCGGGGGAGAACTCGCAGAGGCAGACGGCGCAGTCGAACGGGTCCTTGCCGCCCGCGCCGCCGCCGCCCACGACGTTGCGGTACAGGAAGACCGGGAGCTCGTCGATGAAGGCCTGGTCCACGCCGGCGTCGTGCAGGTGGAACAGCTGCTGCAGCTGCCCCTGGAACGCCGTGACGCTGTCCGCGTCCTCCCGCGCGCGCCGCCACCGGTGCAGCCGCAGCAGGTGGCGCACCAGCAGGTGCAGAAGCCCGCAGACGAAGAAGACGATCGCCAGGATGGCCACGATGAAGACGATGCTCGGGCTTATCTTGTTGTCCAGCGTCGATGACGACGACGACGCCGCAGCCTCCGGCGGCGACGGCGGAGGTATCAACCACGATGAATTGCTCATCCTTGCCTGTACTGGTAACGACCACACAGCTCGGGAGACAGAACGAGCACTAATAAAGCAGCATGGATGAAAGACGCTGCTTCAACTAGATGAACTCAAACGAAGGAATCTCTTGGGATACAAAGGAGTAGCCAGGGAGTAGGGGAAGGATTATCTTGGCGCGACCGTTCTTGAATTCTTGGACCTTTTCGGGAGGACAGTTGGTGGATGGAAGGCGATGCAACGAAGGAAGACTAGAAACGAAACGAGACGAGTACCTGCAGTTGCAGGTTTAGAGCGGAGGGGAAGCTTTGTGTGAGAAGTCTCGCCGGAATAAATTTAGCCCCCTCCACGGATTAGAAAAACGGCAACGGCATTAGTAGGTGCGGGTTAGCTTCGCAGGACGACATGAAGGCGTGGGGCACCGCGGTGAGGTCATCGGGGAAGGTGGAAAAACCCAAAAAGAAATCGGCGGCGATGCGCCCGCTGATGTCTGTTGATGTGTTTGAGATCTGCTCGTTGCCCTCTCTCCCTTTTTCCGCTGGTTCTGTCGGTGTCCTGCGCTCATCCTTTTTTCGTAATCAAGTCACTTGAGCTTTTGTTATTAGGAGTAGTGGCATTGACTTTTGCAGGATTAACAACGACGCGTGTGAGAGTTCTCTCTCGGTACCGTTCCTTCCTCTTCCTCGTGGACCTTTCCGGAGGACACGCACACGCCATGTTGCGGCGCTTCTATTGCGCTTTGGCTGGCTACATTGACCTGGATCCGTAGATTTGTACAGTAGTGCGGCTATTTCGAACCATCCGTGGTATCAAGACCAGCGAAACATGGCTCGTAGAACTACCTGGCTATACCAACGACTCGCGCGACGTTGGTTCGTGGCCGTTTTGCCGGTCGCTAACTGCTCGGAACGTGAGCAGGACCGGCCGCTTTGCGCGTAAATGAGGGGGTGCAAACCGCCGGATCTCGTTGTGGCCAGAGTTATGTTAACGGTGTCGCTTCATGGCCTGTGACTTGCCATGGCGTTTTCTGAGAGTGAGATCTCCTCGATGGACCCTAGGCTGGCAGGCAGGAGGTTCAAGAGACGGTGACACGCTGGGCACGCAGTGGCCACGGTGGAGAGAGTAAATAGAGAAACGTTGGAGAGGATCCCGAATCGGCCCATTCAAATCCAGATGCTCTTCACTGTGTGATGGGATGGCCGACGGCGACGGTGAAGACGGTGAAGAGAGGATCTGATTTGTACTGCTGCGCCCAACAAAGATTTGACCTTGCTAGATTCCAGAAACCTTTCGCCGCCCCAGGCCCCAAAGGCGCCACTTGGTTTCCCTACCGGGGCAACGCGACAGCACGCCGCTGCCTGGCCATTTCCGGCCTCGCTCTGTCTCGTGATCCTCCCTCCCTCCGTGGAGCGCCGATGACCGTTCTCCGCTCGAGCAAATCCTAGCAAGTCAAAACTCAGTGAAGTTCAAAATTTTACGCTCCTGTGTGGCCGGTAAAAGTAAACTGCAGTTCCGCGGCACTGCAACGGTGAGATCACGACCATGTATCTGGACGAAAAGGATGACATATCGATTTTTTTGGCTTCCGAGGCTCAGTAGTCACGAGGATGTCCTCTTACAAGCTCAGCTCGAACCGTGGAAACGCCATGGACGAGCTCGCAAGCTGGCACGCATCGAAGCAGGAGCAGTACTGTACCAGCGCTCTCAATGGGTGGGGCGGTGGGTGCTAGGGTTGAGGCCACTTAACTCCGCCTAAGAACAATCAAGGGAGGCTCTCCATGCACGGATTATTGGGGGGTTTGACGTTGGAAACGCACCGCAACCTAAAAAAAATGCCCCTTCATCACATGAAAACCTGTGCCGGCAAAAATGGGGTCGACGGCCAACAAGCCGAGGCGGCGATGATCCCTTCGATTCTTGGTTTCGATTCCCCTTCCGAAGTATCCTGTGCGGTACCCTCCTCGAGTTCATGGCCGCCCGCCCATGGGGTCTCGGGACGCGGGGAGCTCTGTTTCGTGGGCCTAGTTTGTCGGTGCGAGTATCAGCCTTAATTGTTGTCTTTGATGACGATGAGTGGTGGTAATGCAGGGGCTCGATGGCCTTGGGATTGTAAACTTCCTCCACGTTCAAACTGCATTTTGTTTTTTTTTGGCGTAGCTCCATGTACCCCTACCAGCTGTGCAACGTTCATCTTTTAATTTGCCCAGGTTTCTTCTCGTAAAAAAAAGCACTAATACCTCCTTTAGAATGGAAATTTTTTTATGAAATGGAAATGATTTCGTTCTTGTAAAAATCTTGCGCTCTAAAGGAGTCCACAAGTTTATGTGAAACTCATGCTTGCACATTTTCAGCTGGAAAAAATCGCACGCAGAGCAATCGCTTTGATGCCAAGCCGTGCGTTGATACGGTGCACTTGCTCGGCGCTGGTTCACTGGCACTGGCAGAGCCTCGGTACACCGCACCAGAAGAGTGGTTAGCAGTGGAGCCGCTTCTGCTTAGCTGTTGCTGGGCACCGGACGGGTGCAGGATCAATGCGATCAATTTACCGGTTCAATAATTGACCCGCGAGCCGCTTCGCTAATCTTTGTTCTCTTGTGCGCTGCTCGCTCGTGCACGGGGACCCAGCGGTTCGCCCACCGGAACGGCTTCTCGTCCCGTCAGGGGTTCTGCGGCTCCAGCCAAGGCACGCGAGGCCAAGGGAACAGTGTGACCGGATCATTCTTTTCTTCAGAACGCGTCGCCGCTGGACAAGGAGAAAGGGACAGCGAGAAAGAATTGCGTGGAGATACGTGCTTGGGGATGTTCTTTTTTTTTTTTGAATGAGAGAGGGAGGGCGAGGTTCTGTTTATTGGGTTTCGGCCTTTGTGCCGGCCTGTTGGGAGTAGAAGACAACTGGGCTTGGTCTCGGCCCGTTGAATAGAAAAGGAAGCTCAGCTCAAATACCAGCCCATGAGAATACGTAGCTATCCGGTTAGGTTCGGAATTTATCATTCCGGCCCTCACCTTGATTAAAACACCAAATGTTATTATTATTATTATTATTATTATTATTATTATTATTATTATTATTATTATTATTATTATACACTCACAAAAAAAAAATCAAATGTCGTCTGACGTGACTTCCACCAACACAAAAAAGGACTGGTTGCCATAGTACTTTGAACTTGCTAATTGGTAATTACAAATTTGAGAAGGCAGCGACTGCACCCGTTGTTTATTGCTCCTGTTTAACTAAATCTTTTAGAACTCGCACACAATCCTTCATCGTGCGCAAGACTTTATCCCACCCGGCACACAGAGATCGTGTGATCCAAGTGGACAACTACGTGCTGAATGGCTAAATCCATCTGGAAAAGGAGGGGAAAGGCGGAAAGCACTTGCATGAATGATTTATGAAACAGGCAAAACGAAGCAGAAACGAACAACTGGAAAGTTGGCAGGCAGTAATTTTCGTCCTCGCCGTCCTCGCATTAGTGATAACCATCGTCTCCTTGCCTACTTTTCCCCCTTTCCGAGCTTTCGTCCTCGCATTAGTGTTCACCAAGCACAGCACTTCGCCGCGCCTCCGTCTAGATAATTGCAACTTCTACTTCTTGTGTTGTGCTTGTGTCCTGGGATCAAAACCAACCAAGGGGAAGAACAAGCGACAGATTTGGAGCAGTACGCGAACCAGGAAGGCCGGGTGGTGTGGAGATTTTGGCCGGTACCTCCAGCCCCCACGCCGCCGTCGCAATCAAGATCATTATTTCCTTCTCCGCCCTTGTCCGTCCGCGCCCGGTTGCGAGGTTGCCTTCCTGCAGGTCGCCTCAGGCCCTCCGCTTTGCCCCAAGATTCGTCGTCAGCCGCCCTCGCTGGGATCCGGGGCGCTGAGGACCCGAGGCGAGGCGGGCCGCGGGCGTCGCTCGGCTCGTGAATCCGGCGTCCGGACCCTTGTTTTCTTGCTGGGAGGCGGTCTGATTTACAGGGAGTTGTCGGTGGTCTCGGTGCCGGTCTGCTCGGCCGGGGCCGAAGATTGGGGGCGTTTCTGGAGGTTCGTTCTCGTGATTCATCTTTTCCCATATAATGCCTTCAACTCTGATCTCTTCTTTATGTGAAAAAACAATCTACTTTCCCCTCCAGTTGGTCGGACGAGCTGTTGCAGGTTGGGGGGGCGTTATGCCGGATTTCCCAGTCAATGTTTTGGCTTTCTAGTAGCTAAAATTTTGGATTTTCTGCAGGAATGCGGTTGGTGGCAGCCTCATAGAAGATTGACAAATTCAGCAGACGGTTGATTTGAGGTCTTCCCGTGTGGGCTCAAGGAAAGGGTGCTGTGTGTGCCGTGAAGGCCTCATCTTGGGCATCCATGGGATTCCTCAGCCTTGTGGGCAACTCCTTTGGCTGCTCTGCTTCCGGTGAGCGGCTCGTCTCAGCTGCCCGCGACGGCGACCTGCAGGAGGCACGCGCCCTCCTGGAGTACAACCCTCGCCTTGCCCGGTACTCCACATTTGGCGGCCGCAACTCACCGCTGCACTATGCTGCTGCGCAGGGTCACCATGAGGTAGGGCCGATTCTGTTTCTCTATGAAGAGGCATCAGCATTTGAGGTGATAGCCTAGGTATACAGATCATATTCACTTTGCTTTGCTGCTTCCATATTCAGATTGTCTCTCTGTTGCTTGAATCTGGTGTCGAGATCAATCTACGGAATTACAGGGGGCAGGTAAGCGACTTTAGGTTCAGACTGAACTGTCCAAGCTAGATGATACCTGTAAAAATCATCTAATTTTCCTGATTGCATATAGACTGCTTTGATGCAAGCATGCCAATATGGCCACTGGGAGGTTGTTCAAACACTGATTCTCTTCAATGCAAATGTGAGCATTTATTTATAGTCTTACTGATTCTCTTCAATGCAAATGTGAGCATTTATTTATAGTCTTATTAATCCAGTGGCTATGTTTCTAACAGTTTCTTAGATTCTTGATTCTGACATACCAACTTGGCTTATAGGTTCACAGGACAGATTATCTCAATGGTGGAACTGCCCTCCATTTTGCTGCACTGCACGGTCATGCCCGATGCCTTCGTCTTGTGCTTGCTGATTATGTGCCAAGCATACCAAACTTTTACACGCTGATGAATGATAGATCATCTGATGAAGATTTGTCTGCTGATTTTGATCATGGGTATGTTGAGAAATGAGATCTTGGATTTTTGTTCTTTTGGTTCACTTTAGCACCTGTGTCATGGTATGGTATCTCTGTTTTTAGTGCTTTGGTCAAGATGGTAAATCAGAAGGCGGATGGAGGCTTAACTTCCCTTCATATGGCAGCATTGAATGGGCATGTTGAGTGCGTGCAACTGCTGCTAGACTTGGGGGCATCTGTTTGTGAGGTCACTATTGAGGACGGAACAACTATTGACTTGATAGGTATGTTGCCATAGTTCCTTGTTTATCTGAATACTTTCAACCTAAAAGGTCATTGTCACGTCTATACTTCGCTGCTTGCAGTTGTGTGTTTTTGATACCATATTCTTGTTTTTAGTGCTTAACTTGATTGGTATGACGACATTGTAAATTGACAGCAACTTAACAACATGTATGATTGTTTGTCTTGAAATGGTTTCAATCATTGCTCTGTATGTATATTTGTGCATATGCCCATGGCAAGTCATGATTAGACAAATTTCCTTCACCGACCGGGAATACCAGTTTTATTCCTCTTCTTATGTGCAAATCCACGTCATTCTGCTTTATAAATTAATTTTCACCTGTTCTCCCATATTGAGATAAAATAAGTTACATAACTTATTGAACAGTTTTGTCTCCTACATAGCAGTTTTTTGTATTATACTGTTTAAGGTGTACTCTTGCTTCCATGTGGCAGGAGCTGGTAGCACCCCACTTCATTATGCTGCCTGTGGTGGAAATGCTATTTGTTGTCAAGTATGTTTGACTATTCCAAATTATTTTCAAGTGTTTAGATGAATTCCTCTGCTATACCTTATCAGAGCTTATTCGATGCAGCTTCTTATTGCTCGAGGAGCCTGCATTACTGCACAGAATACTAGCGGGTGCGATTCTGGATTTCTAATACATCCCTACAGAGCCATTGCAATGGTTCTCAGCAATGATTTACTGAAGTACGCGGTTCATTTTTGTTATGCAGATTGACCCCATTAATGGTGGCTCGGTCATGGAGTAGAAATTCTATTGAGGAAATTTTAAGTAAAGAACCAGAGGGCCGAATACGAACTCTTCCTTCTCCATATCTTTGTCTTCCACTTGTGAGTATCATGAGCATTGCCAGGTTAGCATTTCTCAATGATAGTTTCACTCTCTATAGTCCATTTATGTAAAACACTTCAATAACTATGCAGTGTACCTTTTTTTTTATTAGTCATGTGGTGTTATTCTTTTGCCTACTTTTAAATTTCCTCACCACTTTTTTTCTTTGTGAGTCATTCAGTATTCATTGCTTTTCCTATGGTATCATAGGACTAGGTTCTCCTAACCATCTGCTGTGAAATCGTAATACTTGAAATGTTCTGGTAACATTCAAATTGTAGGGAGTGCGGGTGGAGATACCTAAACCATTCACCTGTTTGTATTGACCCCTGTGCTGTCTGCTTAGATGGGAGCTGCTCTGTTGCTGCAGAAGGTATGCTGTCAACTATACATATTATCTGCTTGTTCTATTAGTTTAAGCTAGGTAAACATATATCAGGAACTTTTCTTCCCGTAAAAACAGCATAGTAACACTAGTCTAAGCTTTATATTAAGTGTATTACTTAGCCTAACACTTTATTATGCTCTGGTTCATATTCATTCTGTTACTTGAAGTCTCATGATTTGTATTCATAACTGATAACCTTATTACCATACATAACATGCCAGCATATGCTAAACGGAAACCCTTGGATTATGTAGGTTGCAAACATGAATTCTGCACAAGATGTGCTCTGTACCTTTGCTCAACCAGCTACACATCAGCAAGACCAGCGGGTGCACTACCTTGCCCACTCTGTCGGCATCCTATCGTCTCTTTTATCACTCTTCCTGGCACGAGCCCAATAAGAGAGCTACCGAGGAACAGCCTTTCATTGTCATTATGCACGACATGCCCGGCTGTGAACTCCGATTCTACAGCCTCACTCGCTGCCCACCTGTGCCGGACTGAATTCCAGTGCGGACGCATGCCACCGATGGGCTCATCCTCCTTCCGCTCACTGAGCTGCCAGAGGATTGCGGCAATGAAACTGAACCCATCGTCTTGCATGGGTGGCATGGATACCAATCACTGCCTTATAAGATGCTCCAGGTTCGGATCCAGTTTGCCCCGCTCAGCTTCACAGGGAGAAAGTAGAAGAGCTTGGCCCCTAACCTTTGACCCAATTGTTGCAACTGGCAGCTGATATAACTAAATCCAGAAACAGTGCATATCCTCAGTTTTGTGCCCACGCATTTTGAGGCGTATTTTGCATATTCTTTGGTTGGTTTGATCTGATATTCGCAATTTCGCCAGTTGTGATGGTTCCAAGTTCCAACCATTTGTTGATATGATGAGAAGCAGCTGTAACTATCTTGGGTTTGTAAATAACTTTCTGGTGCTGTATCTTTTGGGAGCAAGGAAATGCAGAGTACCTTTTCTTTTCCGTTTCCCCATTGGGTTCGAATCTAATTGTGTCCTTGTGCTCTGGTTGTTACGACCGTGCGTGTCGTCGTGTGCGCACTTTTTTGGTGGTTGTCTATGTGCTGGTACTCACGTACTGTTTGTTTAATGCCCCGTTGCAGTGTGATTCATCGATTTACGTTCATTGGCTGGGTTTGAAGTGAAGATAGTTTAGGGAACTTTAGGCACGGATTTCTGTCGGTACAGAGTTGATGAGCATCCAGGACCAAACAGAGCAGTGGCACATGTAAGCCAAGAATAAGGAACAGAGACTAACATCAGTCACATAGAATAATCCAGAGTTCACAGAACAGATACTGAATACACGCGTTTCATTACAAGCAACACATTTACAAGCAAAAGCATGCTTTTCGTAGCAAAACAATCTACAACAAAAAGCTAGCTAGCTCAGGAGGGACAGACGAGGAAAGAGAACAGCGGCAACGCAGGAAGCCGCAGAAGAAAGCAAGATGGTGCGAGACGAGAGTTGCTGCGAGAACGGTAGAAGACCTGCGAATGAAGGTCTTGCAAGGTCAAGAAAGCTAAAGGCAATGGTCGGTGAAGATGAGGTGAAACTCGCAGGCTGCTGCAATACTTAGTGAAGTTAGCTAAAAAAAAAAGCTCAGCGAGGATAGCGCCGAAGGCATGCTAGCCGCAGGTTTGCCGGTGTGGCCGATAAACCATAGTGCTAGCACTCTCACGGTGGACTTCATGAGCAACGATGGCGGTAGCGCTCTTTCTAGCGAGAGCTGAAAGAAATGAGGCGACCATCGTCACGGCAACCAACCACCTTAAGCTAGAACAGAGTGCACTAGTGCTGCCAGTGGAGTGAGAAGAAGCTGGGGTGGGGCGAGGAAGAAAAGCCATGCGCGATGGAGTTTGTCCAAGCCTGAACTAAATCAAACTTCAGCGGCTACGAGAAATCACACGGCAGGAGACATGGAGGGGTCCCCTTTATATAAGCCAGGCAGAGAGACGAGCGGAGACTGCTGGTGCGGCGGAGACCATAGAAGAGAGGAGTAATGGCCGTGAGCTGACTCGTTGCAGGGGCTGCAAAGCGACTACAGTGCCTCTTGGTGTTTAACCTGCAGGTTGCCAAGAGGCCAAGAAAGAAGACGAAAGAGATGTGCATGTGGGGGACAGATAGATGCATACGAGAGGCTTGATGCGAGGGGAAATGGCGATGGAGTTACTAGTGCCGTCCTGCAGCGTGATGTTACAGCCACGTAGAAAAAGCTTTGGCCTCTGTTGATTTCTGTTCGAGACGTGGCATGTGTTGCGTTTCCATGGTTGTTCAGATCTGGATTATACCGTGTCTGTGCTGCTCTCCTGTGTTGAGACTTCAGAGTACCATCACAAAGTTGACATAGATCGTGCTATTCTTAACCTTCTCTCTTGGTGAGTGAATTATAATATTCCCACTGCACATACTGTATTTCTCTTTGAACAAAAAGTAGCACTCCCTCCTTCCCGTTACATGTACCAGTAATTCAGTAGTACCACAAAACAAAAAATTGCAGCTACTTCACCACAACTTCGGTAGCAAGAGCACCGTTGTACTAGGAGTAAAAGAATGGGAGTAGCAGCAACTTCATCGGCTTTCTGCATCACATCGTTGGCAAATGCTTCATGGGACGCTTTTGGTGGTACTACTACTATCCTTGCGTAGCGCTGCAAGCTTTTCAGATTACTCTGCATCCACATGCACAGACGAGCCAGAAAAAAAGCACCGCATTTCTTCTCTGCTTCCACACGCAAGAGATATCGTGCCAGCAGATTCATGATTCATCTCTCTTTCTCGTTGGGTCATATACGGAGTACTGATCGATCAGCAGATCCGTGATACTGGTTCAAGGGGCGGTACCGCAGTGGTACAACTACTCCGTCGCACACTGAAAATTCAGAATCAAAACGCAGCCGGTGCTGCTTCTCTTAACGTGACATTATCACTCCGGTCTCTCTCAAGTCTGACCACGCTGTGCCTTCGCTACGAAGCTGTATTGATTCACACCAATCCTTTTAATTACCGTTTTGGCGTGCTACTGAAAGTGTGAAGAAACAGTTCGGTCGCAGGAGCAAGTTTCAGCCATGGAAAGTGACCCGCTGACGCTGTCTCCAGGAAGAAGAAAGTCGCTGCAACTGCAAGCATGGGCGAGCTAATTGCACGCCGCTCTCGCCATCGGGTCACGAAAGCTGAGACCTGACCTGAGATACCAGAGGCCATTGGGTGGAGGAGACATCAAGCGCTGAAACGCAAGAAAAGGAGACCGAGGGCCGACGCGTTCGACCGCGCGCTTTAACTGCCAGCGCCGACGACTCTGCCCGTCGTCACCCATGCGCACGGATGTGACAAGTGCGCCACGCCTGATCTGGCTTGAGGTGAACAGACCGGGATGGCTACCTGCATGCCGACGACGGCTACGTGCGTGCAGAGACGTGCATGTGTCGTACGACTCCCTCGGTGGCCGACGTGATTGATCCTGTGAGAATGCCTGTGCCGGACATGGCCCGCGCGCCCCGGCCTACCGCTAGGTCCGCCTACAGCACACTACTGTGCTCTGCTCGTCCGCCTCTCCCAAGGGCTCACATCATGTGGAGAGTAAAATACAGAGATTACTGTAGCGTGAGAATTTAGATATAATTTCAGTTCTCAGATCAAAGATGAATAGCTAAAATTTAATGCTATAGTGACGCATAAACAGGGGAAATAAATAGTATTATGCGTAACCAGTTGTGCAGTAATGGATCCCCCTCCCAAGTTGCGGCCCTGTTTCGGCGGCCGGCACGTTACCATTTGTCTTGCGCTGGTGCTAGGCTGATCTTGGCTATCCCTAGCAGCGTCCTAGTCGTGCATGCGTGTCATCGTGATTGACACCACGACGTGAACAGATAGGAGTAAAACCGTGTACTGTATGCAAGACAACTCATCACAGCCGCATGCGTGGCAAGCAGCATCTAAACTCTGTTCTGATGACATGCTAGCGACACCTCCGAAGAACTCTGCGTCATCCGTCGATCGCGCCTCCCCACCTCCGCCGCGATGAACGATACAACGAGAAGGAGAGCAGGTAAGATGGTGCGAATAGAGTGAATCATACGTTGAGATTTATTTTTTTAAAAAAAAATTAAAAAATTTATGTTATCTGTTTATTCATAGATTTGAGAATGATGGATATAACGAATAAGTAAAGTAGGCAGAAAATCCCCCTTATCCTCCGCCGCGGTGTCGATGGAATGGACTCTGGCGAACGCTTTGAGACCCATGGCTATCGGGAAACCGGCGACGCGCGCGGATGACCAGTACTAGTCGCTGCCAGTTCCCGTCTCGTCGCCGCACGTTCCCCGGATCCTGTCGCCCTGACCGGGGCCCTCCGCATGCACGCCGATCGTGCATCTGTTTCAACCGGAAACGGGGCGGCGAAAGCGAACACGGGCTCGACGCCTCGACCTCGGGGGTGCATGCACCAACAACCGCGCCGAGCTCGCAACTCATCAGAAGTATCCAAGCGCTTGCGCAGCCGCATCGGCCCGGCGGACGTGTTTGGTGGCCATCGAGCTTAGTACCACACACCATCTCTGTTTAGATTTGTTTGGTCGGTGCCCCGTGCCCGTGCATCCTAGCTGATCACCGATGCATCATTGCACATGGCTTTGTCCTCGATGTAAAAGGAAATTCACATGGTTTCCGTCCATGGGTTTCGAACCGGACTGGTTGATTCAGATGAGAGGGGCAGCTGTATCTCCGTGTGAAAGAGTATCTCACATCTGCTCGCTCAAAACGAGTTAACAAAACTGCTGGAACCGATTAGTTTTCACAATGTTCGGTGAAATAGATTCAATTTAGTTTCGTCAGACGACCTATTTTTAGTAAAAACCAACATTATCACTTATAGCAAAAAATAAAAACTGACTTATTTTATCGTCTAGCCATATAGTTTTTTGCGTTCTAAAAAACCGATAAGCGAGCGGTTTTTTAAACCCTCCTCAAAACACAAGAAAGAAGAAAGCGCAAAGCCAAGTAATCTAAACGCAGAGCCAAGAGTCACGTGCGCGCCACCACCAAACTCACTCATGCATAATTCGAGAGCTACGAGGCATCTAAGCTTGCCCATCCCGCTAATCAAGGGCTATGAGTACGACCTGTGTGTCCAGTCCTAGCACCCAACGACATGCATGATGCTGCTCACCATACTCATTTAGCGCTCAACTAACACTACCCCTACTTTCTAATCGCCCCCACAGATATTGTCTCTGCAGCCTTCTCTCAGCCAAAGTCCTGTTCATGCGGATCCCGCATTTGACTTCTGCGCTTCACGATGTTTGTCACTGCAGTGGCGGTAGCCCATTTTTCACTGCCCAGGCCCAGGCTGAGCTCTTGCGTTTCTGTTAATATAACCACGATCAGGTATGCTGAATGAGCATATGTGAATGAATCTTCCTTCAAAGTTTAAATCAAGTAATAATAATGAAAACAGAACGAACTTGCAGGCATATATAGTGTGCACTGTTCACGTAAGACATGGGGCCTCTGTAATCCCTTGGTCGATGTTGCCAAGTACTCCACGGCTGGTACTTGCTGCCGAGTGCCAAATGCTGAATAGTAGTAGTAGTATTAACAAATTCAGGGCAAGATGGCATGCCAATGTGTGGACCTGGGGGCTTGAACATCGCCCATGTGCTTGCATGTGCACTGTCTCCTCGCCGTTTAGGGCCATCGCATCCTCCTCCTCCCAAGTCCCAACCAACGACGTCCATATATATCCTCCTTGCCTCCGATACCCTGATGATGAAACTAACCAGTCTTCCTTTTCCATTTCACTCTCCAAACTCAGCTAGCTGCCTAGCTCAACCCCAAACATCTCTTCCTTCATCTTGCTTGTCCGTAATTGATAGCTTCTGAATCGTCCTGATCAGGTCGCTCGTTAGTAATCGAAACATGCAAGGTTCCAAGCAGTTCAAGCGTGCGATCCTCGGGAACCTGCTTCTGGGGCTCGGGAAGGGCGGTTTTGGATCGACGGCCATGAGCCTCCACCAGAGGAAGAACGCCGTCCGGCACGCGGCCGACGCGGCTCTGGCCACCGCCCGGGGCACCGCGCCGTGCTGGAGCCGGTCCCTGGCAGCGGGCCTCTCGCACGGCGTTCATCCTCTTACGGCGGCCACAAGCACGTCCTCGGAAGGCTGGCCAAGGAATGTGGCGTGCAAAAGGAAAAAGATCTCGGCGAGGCGAAGAAGCAGCAGCCTTCGCGCGCGGCCGAAGAGCAAGGCCTCGGCGAAGGCGGCCGCCTGCGTTCTCGCGAGGGCCGTGGTGAGGAGGCGGACCAGGGCGTTGCGCGAGGTGGTACCGGGAGGCAGGGAGATGGACGAGTGCACGTTGCTGGGTGAAACCCTAGACTACGCCGTGTCCCTGAAGGCTCAGATCGACGCGATGCAGCTTCTGGTCAGGGCTCTTCAGGCTCCAAGAAACAACGATGCCGGTGAGCCCCAACTTGAATTACGCTGATCCCTCCGTGTTATTACACGAGTGTGTTTTCTTTTCTTTTGTATAGGCTTGTTTCTAGCATGATTTATATTTGTTCCTTGTAATTGCAGTGATGAAGCATCAGTGACGAGCAGAGGAAGCTACTGAAACGTGGTTGCCAGATTGTTCATGTGCATGCCAGCCCACCGTGCATAAAGCTTTGTATAGCGCTGGTGAGCTTACGGCGAGGCATGAAGGATCATGTGTATTATTATTTAATACTGTAGGCAAAATACTAATGTGCTACCGCTATTAGCTGTATATATGGAGGAGTCTTTTGAACAAGTCGTGCATATGTGTGCATGTTCAATTATGTAGCACTAGTGATTATTTGCTGAACAAGTAAGGAAGCAATGTGCTAAAAATGTCAAATAGAATAAAAATTTTTCTTTATTTGAAGCTCTTGGTTACAGTTCTGTTCAATGTTGCTGGTCGTTTAAATACTGCGTATGGGAGTACTACTGTTCAAGTAATTGAGTAGCAGTTCAAAGTTGTTCTTCAGCAAATTCAGATTTTCAGAAAGTTGCTCATCAGCGACTCGTCAGAAATAAGATCCACCTGACGGAGGCGGGGAGGGATAGTTACTTGTCGGAAGATCTAGCGAAAGTGAAGCAGGCGCAACGCAATGGATCGACGATCGATGTGAAAAACCGGGAGGAGAGAACAGCGTGTAGCTAGCAAATTGTACAAACCAGAGTGAAAAGAAAAGAAAGATCATGGTGAAAATTAATTGGGATGGGCTGTCACACGCTTGAACCATCACGATCGAGCTCTGTTGATAACTGATGAATTTGTGTCGATGTACAGTAGCTTTCTTGCTAGTTGGTCCAGGGAGTACAGTTCACGGTGGCATATCGATGTCACGTGTAACTGAACCACACGTGGCTAATCAATCCATTAGTACTCCTGCTACTACTAGTACTATGGACCATCTGCAGTTCAATGAACTCAGCCGCATCCATGACTAGGAGTTGTAGATTGTGTGGTCTGGCAGGAGAAAGAAACTGGTGTCGTTCTGGTATCGTGAGGGAGAAAAAGAAACCACGGATGAACATCCGGCCCAACTTAGAACTCTGATCCGGCCCGTTTTCCACCGTCCGCCCGGCCTTCTTATGGCCCAGCGTCGTCCCAGGCCGTCGTGTCTACATGGGCCGAGCAAACGAGCGCGAGGCGCTGCGCTGCTGCTTCCAGAGAGTTCCACGTCGACTTTTCACACGGATGAATATTCAGCTCGGCTCCACCTCCCGTGTGCGCACCTCGACTCAAGTCACCCACGCCGTGTACGGGGAAGACGTGTGCAGGGTCCACACGTACGTGTACGTGTTCGAGAGGCACGCAGGCAAGTGACCGGCGATGGCTTCCGGCCGCGAGACCGATCCTCACGACACTACGACAGCGCGAGCAGCCGTTCCGCGCACGCACGTCGGATCGGGCGCCGCTGCCGGCGCGCGATTGGATGCGAGCCGTGCTTGTGCGGGACGCCAGGAAGTCGTTTCGGGCAACCAGGAGTCTAGAAGGAAGGATCAGAGATCAAGATCAGCATGTGTGTCGTTTTCACGTCGCTCTCGACTCCTCCTTTGTGGAAAACGCTCTTCCGCGACAAAGATTTGAGCGCGTGGAAAGTAGATTTGTCCCTTCTCTCGCTGTGTCAACAGGGACTGCCGCTCTTTTCCACGGTACCACTCTTCACGCCGATAAGGGGGAAAAAAGGAAAGGGAAAAAGAGCTCGCTCCGGTTCAAACAGAAAATAAAAGAAAGCAACTCCGTCAACGACCCCCTGAAAACTCGACCAACCGGAGCTCGATGCGTTTGTTGTGTTCTGGACTTCTCGTAACTGAACCGAAATCATTATCCTTATCCATGGTGCAGTTTGGTGTCCGGTAGATGATCCAAGTTTTGTCCCGGCCTTTGCTTAATATTGGCCTCAACTTTCCAGCGTTGCCAGGGAGAGGGACGGCGAACGGTACTGGCCGACGGCAGCACCAGCACGGGGCGCATGCCCGGCGGAATGTACAACTTGCCAGCTTGGTGTAATCTAGACAAGCACGTCCCGACGGGATTTCTGTCACGCGGGTCGTCTTGCTGTGCCAGGCTGAGTTTTGACCCAACCCAATCCGTATGCCCGTCTGGTACTTCGGGAGCACGGCACGGGTTAATCTGGCCACCAAGTTGCGAGTCATGCAGCAGCGCAGAAAAAAGGTCGCAGGCGTTGGATGGGTCGAGAGTCACATGGGCGCTGCTGGTGGTGGTGCAGGATGAGGAATGGGATGCAACTGAGCTGATGAGCTGAGCTGCCACGGGAGGCGAGACCGGCCGGGCTCGAACGGTCGCTGCGTCAGGAAAGGTCAAAAGCGCACTTGAACGGGCGCATGGATTGGGATCCTTTGTTTCCAAGCGCAGCGAGCCGGAAAAGTCCAACAAACGCCACTGGTGAATGACTGCATGGTGGCAGGCAGCAGGATCTGCAGTCCCCGGCGACAGTGCCAATGCCATCCGAGCGGCAACGAAGAGAGCAAAAGATTAATTTGATATATGTCATTGTAATTTTGTAAAAATTTTAATATACTATTCAATCTCATGTGTTATTCACTTATAAAGTTTCATCTGTCCATATTTTAAAGTTTACAAAATTATAATGATATGTATTAAATTCGTTCTAGATCAAAAGAGTCGGCGATTAGCAAACAGTCAAACAGCATTTAGGTGCCATTTGAATTATGAGGGATAAGAATTTGGATAAAAAGATTTAATAAGTATTCAAACACGAGGGTTTTGGAAAGATCACAAAATCTTATAGAATCTTACGACCCTAAATATTATTTAAAATTCTATACCACAATGCATATTAATATAATTAAAATGATAAAATTTCGTAATATAAATGGTTGAGATTTTGAATTTCTAAAATTTAAATTCAAAAATTCAAATAAAATCTCACAATCCAAACGGTTGAAATTTTAAAATCCTATAATTCGGACTCTAGAATCCCAAAATTCTTATTCAAACGGGACCTTAGACATCCTTTGAAATGGATGATTTTTTTTCTATTATTTTTTGCATTTTTCCTAGTGATATTGAACTTATTCCTATGAAATTTTGCAAAAATTTTACAGAATTCCTATAAAATTCTGCAGAATTCCTATAAAACTCAAACGTTCCAAAGAAGCCTGAGGTCTTTCTTTAAAATACAGAGTATTCACACAAATAAATCATAATGAAATTTTATAGAAAATACTCAGAGCAAAAAAAAAATTCAAGTATCTTTTGGAATAGAGAAAAAAAATCCATTTCATATTTTTTTAAAAATTTAAACTATTTCTATCAAATTTCTACATTTTAAACTGGACCTCACAGATGAACAAAATTTACGAATCCAACCAGGGATACCGGGCCCATCTGATTTTGCGATTTTTGTGTTTTTTCAAACAAGTTGTCGAAGCCAAGGTTTACAAAACCGCTCAAAACTGACCGATTTTCGCGGTTTTCGGTAAAAACAGTCCAGTTCGGTTTTACCGAACGACCGATTTTTTTTTAAAAAAATTGAAATTTTTTTAAAAATTTGAATTTTTTTTGAAAATTTGAAAAAATTTCAAATACCGAAAACAGGTGGCTTTCAAATTTTAAAATCTAAAAAAAAAACTGACCGGCTGTGAAACCGACCGATTTATTGTAATAGTTTGTTAAAATTTTGAATTTTCAATTAAAGCAGTTTTCATGGTTTTGGATAAACTGATCTGATCAATTTTAACAGTTTAAACCAAATCATAAACCCTGTCGAAGCTCCAAATGACGAATGAATGAACGGCAAACCGAGCACCACGCGCAAAAACGAAGCTGGCTCATAAATGAGACGCGCCTCGGTTGAAACAGAACCAGCGCGTCCGTCTCCCCCTCCTCCCCGTCCCCGCCCCAGAAATAGGAACATCGTCGTCGCCGGCGGCGCGCCTGCTCGGGTAGGGTCCCTCCAATTCACCACCACCACGTTCACGCGCTCCCCTCCGCCTCCGTCGCTGTCGGCCCCGCCTCTCTATTTATACTCGGCGCACCCACGCTTTCCTCAGGCAGAGGCGCACATCC
Source organism: Zoysia japonica (assembly GCA_001602275.1). Taxonomy (NCBI): domain Eukaryota; kingdom Viridiplantae; phylum Streptophyta; class Magnoliopsida; order Poales; family Poaceae; genus Zoysia; species Zoysia japonica. Next base: position 976,508 of record BCLF01000007.1, on the reverse strand, counting down.
GCATCTGCCCCCCATTCGTCTCTCCGGCTCCATTTCCTCTCCTCTCCTCTCCTCCCTCCCGAATAAAATTTCATCCCCATCCGGCAATCCCCACCTCGGGTTCGCTCCATTCCGAAGAAAAGGAAAGCAAGGAATAATCAATCTATCTGCCAGTCAATCGGAGGAGGAGACAGGAAGCAGAGCGCGCCGGAAGCACCGCGCGCTTCGATCCCTTGCGTCTCCTGTCCGGCGGCTACATCTTTGCCTCCCTACCTCCAGGTTGCGCGCGCCACGGAAGGAAGAAGAATCCCACCTGGTGTGTGAGGATTGGCATCTCGTTCCCTCGGGTTGTGCGACGCTGCACGGCAAGACGGCGGCGTCCTTGAAGAAGATGCGGGTGCTGGAGGACGAGCTGTTCCCCTCCACCCCCGGCAAGGTCAAGATCGAGCGCGCGGGCGGGGCCATGAACCGGCAGCTGCACCGCTGCTTCGCGTCCACCAGCACCATGTTCCTCTGGGCGCTCTTCCTCGTCGCCATGACGGCGTCCTACCTCAGCTTCCAGTCCTTCGTCGACACCTCGCACAAGTACCTCGCCGCGTCCTGGGGCGGCCTGCACTGGGAACGGCAGATCCGCGCGTCCGCCGCGCCGCGGCGGTCGCCGGCCGGCGGCTCGGGGATGTCCGTGCTGGTCACCGGCGCGGCTGGCTTCGTCGGGACCCACTGCTCGCTCGCGCTCCGCAAGCGCGGCGACGGCGTCGTCGGCGTCGACAACTTCAACGCCTACTACGACCCCTCGCTCAAGAAGGCCCGGAAGTCGCTGCTCGCCTCGCACGGCGTCTTCGTCGTCGAGGGCGACATCAACGACGGCCGCCTCCTCGCCAAGCTCTTCGACGTCGTGCCGTTCACGCACGTGCTCCACCTCGCCGCGCAGGCCGGCGTGCGCTACGCGATGGAGAATCCGGCGTCCTACGTCCACTCCAACATCGCCGGGCTCGTCACGCTCCTCGAGGCCTGCAAGGACGCCGACCCGCAGCCTGCCATCGTCTGGGCGTCGTCGTCCTCCGTCTACGGACTCAACGACAAGGTGCCCTTCTCGGAGCGCGACCGCACCGACCAGCCGGCGTCGCTCTACGCGGCCACCAAGAAGGCCGGCGAGGAGATCACCCACACCTACAACCACATCTACGGGCTCTCCATCACCGGCCTCCGCTTCTTCACCGTGTACGGGCCGTGGGGACGGCCGGACATGGCCTACTTCTCCTTCACCCGCAACATCCTGCAGGGGAAGCCCATCACGGTGTACCGCGGCAAGGACCACGTCGACCTGGCCCGCGACTTCACCTACATCGACGACATCGTCAAGGGCTGCCTCGGCTCCCTCGACACGGCCGGCAAGAGCACCGGCACCGGCGGCAAGAAGCGTGGGCCGGCGCCCTACAGGATCTTCAACCTCGGCAACACCTCGCCCGTCACGGTGCCCACGCTTGTGTCCATCCTCGAGAAGCACCTCCGCGTGAAGGCGAAGAAGAACGTGATCGAGATGCCCGGCAATGGCGACGTACCATTCACTCACGCGAACATCACACTCGCGAGGGAGCAGCTCGGGTACAAACCAACCACCAACCTCGACGCCGGCCTCAAGAAGTTCGTCAAGTGGTACCTCTCCTACTACGGGTACACCAGGGGATCCAAGAATTTGAGACAATGATCCGTGCCGCTAATTCATCCTCTGTTCTTTCTCCATGCTTTTTCCCCTCTTTGGCCCGGCCGCGGCCACCACCAAGTTCCCGGATCAAACATTGAGATTCTTAGCTCGATTTTTTTATGGAAAATGTGTTAGATGTTCCTTGAGGGGAGAAAAATACTGGGGAAAAAAAATTCTTTTCTTGGTGAGGAGAGGGAGGAAGAACAAAGCAATGGAGAACAGCCAATTTTCTTTTTTATTTGTTTATCATCTTCCCATGTGTAAATTGGTTGTTGTTCACCAATGATCTCTTTCCTCTTCATCCACAAGAATCAAGATATGCCAATTCTACCTGACTATCTCCAGCTCGAAATTCGAAATTCTAACAAATGCCGGTAATATCTCGAGTTCGAATTTCGAATCGCCGCTGTTCGTTTTGACGTTCGAATATCCGATGCCGGAGACGGGGGAGAAGAAATCGGCGGTCCAGTTGTGGCAAGTCCTGTAAATAGCGGGCGGGAAAGAGGTCCTTTCGTTATTTGAGGATAAGCCGCGAGCGAGAGATGCGACTCGAAGAGCGCGAGGTGGGCGCCAGCTGTCTCCGGCTCGGTTCGGTCGCTTGCACTGGCTGTGGGCCCTGTCGCTGCTTATCGCTCAGCGGGACCACATGGCTGTGGGTGGACGTGGGGCCGATGACTCAAGTGGTCGGTGGGGGTCTACCAAGGTGGACCACATGGGCGGGCCCGTGGCATCGTCTGAGCTGTCCCTCGAACTGCTTCTTTTCTCTTTTCCGGAAGAAGTTGCATTTCTTTACGGCCTCGGAATGGTGTTTTGCGGCGTTGTTTGTTTGGACCACGTTGATAAGTCATGTTCACTGGCGGCAGGTTGAACATGAGACCAATGACATTTGTTAAATATACTTGCGATCGAAAGACCATTTGAAGATCCGGCACATTAGATTCCGCTGAAATTGACAAAATCTGTTTGGTTTCCGCCTAGAAATTATATTGGTCTCATGTTCACTGGCGCCATAAGTCAACTTGATCTTCCTCTAACAAAACAATAGGTCAACCTTGATCTGCCGAGCGCCAGATAGTAAAAATGTGTAACGAATCGGTCGCGACGTCTAGCCCGGCAGTATGCGCGTCTCGGATCTCGAAACAGAACCTCGTGGCCTTCATTCGGTCCGTACTCTGGCTCCCAAAGTCCCATGCATTTGTTTTGGGGCTTCGGTGTCCGAGTCGAGAGCCCACAGCTGGGCGGTGGCCGCCTCGCATCGGAGTCACGATGACCCAGGAAGGGGCGCGCGTGTCCATCCGCGAGGATCTCGAGGTTGGAACGGCCGATTGGATCTGCGCGATCTGGCGACGTCGGCGGCCCGTGGTCGACGCCGTGGATCTGATAAACGTTCAACTCAAATGCGATTAGGGTAGCGTTTTAATCTTAAAATGCGGATTATAGATTTTTGGATTTTAAAATTCAGATTATAAAATTTTAGAATTTCACCTGTTTGAATTACAAGATTTTATATGCATTTTTGAATTTTTGAGTTCGGAATCTATAAATTCAAAATCTTAGCTATTTGAATTACGAGATTTTATCATTTCAGAAATATTGGTGTGTATTATGATATACTCACTCTGTCCTAATTAAGTGTAGTTTTGGGGAGGGGGGAAGAAAACAAGGAGCAACGAAAAAGTCCCTACTGCCTCTACCATCGCACCGTCGCTCTCTGCACAGTCGCAATCACCGGACCGAGCTGCCACGCCACGCCGCCCCTCCACCGGCCGCCGCGCCGCAGCGAGGGGAGGATAGAAGCAGAACTTGCCGGGAGAAGGGCAGAGCTCGCTGGGATGGGAGGGAGTCGGCGGAACTGTTCCGCCGCTTGCCCGGTCACTGTCGGCCCCGCCGCATCTGACGCGGCACCTGCACGTCCCGCCGCAAATTGAGTTCGTCTCCGAGCCGCCGCGCCTCCGTCGCTCACGCCTGCAGATCGAGTTCGTCGTCGGGCAACCACGTCACGGCCACCATGCCGCAGCTCTCCTTCACCGTTGAGGCTACCATGGCCGGCGTCGTCGCCGCGGAGTCGCTTCTTTGTCTGGATCTCGCCGGGACGGGGCTCTTGCGGTGGGGAGCTCCATGCGCCGGGGTGAGAGCTTGATAGCTGGCTGGCTGGCGGGGCCTGTCTCACGGGGGCCGGAGCTCTTCTTGAGGTCGCCGACGGCTCGCATCGGGACAAGGAGGGGCGGCCATACCGGACCGGCCTGAACTTCGTGTGGTCATCGAGGCGGATCTCCTCATGCGGCCGGCGAGGGACGGCCAAAGCTCTGCATCCCGTCATCCTTGCCACCGCTGCTTCGGGCGTTGCTGCTGCTTCCGCTGCTGGGGCCGCGGCCTCACCGCGAGGGTGGGGGCGGAGTTCACCAGGGGACGGGGAAAGGCTGGGGAAGGCGGAGCTTGTCACCTCGAGGGGGAGGGGCGGGCAGGGATTGGGGGGGGGTCTCGTCGGAGGGGCTCTCATCTGCAGGCTGGCAGGGGTGGGGCGGTGAACGGAGCTCGGCGTGGAGGAGACCGAATGTCGCTGAGAGAGAGGAGTGAATGTTCGTATGATGGAGACAGAAGCCGCTGAACGACACTTGTTTTGGGACAATTTTCAAACTTCAAAACGACGACACTTGTATTGAACGGAGAGAGTAGAATTTTAAATTGAACCTATGAGATTTTATATGATTCTATAATTCTTTAAAAACTCATCTGTTTGAATACATGTGAAGTGAAATTCAAATGGAGCTAGATTGTCTTAGACCCTGCATTTTCTCTGTACTTAGATTCCTAGTACATTTACAGTTTGGTCATGGTCAGACGTGCTTGCATACCGTGTCACGAGCTCGGGTAGCGGGATATTTCTTTCAATATCCATCGTGATTTGATTCGTTGCACGGCATGATGGTTGATCGGCGCCGGCGGTCCGGTGGGCGGTGGGCATCAAAACATGTTTCCCCACGCCGCAAAGCAGAGCACAGTTGCAGTGTGGTTGAGAAGGCCCACTCGACTTTGGCATTACTCTTATGCCTCTATTTGGTCCAAAGTGTTGTCTATACCTGGCCAACGGGCAGGCCGGGTCGGCACGGCACGGGCCTGGCCTAGTTCGGGCCGATTGTGAGGTGGCCCGGCATGGCCCAGCTAGTTGATTGGGTCGTGTTGTGCCGACCTGCAGGTCGACTAGCTAGGCCCAAGCACAGCCTGAATGATTTTTCACGAGCTGGGCCGGTGCGTCGGACCGTGTCGAATAGGGTCGGCTCGGATTAAAAAATAAATATTAATTTTTTCGTGAAATTACATATATTTTTAATATAAAATTTCAAAAAATGATAAATGGGTCGAGCGGGCTAGGCCGAGTCATAAGGGCCGATAGCAGCCTTGACTGGGCCAGCTTAAACGGGCGATGCATGTGCCGGGCCTACGACCAGGCCCGAGCACGGCCCCTGACGGGCTTCTGCCCATGTCGAGTCAAAACGGCCGAGCCTTGTGCTGACCCGTTTAGCCTGACCCAGCTGGCCAGGTCTACTTGTCTACACCATTTGGTTTAAGTATTGGAATATTTCGCCAAGGCCAGTGCAGCAAAATGCTTGCAACGAATCGGTGACGACGCACGTGTCACTGTAGCCATATGCTTGCTGAGGGAAGTGCGATATCGATTCATAACACTCCCGGTTGCTTGGGTTTGGGGCGGCCTTTACAGCTAAGACCTACGGGCCTTAATTTGTTGCTCTCCTAACCATCAGCGAGTCATGTTCTGGAAACCTTAATTAAGCGCGTCCCTGGAAGCGTGGACTTCATGACTCGAGACGTGAGTGCGATTTGTGCCAGTTCAGTCTCAGCTGCTCGATGGGAAATTTACGTTCGTCCGGAGGGTAGGGAAAGATGTTCATGACTACGGTTTTGCACAGCAGTGATAAAAAAGTTGACGAAAGTTGATAAACTTTTATGACGATCAGATGTCCTAATTAACCAGCTAGACTACAGCGGACTATTTAGTGGCCTTAAAATTAATGCTAGGATTATTTGCCTGTGATATCAATTGAGTTGTAGTACTGGTATGCACAGCTTTGAAAATCCACACGCGCAGCCAAGGTTACCTCCTTAGCCATCGAATTCTCCTAAACTACTTTATGAATACGAGTATAGTATGCCGTGCGTTTGTACCATTTGAATGCGACTCAATACTCATTCAGCATCTTCTATTCTTTGACAAGTGTCATGGTAAGGGATGATATACTCTGCAGCAAATAACAATTACTGACATATGGATTCGAATTTACATGTTTGTTAATACACAATATTAACCGCATAGAATAGTCATCCACTCCACAATATACTTTCGCTACACCAGAACAATTCTGCATGGATTTATATAAAACATAATTGTAAAACCAGCTTGTTGGAGCGAGAAAAGAAGGGGGGGGGGGGGGGGG
>BCLF01000007.1:799550-970356 GCA_001602275.1 Zoysia japonica | reverse complement strand
GGGGCGCATCCACATACAGCCGCAATAGTGCAAACGTGGATCCAAGTTAGAGGGCCTGTTTTGCAGCTGGTTTGATAGCTGCTGCTACTTTTCCTTCTCACTATTTTATTGTGCTAAATCAGCAGCCGCAGCTAATAAACAAGCATCCGAACAGGCCCAGAGTGGAACTCTATGGCTGACAGATGGGCCAGCCCACTTAACCTCAGGAACTGGATTCCGGCCCGTGCCCTCTACCCCACAAGTGGCGTGCTATTCCTGCAGACATTTTCCCCTCCCGCTTCCCGCGTTTCATTCCGCAACGCGCGACCCTTCGCGCGTCTCGCTTCTCCTCCTCGCTTCTCGCCAGTCGCCACGCCAATCCGCCACCAATCACATCCGCTCCTCTCGCGCGACGATTGAGGTGCGGACCTGCTAGGGTTTCGGGAGATCGGCGAACCTCCCTTCCCTTCTCTGAAGCGTCGGCGGCGCGGTTTCGGGAGTCGGGAGACGAAGGATGGCAGGGACAGGGGAGAAGGCGGCGGGCGGCGGTGGAGCGGACAAGCGCAAGTACCCCATCCGATCGGAGGACTACGATCTGTACGAGGAGATCGGGCAGGGCGTCAGCGCCATCGTGTACCGCGCGCTCTGCAAGCCGCTCGATGAGATCGTCGCCGTCAAGGTGCTCGACTTCGAGCGCACCAACAGCGACCTGGTAATACGCCCTCGTGACCCGTACCCATCGATCGATCTGCCGCGCCTGTTGGATCGGTTGTGCCACGTCTGGGTGGGTGATAATGCTGCGTGTACCCGAAAAGCCGAATGTGCGTGGCCTCGATTTGGTAGTGCTCAACTGCTCATTTGCGCGTGTGCTAGGTGAACTGCGGATGCATGCGCACAATCGTTCGAGTTTACATGTTGAGACTGCATTCTGGGCCTCTTTGGATTGGCGGTGCTCTGCGCTGTTTCAAAGAGTTACTTAGCCGAATATGTTATTCTGAAGAAAATAATCAGCGTATATTACAGTTCAGAATCGTACCGACTCTGAATCCTGATGTTGTCGGATACCAGATATCTGTCAACCACAGATTTTATGTTTCAACTCGCTACATTTTCGTCCGCACATTTTTCATGGATTGCTGCACTTTGAATTTTGGGTTGACTAACGCCGATGTTCAATGCAGAACAACATCATGCGTGAAGCGCATACTATGATTCTTATAGACCATCCCAATGTTGTCAAGGCACATTGTTCGTTGGCAAAGGACCAAACGCTATGGGTAGTTATGCCGTACATGGCTGGAGGGTCGTGTCTTCACATAATGAAATCAGTCTATCCTGATGGTTTCGAGGAAGCCATCATTGCCACGGTGCTTCGTGAAGTCCTGAAAGGTTTAGAATATCTTCATCATCAGGGTCATATACATCGCGATGTGAAGGTGAATGCACAGTTCTAACCAACTTTGGTTATGTATATCTGCAATCTAGAATCTAGATAATTTTCTGCTCCCCCTTTGCTGTTTCCTATATTGCTTTACAAAAATATTGAAATTTCCTGTTTAATTATCTTAGCATAATTATGTTGTTCTTTTCTCTTCCTTTTTGGTATCAGGCAGGAAATATACTTGTCGATTCTCGGGGTGGAATTAAACTTGGAGACTTCGGCGTTTCTGCTTGTCTTTTTGACTCTGGTGACAGGCAAAGGGCCCGGAATACTTTTGTGGGAACTCCTTGCTGGTACTGAATCTCAAATTACTATCAGTTCCTTTCTGCTATTCCGTTTGTATCTGGACATATTTAACAGGACCCCTTTATTGTTAGGATGGCACCGGAGGTTATGGAGCAGCTACATGGATATGATTTCAAGTAGCGTACTAATTTTCGCTCTTTCTATTAACTACAATAGCGATTTCTTACTTCATCATATTACAGAGCAGACATATGGTCTTTTGGAATTACTGCACTTGAACTTGCGCATGGTCACGCTCCTTTTTCAAAGTACCCTCCCATGAAGGTGTGTGCTACATTCCAGAAAATTGTAGGTTTGACCTAACGTTTTAATATGATTCGTTTACTTTCTCAGGTCTTGCTTATGACACTTCAGAATGCTCCTCCTGGCCTCGACCTTGAGAGCGATAAGAAATTCTCAAGGGTAAAAATATTCTGAATGACCTCTGTATTCTCTATGTTGATTTATCCTTCGCATTTGTAAGTATTGAATTGTTAATAGAGCTTCAAGCAAATGGTTGCCACGTGTTTGGTAAAAGACCCTTCCAAAAGACCTTCGGCAACAAAATTGTTGAAGCAACCTTTTTTCAAACAAGCTCGTTCCAGTGATTTCTTTTCTCGAAAGCTTTTGGAGGGATTGCCTGGCCTTGGTGCCAGATATCAAGCTTTAAAGGTACATTTATTTAACTGGTGCTAGTTACTTTTTGTCCATTTAATGTTATTCGTGAAGTTAAGGCAAAAGCTTCACTACAATGCAGGAGAAGGATGAAGATTTACTAGCTCAAAAGAAAATGTCTGATGGAAAGAAAGAAGAAATCTCGCAGGTGCGTGTTCTTAATATTATAAATTCCTGGAAAAAATAGTATCGTGGAACGAACATATCCTTACCCTTTTTTCTGAATGTTATTTTTCCTTTTGTTTTTGGAAAATATATGCCCCCTGATATTGTTTCGTTATTTTTCATCATTATCCATTCATTAATACTACTTCTGTTTGTTTTGCTAGGATGAATACAAAAGGGGTATTAGCAGCTGGAACTTTGACATAGACGACCTTAAATCCAAAGTTTCACTTGTAAGCATCTAGCAGTCCACTGATTTATTCATTGATTTTAGACCACAATAATGTCTCGCATTTGGCCTTTGTCAGGTTACAGAGTGTAATGACAGTGTCTCTGGGAAAGATGCAGATGCATTATCATTCTATGACATGGATAGCTTGCAGGAGCAAGCACCAGAAGGACCTCATTTGTCAACAGATTTCACAATGAAGTACGATATAGACACCGTAAGTTTATATTCCTGAAGAAACTAGTATTATAATAATAATAATCCATCATAACTCCTTGGCTCACATCTAATATCAAGCAAAGTTAGTAGGAAATTGATGTGACGGTCAATGATAATTCAACTATTTCATCTCTGGAGCAGCCTGTTTGTTTATCAAGGTACGACAGCAGAATTGGCCTATAATTTATTTTTCTCTCAAGCCACATAGCTCGTGTAGTGACAACTGACGAAGTCTTGATGTCGGAGTACTTGATTCATGGAAGTGTCAACTTAAATATTTATTCTGTTCATAATGGTCTAGCCATCCATTCAACAAAGTGTATTTCACTTTTGTTTTGTTATATTTCCAGGAATGCTTCCATGCGCGGTACTGCAAACGAGATGCCCGGCAATAGTGTTGTCAGGAAGGATTTCTCTATGGAAAACTGTGAGTTGGTGTCGCAAGAGAAAGATTCTGACAAAATTCCAAATAGCAAATCCTATGAAAGGAATATTTCTTTTAGCTCTTGCTCGTCAGATGGAATCGCTTCATCCAAAGAGAGGTCGGTTCTCCTGTACAGACCAGAAATCATGCCGCGTCTGAATAACTTTTTTGTTTCTAGTACTAGCATGGTCAAACCTGTTCCGTTTCTTTTTCGTTCTATTTTGGTGGAGAACCAGTTTCATCCACTCAATGCCTGCTCTATGTGGACCAAAGACTTCTACCCATTCTGAGAGCCTAAGCTAGAATAGTTCTAAGAGAAACATGTCTCTTTCTATTTAGTGGAGGAAGTTCTGACTTTAAAAACAAATTATTTCAGCCTTAAACATCAAAGTAATACCCATAATCGTGACAAGGGCAATGGAGTGATGTTGCATATCTCAGGTGAAATTTCTCCTGGAGCTGTTACTAAGGCACCTAAGTCAGCAGGTAATAGCACTTGCGCCCAAGCACCTTTATTTCAGGATTTAGAAACTAAGCTTCTACTAGATGTTATAACCATCAAAAAAAGTATAAGAACCTTGATTTTGCTTATGGCTTACTTTGATGTGCTTCATTTGAACGAAGTTCCAAGTGTGGAGGACCATGATGATAGAGCGAGACCTCCACTTATACAGCAAAGAGGTCGATTTAAAGTCACTCCTGGGCATGTTGAGTTGGATAAGGTACTGGGCAACAGTTAGTACACTGCGGATTCAGTTAAATAAGGCTGATATTATTTTTTATTGCAGAGTCGGCCCCCGGGTCTTCAAAAGTGTCACAGTATGCAGGTTATAGTCTCTACTGCTGCATTTATATAATATAAAAACAGGAGATAAAGTTTCTTTTTCTCTTTTTCTTTTTGTCAGTTGAGCATTCATGCGGTATGAGACAGCTATCTAGTAAAATGTACTCCCTCCGTTCTTTAATTGATGTCGTCGTTGACTTTTAAATTCAATTGTGACCATTTGTTTTATTTAAAAAAATTGATAAATTTCATATATTTTGATATAATTTGATTTATCATCAGAGTTATTTGAATCACAACTTTCGAGCAAATTTTTTAAATAAAACGAATAGTCAAAGTTGAATTTTAAAGTCAACGGCGACATCAAATAAAGAACCGAGGGAGTATATCTGAATTCTTTGTCCCCTTTTCACTATTGCATATTTCTATTTAAGCATACCATCTTCAGCAGACAATCTCTCACCTTCCGCCATTGAGCATACCATCTTCAGCAGAAGCGGCATCAAGCATTATTGGTGGCTCCCTTTACGTGCAGTTATATAATGTCCTTCAGACAAATATGCTTCAGAGGGTAAACCCAACATACCCATAAAACAGCTCAAGTGGAAATTTTGAATCTGTACTTGTGACTTTTGTCCACTCTTACAGGATCAAATACTTAACGCGATGAAGCTGTTCAGTGGCTCTGACGTGGCTTCAGCGTACATCCCTTCCGCAAGTCGCTCAATATCTCCATCATCTGCAGTATCAGTTGACAGATCCATGGTGAGTTAATATTCCTATTAAACTGTAATTGATCTGTGTATTATAAAAACGTAGTAATCAAATTTCAAATCAGCAATATATCACAAGCACTGTAAGTCTTCAAGAGTTTTAGAAAAAGGTTTGTTAGTTCTGCTCGCAGCACTGAACAGAGTAAATATTCCGAAATTGTAGAGTACTAATCCACCTATGGTGAACTTTGGAGCGGGCTCTTGCAGCTGACTTCAAGTGACTAATGACCACCCCTTGCTAACATAGCAAGTACTGGCACTTAAAATTGCAAAAAATTGATGCCTGGAGAATGAGTGATAATTTACTCTTAACACTGCAAGTTCGTCTCCTCGTTTAGAGTGGTTAGTATTTGGTAAGATAGAGTATAACCTCGCAGTATTTCAGTTGGAAACGGCACATGAAAGGGAGAAGGAGCTGGTCAATGAGGTCCTGGAGCTACAATGGCGGTAATCATCTTTAATCTGGTTGTATGTATAAGATGCATAAATCCAGAGATTCTGGCCCTGAGAGTTTGGAGCGCGGTACAGGTTGTTATGTACACAGGATGAGGTCCAGCGGCTTAAAGCAAAGGCAGCGCAGGTGTGGTGAAGACTGAACCCAAATATCCAAAGTACTGCTTTCCACCAATTTCTATTTCTCAAGTTAATGTTTAAATGCTTGTTACAGATCTGAGGTGCGAGCTGAATTGGGAGCTCTGAGAACGCATGATCATAGCAAATGACTTGGTCTGGTCTGTTTTCAAGCTGCTGATTTGGCACACGGATGAACGGAATGAGGGGGAATAGAAACAACGTAGGAGTAGCATTTTTTTCAAAGGAAAACTACGGTTGGCCAAAGCCCAACCAAAATATTTGCATTTGATGATCAAATTTCGTTAAATCCATGATATTAGAAGTAAACTATGTTAGCATTAGTACCACAATTCAATTGCTGCTGCACCGTGGATAGTATGGCGCTGTTTAGCGGGTGAGAAAAATGTAAATGTTGCAGGTATTTGAGAATTTATTTTCTATTTATTTAATGTTTTTCCTGGTGCCATCAACTAAAATCAAAGTGAGTAATTCATCGCTGCGAGGGACGAACATCAGACGCCCCCAGTGTTCTCGTTAAAAGCTCGCAAGTTTCTCTAAAATATAAGGGCCGACAAAAATTTTCAAGAGCCTATTAATATTATTATGTACTGCATCACACATTCAGCTTGCATACAATATTTTATGCCTATAAACAATTTCTGTTAGTTGATGCAAGGTAAATGAGGTCAAAAGGCTTGTTAGTGTATATACAAATCAACGTACAGATCCCAACCCGCGTCAGTAAGAATGTAAGATTGCAATCGTAACTTCAAAGTCAGTCCATTTGATGCTCGCTCTGTTTGAAACTACTGGAACCATTATCTAGTAGGTTGAATTCACGCTCCAAAGTCCATGAAGATTCATTCGACCTGGTTGTGCAGATCACATATTCCCGAAAATATCCATCATGTGTTACAATGAAAATCGTAGTCCTGCAAAATTACAGGGATAGTTTTTAAAGGAGTATGTGCTAGTCGGTAACATTCAACAGCAATAAAAAAGGAAAACCTCATGGATGAAGATAATTCAGAAAGATGAATTTCAGAGTGTTTTGTTCAGAATTAATTGTGATTCGAAAACCTTGGGGCCAACATGAAAAGAAATAGCATGGCAGATATGAATACTGGATCAGTATTGAAAAAGCAACACCCATATTTTGCAGTCCTTACCTCAACGCAGGGAGTTTTGAAGAATTTTGTAGATTTTCTACATTATGTATTGCCAGACAGCTGCATTTGAAAAATAAATTTAGCAACTCAAGAACGAAGTTCATAAAAAGGGTGGCAGACATAGAAGAGCTTGTATCAACCTCTTGACTTCTGCAGGGACAACATTGTGAATAACATGGTGATTAGCTGGGTCGAAAGCATCAGTTACTGATCCAGGAATCACTGAACTGAGCAACTTGTTTGATTGGCTCCTGAAAAAGTAGATATCATTACATCAAATTATGTTTGTAACTAATGATTCAGAACTGCATCTAGCAGAACAAGAAACACAACCTTCCATTTCTTGCAGCACCAAGGAAAAACATATGCAAAGAGCCTGATGAACTTGTGGCAGCAAGAACATCTGGTAGATCATTAGATGGACTAAATGACAGTGAATATATTGTTGATGGGTATGTTCCACGCCGGAAACTATGTGACTGTTGAAGTATAACAAATTAAAAGCAGATTAGGTTAATGACTAAGATTTCGAAGGAGAAGGATTTACAATGTTGACTTTACCTTAGCGCCATGTGCAACAAGATGTACTCTAACAATAGTACCCTTTTCAGAAGCTGTTGCAAGGTACATTCCTTTTGAAGAGAAGGCCATTGCTGCTAATGGAGACTGATGCGCGTCTATCTGTCGGCCCATTACAAAAAGAAGAAAAAAAGTGAAAAAAAGAAGGGGAGAAGAAAGGGACAAAAAACAAGTGTAAAATTTAAAGTACCTGGCATATTAGTTCAGGTTCTGATGCTCTAAACACTAAAGCAGATCCTTTGGATGTGCTTGCTGGGATAGCCAAATAACATGCTTCTGAATTAGGAGCAAATGCACAAAGACCTGATTTGGAAACATATATTAGCAGCAAATGTGACATAAAAAGAATCAATAGTACTTAAATGATTTTTCCAATATCCAACTTGAGGTGTAGTCTAAAATATTTGGCAGATGAACAGAAGTAGGAACCTTACCTTTTGTATTGGGGACTGTTTCAATTTCTTCCAAAATGGTAGTGGTATTTAGATCATAAATAAAAGTCTTGTCCTGCAATACAACAACAAGCCTGCACATAATATGACAACCATTCATTCTAAAGAGGCAGTGAAAAATGGGGACTTCGCTGGAATGTGTCTAATTAATAAAACACGGTTATATTACCCTACAAACTTACTAATGGAATTAATCCTCTAGTTTATTTTCATAACCAGGCTTGAATGATTAATCAGAATGGGTCAAAATACGACAACTTCGCAGATCACGAAACGGAAAAAATATAACATGGTCATTACCAATACTATCGTTCATGCAAACTAGAGGTGGACTTCTTCCTCTAACTTGTCAGGAAAAAACAACATCAGCGGTCATTTTTTTTTCCCTTTGTGAGTGATGCAGTTAATCCTGAATATGCAAATGGTGCAGGTGGTTGGTCATCATAATATCTTTTAATGGAAAAACGTTCGCTAACATAGTCATCCTCAAGGTTTAGGGTTGAGATGAAACATGATCAAAGACAAAAATTCAACAGCTGTTATAGAGGCTGATGTGTTAGTACAAGAAACATTGCTAACAGGTTGCTTCTAGAATGATAACATTTTCAGCTTACCTCTTCCTACTTAATCGAACAGCCAAAATTGATGTCCTGAAGTTCAATTCTTTCCGTGAGGCTCCTGTTTTGGTATTGAATAGACAGAGGCGCCGAGGAGACATTGCAGGCTGCAAAAGGGACGATTTGGACTGGCAGTAAAAAAATGAAATCCATAGGGGAGTATCTATAGTAAAAAAAATAAAACGAGAAGGGAAAATGCCTGAGGTACCTGTTCACCAGTTCCAACAATAGCAAGAAGGCTTGTGCTGAAAAGCATTTCAACAATGTTGAATCCCCCAAGATCTACAAACATACGGTGTCATAAGTCATAACGGCTCAGCTTCTTATTATAGTTAATGTGTTTTCAGAAACAGATTATAGCATGTTACTTTATTTGCTTGTTGTTAGGCTACAAAGTAAGACATTGCTTTTGAAATTCTGCGCCATGTAACTCTAATCTGCCCAATTCGTTTGCTGAACTACTACGGGACAATTGCCCGAATCCGATAAGCACGAACGGGAGAAAAATTCAGAGTATCTGAAGAAACTCTCACTCTTTTTATAGCATAGCCTTCCATTACGGGCATCGAAAATCATGAACCCTTCCCTCGTCCCGATCGAGAACAAGCTGAAACAATCCCAGCAACCGGAGTCAGGACCCATCATCGCCGCCGCCATAACCAATCACAAAACACAACGTCCGCCGCTTCCGTCCCGCGCGTTACCTGTTGTCCTGATTGAAGGAGGCGCAGATTATCTGTGAAGACGAGGAGCCGCTAGCCATCGCCGGGGCAGTACAAAATCCGATTATTACGCCGGCGCGGCAGCTCCTCCCTGTTGTTCTCCGGCGAATCCCCGGGTTAATCGGTAGTACGGTTGGCAGCTAGGGGGGCGGACGTAGCGTGGATGGATGGACGAGACGAGCAGTCCGCCGTCCAAGCAAGGTAGGGTTCCTCCCCAACCAAGGAAACCGATCCGAAGCCCAGATGAACCACTACTCCACGCCAATCCGGGATAGTAGATGCCGGGAGGAGGACGACGGAGACGATGAGGGCGAGGGTCTCGGAATCGAACCGGTCGGGTCAGGTCACAGGTGCGTTGCGGCAAGGAAGAGCACGCTGGGGTCGCGTCAGCCGTCAGGTACTAAGCGGGGCCGAGTCGATCAGGCCTTGGTTTCGGCCCATCGTAGCTTGGGCCAAGATGATCTGATCTCTAACAAGTTTAGGCCTGTGTTGGAATGTGGAAAAATTACTGTTCTTTTTTTTTCTAAAGAGTTAAACTGATTACTACTTATAAATAATTTCTCCTCCCTCCGTCCCAAATACTTTTCAAAATTTTTTAAATTATAAGTCATTCTCAACTTCTCAACACAACTTTTTCTCTTCACAGAACATCTCCACCCTATCTTTTTTTTCCCGTTTTTAAAACATTTCATTTTTTTTTTGCTTTTCTTATTTTTCATACAGGTATGAAAAGATTTATAAAAAGAGACGGAGAGAGTACTACAGTACACTGGAGTACGTGCTAGTAACATATTTTTTTTAAATGACAATAAGATGAGCTTGCCGAGACGATTCGATTAAAAAGCACGCATCATGTGCGCCCACATCAATCCGCCAATAGGATGCGGTGATCAGCAGTGCGATTTCTCTAATCAATCTCCATTCATGGGCGATTATTTTGAAATCAGAGCGCTGGAGCCCCCACCGCAAGCACGCACAGCCATGGACGCTCCTCGAGCCACGCACTGGGAGTCTGGAGATGCACACCGCTTGCATGCCGCCGTGCAGAGGTGGTCCGGCTCGAGGCGTGCAATAATTGGGAGAGGCGAGATCGACCCCCCGTACTACTCTACACCGTACGTGACGTTTGCACGCATCAGACTCCAGATAACACTCCCGTACGGGGGAGAGCAGGTTGTTGAAAAGTCATTTGTTTGCCGCCGATCTCTCCAGGTTACAAGGGGATCTGCGGCCTTGCAATCACTCTTGCAAAAAAAAAAAAGGATTAAGCACCATGCACTGTGAAGCCTGCTGCTGGTCCACGAACACGTACATCTCACAGCAGACCGGTAGCAGTCGCGTGGAGGGTGATCGCAGACGTACGGTTGCTTCGGTGTGCCACGTGAATCCGCTTTCTGTTCCGGCACCACCGTGCTGCGTGGATCAACGGTCCATCGCGATCGATCAAAACGAATGGCCGCATGGAGCATTTTTGCAACGTAAAGCTACTCGCTGCATGCGTTGTATGGCAAAGGATCGAAAAAGGCGGAGAGACAGAGAGATCTGAGTGAGAGGTCCAGGTGGGTCGACGGCAGGCCAAGTCGGCATCCATCGCCTGCGCGAACGGCGAACGTCGAACAACCATGAACAGATCGAGCTGTAGGCAGGTCCAAGCGCTGCGGCGGGAACAGCCCCGGCAAGGCTCCGTGCCGCTGCTGCGACGGGCTCGCGTACCGCTGCGCATGCGACGGGCCGACGACCATGCCCCATGCAGCACGCAGCCGTGGACCGGTCGTCCTCCCCGCGCCCGGCCAAAACCGAGAGCCAGGTGACCGGACCGGAGCAGGTGCGCCGCGCCGTAACTGAGGGAAAAGACCCGGCCGTTCACTTGTCTAGTCCGGACTCCAGGCTAGGATGAAAACGAACGTTTTTCGGAAAAATGACCTATCTCATTTTTTATAGTTAATTAGTTAGACGAAATGAGAAAATCGAGATCGACATCGGAATAGTAAAAAATACCAAAACAGATATATCGAAACAGAAAAATATCAATAACGAAAAAAAAATTCAAATAAAAAATAATAACATTGAGTTGTATAATTAAATAATTACTTGGTATTTGACTATCACCATATAGAGTGTTGTTTATCTAACTGATATGATTAGGGTTCAAAACTTCAGAAATACATGCTTAAGTTGAGTTTGACTGATAAAATTTTTCTATTTTAAATTTTAATTATGTTTCAAGTGTAATAAAATGAAAAATTACCGACTAAAAAAAGTAAATTTGAAAATGGTCAGAAAAACGCTCATCTCATTTCCGTCCTAATAACTCTGAATCCATTTTTATTCTCGTCTCCTCTAAATTTTAGTCAAGTCAAAATCACTCGAAAAAAGTTTCAAAACCGGACGAGACGAAAATTTACAGTACTATTTTCATCCCTACTCCAGCCCAGCCTCTCAAGCACGCAAGCAAGCGTCTACCTAGTACCTACGCTGCAGCGCGTCACCATGACGCCATCCCGTTCTCAATTCCTCTACTGGCTGCCTTTGCCGGACGGGACCGCACAGTCCGCATTGGCCGGCCGGCCGGCCTCGCCGCGCCGCTCCTCCGGAGGCGCTGCCGCGCGCCGTGTTGTGTTGTCAGGGGCACAGTGGTGGGGCCGTGCCGCAGCCCGCAGTGGCTTGTGCAACGGGGGCTTGCGAACTGCTGCAGAGGGC
This sequence comes from Zoysia japonica, assembly GCA_001602275.1. NCBI lineage: Eukaryota > Viridiplantae > Streptophyta > Magnoliopsida > Poales > Poaceae > Zoysia > Zoysia japonica. The sequence goes on along the minus strand of BCLF01000007.1, from coordinate 958,570 downwards.
ATGGGCGCAAGTCTGAGTCGCAGTGCTGGGCGGCAGGCGCCCCAGGCAGGTCCGGGGCCGGACCACCCGGAGCAGCAAGCCGTTGGGCAGTGCTTTTTTTTGCGTGGGAGTTCGTAGCTTTGGACAGTGCTCACGAAGATCGTCATCAGGAAATGCATCAAAGGCCGGTATTTCGGCATCCTTTGTCAAATGCTCGCTATCGCAAGTACTGCTAGGACTAGTCCACTTGTTTCTTGTTACTCCTACTTACGGTGCGCCTGCGACAGTCCGAGTAATCTAAGACCAGCCACAACGCAGAGGGTGCTTCATCTGTCACTTCGTTCACGTAGAGCACCGGTGACAGGTTTTATTTTGTCTTCATAGTGAACGACGGGTGCTCGAGAGATTGGTAATAAATGATATCAACTCGTTTCTCAGGGACAAATAGTTGAAGCACCGAATGAAAGCGGATGCACCTATGCATCATTTTTTGGTTAAATTTCCGCCCCTGTTTAGAAGCCAAGGCGCACTACTATCAGAGAGCCGACGGTGACGCACTAGAATCGCTTCCGACGAAGAAGTTGCTCCCACACCAACACCGCCAGACGAGAACCCACAAGTTTTTTCACTCATCTGTCGCTGGTGAAACAGCACGCGGACTACGCCCTGGTCCTGCGTCCAGTCACTCGCCACCGGGGAGTCAGCCAGTTTTTAATGCGGAAAGCGAGCGACGCAGCGCAAATCCAAAGCGCAGCGGTTCAGTAGCCCGTCGCATTCGTAGCATCGTATCTGATCCAATCCAATCCAATCCAATCCAATCCAAACCAGCACTCCACTCCAACGTGCCCAAATATCGACACGGAACGCCTCCCATGTTGCGTCTCCATCAGCTCTCGCCTCTGTCGCCCTCGCGAAGAACTCAGGCGCGCCGATCGCGCGATAGGTAGGGCACTGTTCGCCCACGAGCAGCGCCTGCCTCCTCCCTTCCACGGCGCCGAGGCCGGAACGGAGCGCAGCGCCACGAGAGAGGACGGCTTGCTTGATTCGCTCGTTCGTTCGCGAGCCGGCCGGCAACCAACAAACCCGCCGTTCCTTCACTCGTACGTGTGCGCGGTGGCAACTTGCTGTCTCACATGGCGGCGCGCGGGTTAAGGCTCGTCACGTGATTTTGGTCGCGTCTATCAGCTCGCAGCGCGCGTGCAGTGCATGAGCCGCCAAACAATCCCACCGGGACGAGAGACGCAAGTTTGGAAGCGTTTGTTGTACTTTACAATCGATGATCACGACCATCTGGCCGGGTTAGCCTAGCTCGCCAGCCTTATCGAAAATTGGGGATGTTTGTTTGAAGATGAGGTCAGGTCCAATGCCCGGCCGGGGACCGATCTATCCACTCCAACAACGGAGTTGTGGCTGCTCCACACGAACGAACGACGGGCAGGAGCCGTGCTACAACACTGTTGGGTTTTCATTTCCGTTCGGGTGTGCGACTGTGCCTGTAACAGTGGCCGAGTGATGAGTAGAGTGCGGAGGAGCGAGCTGGTCCCATCGATCTGGTGGCGGTCGCGCCTGGGGTGTTGGGATGCGGTCGCCTGGGGAAGGCACATGGGCGCCCTTGTGTGCTCTACTCTGCCCTCACGCACGTCTCCAACTACTCTACTCCACTGTTTTGAGTACTAGTACACCCAAGTCCCCATCCCACTACCCTTTTCACATACACCACCCTCCCCAAGTTACTCCTCCCATCAGTGCTCACTGTATTCGAGTCAAATAAAGCACCATCAGCAGTTGACACTGTGAATGAAACGTTCTCCTATTAGTGCAGTACTTTTGATTTGTTTGACTATTCGTTTTATTAAATTTTTTTTAAATACAAAAATAAATAAGTTAAATTTAAAATACTTTTAATAATGAATAGATTCACAATAAAATAAAATATTTTTAAAAAACTTTTACTTTTAATAATGAACCGTGCACAATAAAATAAATATTTTAAAAAATTTTTTAAATAAAATAAATAATAAAAAAAAAAGTTTAAAATTTTAAAATAACACTTATTTTGAGAGGAAGTGAGAGTACCTAATTTCTACTCCCACATGAGATTTTACAGTTATCATGGGCAACTCCAGAGCGAGGCCGTGCTTCTGTACTACACGCATCGCACGATTGCTGCATACTGGGGCACTGGCTACTGCAGCAAGCAGCAGGACGCAGCTCCCTCCGTCTGATGAGGAGGTGGCTGAGAGACAGGCTGGGCTTTGCTGGGCTCGACCTCCACCCACACCGTGGATACGTAAAATCCGGGGGAGTGCGCCTTTCGATGCTCGCGGATCGGCTCGCGGACGGTTCTGCCCCTGGAGAGAGCCTGTCTGGGCGCCTACGGGTGCGGGGGCATGACGGTCAATCTCGCCCGCCACGCCTCTCGTGTTGGCGGAGATCTAGGCGCAAGCCCTATTTGATTCAGGTCGGGTCAGGGGACGGACGGGCGATTCGTGTGGATTGGACGCTTGAAAGAAAACCGGCGTAGCTCCCGCTGCCGAAGCCGGAGTTGGGTGCCTGGGTGGGCGGGGGAGAAGAGAACAAAAACTCGAATACAGAGCGCCTTCCCCGGCGTGGCTTGTTCTGTTCCTTCTTGGCTCCTTGGAGTTGGGGAGAGGGAAGAGAGGAGGCATTGCACTTTCAGCAGCAGTTGCAGCGGAGGGAGGAGGAAGGTGAGGGAAGCTTCCCTCAAACCTGCGTCCTCATCGCAGCTTTGACGTCCCCTCTCGCCTCAGTCTCGTCCATCTCCTGCATGTTGCGTCGCAGCAGCTTGTAGCGTGTGTGTGATCTTTTGGTGGTCTAAAGTTGGGTCTCGCACATGTCGTCGTCGTCGTCCTTGTATCCAGGGGCGCCTGCGTTGCACTTGCATTTAGCCAGTACAGTAGGAGTACTTCATCAGTCCATTGCTGCGTCGATTTGTTTATTGTGCTTGGGACCGTCGTCTCCGTGTCCTGTGTGCATGTGCTCGCCTCTGCCCTGTTCAAAAGCTACTACTAGTACTGCATTTTGCTTTACCGTCTGCTTACACTTGCCTTTTTCACTGTGCTGCAGCTGCAGGAGGAGGAAGGAGGAGCATGGAGGAGAGAGTAAAGGGTGGTGGAGCTGCTGCTGAGCCATCGGAGGAGGCGAGGGCAGCCAGGCCGTCCAAAAGGAGATTTGGTGCCGTGGGACCACCGGCCAGCTGAGTGAAGGGGAGGCGGCGGAGAGGAGGCGGATCTCCTCTCACGTCAAAGGAGGGGGAAAGCATAAAGGGTGGGGAAGGAGAAGGGAGGAGGGGAGAGAGCTTCCAGGCCGCACAGCCAAAGCAGCCAACAAAAAAGCTGAGGGTTCCTTCCGTTCACTTCAGAGTGAGATCGGAGGATCAAGCCAGTGTACAGTATATAGAGAAGCTGAGAGCATCCGGTGCTCCCGCCACCACAACCACCTTGCACCGTCTCGCTCTCCCTTTCTTGCATCCTGTACCTCAAGGTGGTTGCGCTGTTAACAGCCTGTGTTTCCGTGCTCGATGCGGTGAAGCTAGTAGCAATGGCATTGCAAGAGCAGGAAGAGGAGGACGGCGATGATGGCGAGGAAGAAGAAGATGACGGGATGATGAGCGTGTGGGGGAGGAGCTGCTGATTTCTCCGTGTCCCGAGGCGTGCTGTCCGCTTGTGGAGTCGTAGTAGTAAGATATTGGCACAATAGGCTCAATCACTTTTCCATTTATTTTTTTTTGCCCTTTTTCTTCTCGGTTTGCTGTGATTTGCTTTTTCTTATTCCTTGTTTCCGATTCATCATCATTACATACTCTCTGTTCTCGTGTAATTTCATTTCGCTTTTTGCCGTTCTCGGCGCTTTATTGCCCGGTTTGGAACGGATGGAATGGAATGGAAGGAAACGATTTTATTGGCAGAAAACGAATAACAGAGCAAATAACCTGTGTGTATATATGTGGATGAAAGAACGAGAGGGAATGGCAACCTGTCTCTCCTAGGGCCTCTGTCCTCTCCCTCTCGTCGCTTTGATACCATGTGCGGGGGTTGGTTGGTGGTGGCCGCTCGTTGCCGTTGCCGTGCTCCCAGCTGCCGCGCCGGTGGCGAGTGCGCGTCAGCAGCAGAACCAGCGTACAACAGCAAAATGCGTTGCTGGGGTTTGTTCGTTCCGTTTGCTCGCCATGATGAGCGGCCGTCCCAGGCGCGCGTCCAGAAGCAAAGCTCCAAGAGGAAGGAGGCGAGGCCGCGGGGGAAACGGGAGATGCAGCGGTTAGCCGTTTCCGCGCCCCTCGAGCACCGTCGCTCGCTCGCTCGCTCGCCGCCGCGGCTTGCTTGCTCCGCGCTCCCCAATCCACCTTGCCTTGCTCCGCTCGCTTGTCCGCGCGCCCCTGTCGTGTTGGTTCGATCAAAACGGAACCGGCTCTCTCTGCTGCGTCACCGCTGCGTGTGCGACTAGAGTCTGTGACCAGCACCAGCAGTGCTCTCCACGACCCCAGCTCGAGCGATAGTGTGCCTACCTGATCCGTGGGTCCGGGCGAGCAACGCTCTCGTCTGCTCGAGCCGCAGCCCAGCGCCGGGCCCCGCTTCGATTTCAATCAATTGTCATCGTAAACGCCGTCCTAGTTAACGCCCATTGGTCGCGTCAGATTTGTGAATGCCCTTCCTTTCCTCCCTGATCGGTGATTACGAATGAATGAATGAACCGAGGACGGATGACCGCGGTCACAACGAGCTCCCCCTCCCTGACAGCGACCACCGCACCGCATGTGCCGAAATCAAACGCTCGCATTAATAACAGTGTGACACTGTGCTCGCAGTGATGTTATGGTGTAAAGAACCTGAGCATTACTGTACTACTATCCGGAGAGTATTTGATCTGTGTTCGTTAACAGTCTGCATACGTATACGTATGTGCGGACCAAGGCGCACGGGGTTTTACCACCTTGGTGTTTTGCTGTCTGGAAGGGAAAGCGCGGGTGGGAATGGGAGATTGGGAGGTACGTACTCGTGGGAATTTGGGCATGGTTCAGAGCTGAAAATGGCGCGGCGTTGCGTCGGGCTCCGGCCCCAGCTGCCGCCCTGTTTAGACTGTTAGGGCGGGGCATGGTTTTGTGTAAAAAACTGATCCATTGCGAGTCCCGATACCAAGTGCCGGGGAAAGAGACAAGGACGGGGGTTAGCCGCAGTTTACTGTTGCCGGCAGTACCTCCAAACTGTGAAAACGGTGGGAACATTACTGCTAGGGGCATCAAACATGCCTGAATTCAAACTCAAACTTCTTGCAATCCAAATTCAAATGGACCTGAACTTTGATGATGATGAACTGCAGCGGGGGCGCGCACAGAAGGACAAACGCAACCAGTGATTGCCCGTTGGACATTTGCGCGCAACTCTGAGCTTGGATTTTTGTCAGTTTTTGGTAATAATGGTGAGCCGCACCGCCGTGTTGAAAGTTGTAAAAGATATCGTCTGCTGCTCACATCTCCTGACAGAGAAGGAAGAGGCGGTGGGGATTGGGAAGCGGGTCCGGACAAGTCGCTACATTTCGCCCGTGCGAGCCGTGCTGCTCGGAACCGGCCGTTTTCTTTCCTGCCGCTACTCGTGTCGTCCTCTTGGGCAGGCGCCACTAGGAGCCACCCAGTGCAAACATTTGTACGAGGGTGATTTTCTGCACCCGAGGAATTGTGCCTCGCTGCGCGCTGGAGATGCGGACCTTCTTCTTGCACGGGCATTGTGTGTTGCTCGTGGCAGGAGAATGGCTCTCTTCGTTTCAAAATGCGTTGCACGGACCAGGCAGCGCTCCACTCAGCGATCACAGGGACTAGCAGCAGTACGGTTGTGATGGCCGTGGACGGGACGCACGACAAACATCTGCTACTGATGGAACGTGCGAGGTTGTCAGGGCCTGGACGACTGCTCGGCCGCAGCCGCGTGCGTCGTCGGCGACGAAAAATCCGTGCGCCGTTTCATTTCGCGCTTGACCGGTGTGACTCGACGCGAGTACTATTCCGCCCCTGCCCACCTGTGCGAGCATGACCCATACTTGACGAAACAGGTCGTACTCGTACGACTGGCCTGCGCACTCCAACGATCCAGCAGCAACGCAAAGGCTGTCAAAAGTTGCGGTGAAAGCGCTTTCACGCGGCCACGGAAAATTTCAACAGATCGCCCAGCTTTGCGATCGTGGAAGAAGATCTGATATAAAAAGTGACGGGACTTTGTTGGCTTCGGTTTGAACGTTTTCGTCCCTGGTGCTGGAGGTGCCGCGGTTGTGGCATCCATGGCTTTGGCGTGCTCACTTGTTTGGCGTTTGGAGGAGACGGAGTCAGGGATGAGCCGCGCGCGGACGAAGGAGAGCGACGCGATCGAGTGGGCTGGAGTCTGTCCATCCATGGCAACCGCGCCGCGAGCGTGGTTGAGCACAGTGCGCTTGCCGAAGAGTAAACGGCACAGTCTGCGGTTAGGGTTTGTTGCTTGCTTCCTTGGGCTACCTAACCCCGGCCGGAGACGTCAAGGAAGAAAACGAAGCAGCGAGGAGAGCGACGGACCCGCCCAGTTCCTCGTTGAGACAGTTGCAACCTCTGGAAATCATGGGGAACATCCGTATCCGTGTCATTGATGCAGCGTGATTAGTGCTGCAACAATGGCGTCATGATTGCCACCCAGTGGTAGAGAGTAGAGTGATGGTGCTTTTCTTCTTAGAGCAATGATGAGGAAGCTGGGCCGTGCTAATCATGGTGCGACGTTACGGGCTGGGCCGAAAGTAGCTTATTTTGACTTCAGTGATTGGGTCGGAACCAATGAACTCGGATCACGCAACTGCTGAGTTTTTCTTATTTTTATTTGGCTTTTTGCTAAGTACACGAATCTTCTTTCGCACGTGAGCTGATAAACTCAGAAAATTCTCATTTAATCTCAGCACTACAGTAAAAATCTCAGTAGTCCTCCGGGGCCGGGAGTGTTCGTTAAACACGCCACGTGCACCGGGAGGAGGACTAGCCGCCAGCTGGAGCCGTGCGCGCGAGTGCCACTGCTGTCTATCCTCTCTCCCCGCGAGATCGAGCGCTCTCCGCCAACCAAGCGACGCTCGACTGGGACCAGCAAGCATGATGACGTCTCCCGCTCCCGCCGCAGCAGCGGCAGCGCCCCTCGCTTCGCTCCCCCTCTTCCGCCTCTCCTCCGCTGCGGCGCCACTTCGCCTCAAGAACCCGGCGGCTGCGGCAGGGGTTTCCTCCCGTGGCGTGAGGTGGAGGAACACGAGGAGGTGCCGAGCAGCCGTGGTGGAAGAGGCCGGCGCGCAGGAGGACGGCGTCCTGCTCCCTAAGGAGGGGGAGGAGGCCGCGGCGGCGGCGCGGTACGACTGGAGGGAGGAGTGGTACCCGCTGTACCTGGCCAAGGAGGTGCCCGACGACGCCGCGCTCCCGCTCACCGTGTTCGACCGCCAGCTCGTGCTCTACCGCGACGCGGACGGCGTACTGCGGTGCCACGAGGACCGCTGCCCGCACAGGTGAGTGAGGCCTTTCTCTCGCGACCCCTCTCGATCGATGCATACATGATGCAGTTCAGTTCTTTAGCAACTAAAAGAACTGATCAGAAGTGTCCCATCAGGCTAGCGAAGTTGTCGGAAGGCCAGATCGTCGACGGCAAGATCGAGTGCCTCTACCATGGCTGGCAGTTTGACGGCGAGGGAAAGTGTGTCAAGATACCACAGGTCTGCCTTTTCCTCTCATGTTGATGATCGATCGGATGCTTTATGTCACACACTAACACTGAATCAATTGCGACGTGCAGCTGCCGGAGGGCGCCAAGATCCCGCGCAGCGCGTGCGCGCGCAACTACGAGGTGCGCGATTCGCAGGGCGTGGTGTGGGTGTGGATGTCCGACGCGAACCCTCCTGACGAAGGGAAGCTCCCGTGGTTCGAGCCGTACGCGCGGCCGGGGTTCACGGACCTGTCGACGGTGCACGAGCTCCCCTACGACCACTCCATCCTGCTGGAGAACCTCATGGACCCCGCGCACGTGCCCATCTCCCACGACCGCACCGACTGGACGGCGAAGCGCGAGGACGCGCAGCCGCTCTTCTTCGAGGTCACCGAGCGCACCGCCAGGGGGTTCGCCGGCTATTGGGGCCGCACGCGCACGCCGCACCTCCGCAACCTGCTCCGCTTCGAGGCGCCGTGCGTGCTCACCAACACGCTCGAGTTCGTCGACAAGGGCGTGGAGCAGTGCTTCTCCGCGCACTTCCTCTGCCGCCCCGCTGGGCAGGGAAAGTCCATGCTCATCGTGCGGTTCGGATCCACCGCCAGGTCGCCGCTCGCCAAGGTGTTCCCGTCCTGGTACTTCCACCAGAACGCGTGCAAGGTGTTCGAGCAGGACATGGGATTCCTCTCGTCGCAGAACGAGGTGCTGCTCCGGGAGAAGGTGCCCACCAGGGAGCTCTACCTCAACCTCAGCTCGTCGGACACATGGGTCGCCGAGTACAGGAAGTGGATGGACAGGGCAGGCCATGGCATGCCCTACTACTTCGGCCACAGCACCCTGGCGCCGCCACCCGTGCCAGCCGTCGTGGAGCAGGCTCCGGCGGGGGCCGTTGCGGGAATATCGGCCTCGTTCCCCGCCAAGGGTGGCGTTGGCACGACGCACGCGCCCAACCCGACCAACAGGTATTTCCGCCATGTCGTGCATTGCAAGGGGTGCAGGGAGACCGTCAAGAAGTACACTACGTTGAAGAAGGTATTTGCCGCACTCGCTGCGGCGGCCGTGGGTGCGGCCATTCTAGCTGCGACCAGACACTGGAAGGCCGTCCTGGTGGCGGCGTCTGCCTTGCTCGCGGGGGCATCGTATGCGTGTGACGCGGTGATCTCTTTGATCACAACCAACTTCATTAGGACACATAGAAGACTGTAGGTACTGTCGCTGTTTATGCCTAGGCAGAATGGTGGAGGCTTCCTTTTGCACTTCTATAATTTTGTATCAAAATCAGTATATAATGTTTTGCTGTTTGTTGAGCATTGGCAAACTAGCAGGACTGGATAATATGATCCGCTTGCTTACTATTACTTCATGGCAAATAATCATATGTGAAAATTCATGCAGAAAATCCTGATATACTTTAGTGACATGCAGATGCAGCACACTGCAATCAACATGTCACGTGGTGGAAATGCAAAATATATAGTACATCATCAGAAGGGAAGAATCAGCAAAAGTACATAGAATAAACAGCACATATTCACCATTCAAATGCTTGCATAATGTCAGATGCCACATGTTATTAAGAGACTTGAGAACCAAAGACAAACACAAACTTCATACCATCATTTGCACACAGCATAAATTACAGACCAATTACGTGGTAGGATACATTTGCAAACACCGCAGACATGATTGACGCTCCAAAAGGATGCATTCAAAGGACGTTTACAAATTTGATCTAGAACTCCCTGTCGGGAAAGAGGATGGGCGCAACAAGGGACCATATGTACAAACCTGCAGTTGCCCACTGGGTTAAAATCCTGACCCAAACGGACGGCCACCCAACATCGACCAGCTTTCCGCTCTCACCAACAGAGGTTGACCAGCCCGTCAAGAGCATTGCTGAGTACATGCTAGCCAGGGAGAAGATCAGGTGAAAGAAAGAGTAGGAGTATGTCACTGGCCTTGGCACATCCTTTTTGTCTTCCTGTTCATCAGCCTTGCTGAAGGGAAGCAGAGGTTTGTCGGCGCCTGAAGTATCAATATGGAAATACAGTTAGAAAAAACTGTTTTACATGTAAAAACTAAAACTCCGTTAGCGAAGGCGATCTACCAGCACGTGGTGAATCAGGCGGTGAGAGCACAGTTGCGGAAGAGCCAGCTCGGACAGCAGAATAGACCACAGAAAGGACGGTGGTAAGCAGTCCCAACGTAAGGCTACCAGTCGACACAGCTTTCGAGTGGTTGTGAAGCCCATTGCATTCATAATCCCTTGGCTCACTGGAAAGTCCACTGTAACACAGATAGGTGCAGTAGAGAGCAATAACCGATGCAGGCAACAAGCTACCATTGATCTGAGAATAATATTACTCATCATTAGAACAAAAAGCTAAGAGTTACGTACTTCAACAGAAACTTTTAACAGCAACACTTCTTGGGGCAGCATACATGACAAAGCACAAGGATGAGAAAAAAAGTTTTCAAGGTCTTAACTATGGACAATTCTGGAGGAACCAGCTAGTAGAAATAGACAAATGAATAAAAGTAAAAGTGAAGTATGCCACGAGACTGAATACCTTTGGGTGCAGGGCAACAATAGCGAATAAAAACACAAGCATCAGAGTGAAGACAATGAAGAACAAGTTTAGTCCGCAGTCATGTCCAGATGGGGTGAACCAGTGAAACAGAAGACCCGAGAAAGAGAATGTGGCAATATAACAGACAACTGAGATAACCAACAGTGCCATGTACCTGCAGTTGTAATAGAAAAGTTGATGTAAAAAAACTGACTGAAATCAAAGTTTAGAATAAACCTATGGAAGCTAAGTTAAAACAAGGGCGATGGCAGGTTACCAACCAGAACTGCTCATCCTTGGCAACCCAGTTTTCATTCCATCCATGCACAAAGTCCAACAGAAGAACGACCTGCACGAGAAGGAACAGCCCGGAACCAAACTTGGATATTGATTCTGCAAAAAAAAAAAGTCACAGTAAGAACCCATAGAATTGATAACTAGTCTGCTCTAGAATCTGTCATAACAATTCAAAGATATAAAACATCAAATAAATGGAAACAAATTATACCATTAAAGTTAAATCAATTAATCCCATTCAAGTCATATAGATTCTTGAGAAAGCACACGACTTGAGATCAACATTTTATCTACAATATTTTTTTTTGAATCAATTGATGATATTTAGCAATTTCAGCTCAATAATTTCTATATCAGGTCACTAGGGTTACAAAGAGTATCACCATATTCACAATTGCATGCAGTCTTCGAGAAATAAAAAACGTCTACGCCGGTAGGCAGGGACCTTCACTTACCATAGAAGCTGACAACACCGTTGGGCACGAAGAACATGAGGAAGACGATGACGACCCAGCAGAAGATCTTGGCCATCCATCCTCCATGGTGGATCTTGTCGCGGGGGTCCTTCTGGTCCTTTATCCCGGCCATGATGACGGCCAGGATGGTGAAGAAGAGGAAGTTACCGAGGCTGACCCTGAGCACCGCGTCGGTCTCGAACCACTCGCGGTCCGGCGTCTTGTGGAAGTGGTTAATCCCTGCGTAAATCGAGAAAAACGAAGAAAATCCCCATGAAGCTTCCGATCAATCGAACAAAAATCCCCACAAAATGGACCAGATGGAGAAGAGGGTTCCCGGGGTGCACGCACATGGGATGGACTGGAGGAGCGGCGCGGCGACCTCCCGGAGCGCCCAGGACGCGAAGAGGGAGAGCGCGAAGAGGCCGCAGTAGGCGATACGCGCGGAGCGGCGGCCGATGCTGCCCACCGCCGTCCGGCACGCCTCGCAGGCGCACGCCGCGCAGCACGACGCCAGGCACGAAGCCGCCCACATGGTCGATTGCCGGTGCACCCGATCCGGTGATCAGGTCGAGTAGACGCCTGGAGAGGATCGAATTCGAAGCCGCCGCGGCGGATTTGGGGAACGCGTGTGGTGCAGGGGACGGGGATGGGGCCGAAGGGGAAAGGAAGGTGGTGTGGAATGTGGATTCGATGAGATGTTTGTTTATTTTGCGCGAGACGGCCGCGGTGCCGCTGAGGTTGGACCAGATAGAGAAGACCGAGTCGGCTACATAATTCTACAGCCTTCTGTCCTGTGGGCCCTTTTATCAGGAAAACCTGATAGGCCCGCGTACATTTATTGGACATTTTTGTCATTATCGAGCATAACGATTCGCGATGAGATCGATTTATGGGCACATGAACTGGACTTGGCCGTCGTCGAGGCCGATTTTGCTCTCAGAATATAGTCCTCGGAGTACATAGATCGAGTAGGGCGAATGGGGAATCAATGTTCCAATCCCAAAATTGGCACTACCACTTGTGTCAAATTATTGTGGCCTCATAACAGTATGATACGGAGTACTAAGGAGCTAAGAAATAGGCACTAAATCCTCACATAATTACTATTATCAGTTTATCATTACAACAAATCTAAATCTGCTCATGTAAGGAACAATTGCGAGTAGCATACGACACGGCACTGCCAAATTCAGATCTGGTGAAATAGGCAGCAGTGGCACAAGGATTTAATATCAGAATTCTGACATCTCTCTTTTCTTGAAACCACGTTCGTTGCCTTGGTTTTAGAGAGTGACGTCCATTTCCTTTTGAGTGTCTGCTATCTTCCTTGTGAAGTTGGTATCAGAATCTCAAACACAACATTTGCACCGTAACAGCTGATTGACTGAACAATTGTAAGTTGCACAGATCACAAAATCACCATATTCGTAACATATGATAAATATGTTTGCGCTGCCCCACTAATTTGATGTCAAAATTTTAACCACCTCTTCTCTTTCTCCTTACTAGAAACCGAGTGCAATGCTGAAGCACGAGTAGCTTCAGCATCAGCGAGTGCCTTTCGAGTCTCATCCAATTTCCTTGAAGCTGCTTCATATACTGCCTTGTCTTTGCGGTTCCGGTTCTTCATTTCTTCCAGCTTCTCAACTCGAATCCTTAATTCTTTTATTTCATCATCGTATGCTACCAAGGATCTTCTGTCCACCTTCTTGGCGTGCCCATTGGCCTCACTTGATTGCCCCTTCTTAACCTTGGTGGCCGAACCTTCAGGCCCATCTTGACTCACTAGATGATTGTTGATGAAGCTGAAGACAGACCTCTCAGCTTCTTCAGCTTTAGCCGCCCGCGCCTGCTCCGCAAACTTCTTCTCACGCTTCCTTTTCCCACCACGACTGCGCTTTTTCCCACTGCCAATACCTCCTTCAGCCTCATTTGTAGCAAGTGCGTGATCAAGTGATTGCTTTGGGGGTAGCACCTTAACTGGAACTGGGTCAAGCATGCCTTGGCCAGACACACCTAGACCCATCCCCTCTCGGTATCCCATTTTTGCCATCATTTTGGAGGCAACACCCCTGGTGTGATGCTCCCATTTTGCAAATATCACAGTGTCTGTCTGAATGCCACTGAAATTTGTAGTTTCTGAAAGGCCAAGACCCTGATGAACAGAATCATCCTCTTTATCAACATCATCACTGAACTCAGATTCTTCCTCACTTGAGCTTCCTTCATCGTCCTCATCGCCCATACCAGCATATTCTGAAATAGAGAGAGAGTCACCTGGAAGCCTGGCAGAGCTCCCATCATCTCGAAAGACAACCTTGCCAAGTTTCAAATCATCATCCCATGACTCAAGTTCAGCTCTCTTCCAAAGACCAGAATCATGCCCAGAAGCTGCAAGTATGCTGGAGCCTACCAAGGACTGCTGCCATCTGGTTGGAATGAACTGCTTCAAGGCTGAGGTAGGGACTACAACCCCTGAGAATAAATTTCAAATCAGTCACTCATATCTCTGTCATAAGAGAAAACAATATATAACTTATAAACAACAAATATGCAAAAAGGTCATATGGATACCTCTGCAATCTTCAGCAGTGATAAATATAAATCTATTAAAGGAGCAACCAATCTTATAATGTTTACAACATAACATGATGTGATTTTTTATGTGAAAGGTGAAGGAGAGCAAACTTAAGCATCTTTTCTACGATCACCTTTATAAGGACCAAAAAGCTTTCACATACCATGGGACATACGGCAGTTACTACCGAATCGACATCGCTGCTGTAGAAAGAACTTGCACATCTGCACTATGGATAGAACTGCATTAGTTATTTTGTTCAATGGCAAGTTCCCATGAATTACGTCCCGAGCACTAAACCATGTTAAACCACGGAGATGTTGAAAGTAGCCAGAGGGTGCAAATTGGAGGCCCTACGAGTACCCCATAACCCTTCATATGTTCAAATCACATAAACTAGTTTTCCAAGAAGTGAACTCATTTTGAAAAATTAGCTCATCTGATTGTACTATAAGAGGGTTTTGGATACACATATGTCAGCCACTTGCACCTCTAAAGGTTGCTACAGGTGTTAAGCAGTAGGGAACCATCTGTGGCTTTCTTTGATTGTTCTTTTACTATACTAATCTATTCATTTTATTTTGGACAGCACCCCCCCCCCCCCCCCCACAACAAAAAAAAATCATTTTGGGCAGTGCTTGGTCATTTTTTTTAAGAAACGAGATTATCGATGAATAGTAGGTTTTGATTCATTGGACCTATTTTATCTCTAAGCAGTAGCAGCAACAACCACAGTGGCATTCAAAATCAACAGAAATCAGTAGATCTTCCTCAAAGTAATAACAACTCGTTTTGCTAATGCACATGCACAACAGACATTTGAAATGATTCTACCTAGCAGCAATACTACATCAGTAAGAGGCAAAACTGAAATCATTGGTAAGATACACATAATGCATATCTTCAGGGATTGAAATCTTAGCTATTCAGTAATGTGACGGTCCACGGCCATTCAGCAAAATAACCATACTGTCCTCTGTTGATCTATATTTATAAGCTTATTTTAAGGAGAAACAATAGAACACATGAAAGAGTATAGAACTAATATTAAAGGAATAAAATGATTATTGGCTGATGTTAATTAACATATAGCTACGCATACCAAACATATCAAGCTGAAGGTCACGCATGGTGGTTACCTGGCTAGACAGGTTTATTACCACTAAATAAGTAAAAAATAACCATTGTCTAAGTAATGACACATCAAGTTAGATAACTCACCGACATGTTTTCAGATGTGGGAGTCAGAAATGAGATCCTTGCATCACTTGAACCTTCAAGTCCTATAATGCATCCATTATACCAACGGCCATCCTTGTGCCTAAATCTACACTTCGATCCAACCGAAAAATCATGGGACTCCAATTGTTCTGGTTCAACATCATTTGGATCTAATGGTTCTACAGCAATTTCTGGAGATTGGCGTGCTGCATAGTGATTTGGAAATATCTCATCCACTTGCTTCATTAGCCTAGAACGCTTCAGATGGAGAAGTCCCTCCTCTGCGTCCTTGATCGCAGCAAGAAGTTCCTCATGAACCTTCAAAATAATAGTTAATTAGCTCATGGCAACGATATAAAAAACTGGATGCAAAAAACATCATAATTTGACGCATGTAAAAAAAGGTACAAAAATGTACAGCACTATAAACACAGGAAAATCATATTTAGGTCAGGAAATGATATTATGCAGCAACGCTCCACATTAACAAGTGACATCATATGACAGGATTGCTGAAATTTTTCAAATAATTCTGGTGTCTACAATCTAGACTGTTTTCGTTCCTCCACTTTGCAATAGTTAAAATGGAGCATAGATGAGGGAGCTAAGATTTTAACAGTAACAGACGAACATCACTAGAACACCCACATTACCAAAAGCAAAAAATTACAAGGACTATCCTATACTTGCCCGAGCTCCAACAGTCGTTTTAATCATCGGCAAGTTCACTCACACAGCAAAAAATAGCAGCTCCCTCATTCCTAATGCCACTACTCAGGGAGGAGACCCCTCGAATCCCCAGTTCCCACACCCTAGGAGGGGCGATTCTGACTCAAGGAAATCAGCAATCCGAGGTCGACTCGGCACAGGGCGCATCAGGGGTTGAAGGCAGAGATGTGGTATTGCGACGCACCTCGAGGAGCTCGGCGTTGGAGGGGTCGGCGGCGAGGGCCTCGTCGACGGCGGCGAGCGAGGACCGTTGCTCCTGCAGCTGCTGCTCCAGCTGCCGCTCGATCACCGCGGCTTCGTCCTCCCCCTCTCCCGCCATGGTTCGGGTTCACCAACTGGACCTAGCGGCAAGGCGAGGGGAAGGGCTGAGACTGTTCCTCCCTCCGGCCGCGGCACGGTTTCTTCCTCCTGGTCGGTGGGGTGCTGCCTCGAGGACGGACTGTGCCTGAGCTATTGGACTCGACTGAAGGGTCCACGGAGAAAGCCCCCAAGCTACCATATGGTGGGCTTTGATGGGCCTGTCGAAGTGGTTCATTGGACCACGGATAACGATGGGAGCATTTGGTATGCAAATGGGTTAATTTCTTACAGGACACTGAAAAAAGTTTAGGTTCTTTATTAATCACTGCAAAATTTGAATTTTTTTTAGTCATCCATTTTAACTTTTGTTCTTTAGTGACAACTATGGTCATTTTTGTTTCCAAAATTCCTTTACCTGTTGCAAGACAAGACAAAAAACACTACATGCGAAAGAACGCAGAGGCGGGAATGTAATTATGTTTTCTAAAAAAACCTGTTACAGGACAAACTCAAATTGTGAGCACTATAATTTAATATTTTTTTTCGATTCTTTTAGTAACTTTCTTTCATTTAGTGATTCTATATCAATTCAGTAAATTTATTTTGACTCTTTCAGTAATTTTGTTTCAATTTTATCTAGTAATTTTATTTTGATACTTTCAATAACTTTCTTTTGTTTCCTCAGTAATTATATCTTATTCAGTAATTTTTGTTTCGATTTATTTGGTAATTTTCAAGATTTGTTCTATTAATAAAACCAAAACAAAATTACTAAATATGAAAAAATTATTGATAGAATCAAAACAAAATTACTAAAGGAATTGATACATAATCACTAAATGAGAGAAAAATACTAAATGAACTGAAACAAAATTATTGAAAAAATTACGATGCTTACAATTTGAATTTGACTTACAACAGGTAAAGGTATTTTAGGAACAAAAGTGACTATAGTGGTCACTGAAAAACAAAAGTTAAAATGAATGGCTCAAATAGAAATCCAAACTTTCCGATGGCTAACAATGAACCAAAACTTTTTTCAGTGAACTATAAGAATTAACCCTATGCAAATCGCAAAACTGGATTGGTCCGTACAACCACCAAAACCCGTTTTCTGCTACTGTGGATTTTTCTTCTTTCATGATAATTAGGATTAGGAAGGTAATTATGATTCAAACATTGATTTCTCCTATTACGAAAAGACTCCAAACAAGTGGTTTTATAGGACTCATACAATTAAATAAGTCAGAACATCACTCTAAATTTCAGCTTGATTTTTCTTTGACATCTTAGCTTTTTTTTAGTTTCTTTTTCATTTTATTTTCCCAACGAGATGACTAGTATATCCCTCATCCACTTGTTGAGTTATTGGCTATAAATGTTTTGTCATCCACTGGACAACATATTCCTCTGCCAGATCATTTTCCTATCAATTTGAGTGCGAAATCTTTAATAGATACTACTACTTACTACGTTCCAAAATTATCTCCTATTAGATCAAGAAATAATCTTGAACCACATAGAGTACTACTCTCTCTATTTCAAAATAAATGTCTTTTTAAATTATTTTTTATTAAAAAAATTGTGAAAATATTATTTGTTTTATTGTGAAATGATTAGAAGTATTTTAAGCTTACCTTGTTTATTTTTTAGTTTTTTAAAATAAAAAATAAACAAATGTTGTTTTTAAAAAATTAAAACGTCGCTTATTATAAAATAGAGAGAGTATACACCCAGAGACAATCGGTTACTCCCTCTATTTCAATTTATATGACGTTCTGGCACTTCGAACCATTTTTTCAATTTACTTGACGTTCTCACGTATCAACGCTCCCTGCATGCACAGACATAGGCCTGCCCGGCTACTTTTCAAATTTTTTTGTTGTTGCTTCGTGAGTTGGGAGTAGCCGGCTTGAAGCAATGATGCCTATGTATTAATGAGACTTCTTTGGCTTTTTAATCTTTGTGTCTGTTGCTAGAACGTCATGTAAATTGAAAAGGAGAGAATACCCTATTTTGACCTGGAACCGAGGCTCCCATTGAGCGCTATTGGGGGAGGGTTTGTAAGGGAAAGACAAAATTAAGGGTAAAATAGTTGTTTTATGTGGCATAATATAGAAAATAAAAATGAACTACAGTCAAATGAGTGAAAATATGAAAAAGCACATTTTTTAATGTTCTATTTTGGTGAAACAGAATGTTTTAAGCTGAACCCACTTGACCCACTTGTATGGAGCCCTAATAAAAAGGAGCAAGACTCCTTATCGAACAAAGAAAAAGGGCAGAATTCTTGTTTTCTGCCTTCGCCTTGCTACGCCGCTCGTTTCAAAAGTCTCCCCATTCGGCACACACTTCGATTCCTTACTCCCGGACGAATTCACGATCACTGCCGCCGCCGCCTCAATGGCCGTCGCTCCGGAGGAGCGCCTCGACGTACTCACCCCCGCGGGAGAGAAGACCGGTGTCTCGAAGCCCAGGTATGTAGTATGTACGCATCCCGCGTCGATACTCCTGGTCTCGGTGCTATTCCGTCTATCGAATCGCGTGGTTCCGCCGCTGATGGTGCTTTGCTTTTCTTTACGCAGGTCAGAGGTGCACCGGGACGGGGACTACCACCGTGCGGTGCACGTGTGGATCTACAGCGAGAGCACCGGGGAGCTGCTGCTGCAGCGCCGCGCCGACTGCAAGGACTCATGGCCGGGGCAGTGGGACACCTCCAGCGCGGGCCACATCTCCGCTGGCGACTCCTCGCTCTTCTCTGCACAGTGAGCTCGCTGACCTCAGATCGTGCTGCACTCTAGAAGGGCTTGATTCTGAACGTGGCGCAGGGAACTGCAATCTGTAGACTAGAGTAGTACGTGCACAGTAAGCAGCAAGCGACGCCTGAAATATTTTTAGTTTTTGTAGCAAGTGGAAATTCTGCTCAAAGCTATCGCCACGATCGATACCTGTGGTCAAATGGCATGACAGTTGCTTTTCTGCTTTTATTCGTTTCTTACTGAAGTGTTCACGATTGTGCTGCTTATGGCTTTATGCTAGATCCCTTGCCGTCACTCAATGCAAGTCTTTTGGCCAATTACTCTGTACTGTGGTTCTGTGTTGGATAATTGCTTTTGTTGAAATGATGGATTCTAATAGTTAGCCGCATGTGACATGAATCATCAGGAGGGAGCTCCATGAGGAACTAGGCATCAAGCTCCCTGTTGATGCTTTTGAGATGATGCTTGTTTTTCTTCAAGAATGGTAAGTATGTTCACCTCCTCATATCCTATTATCTTCTTGAAACCTACATGATACAACATATCATCAGGCTTGAGTATAAAATGGCACAACATGTTTTGATGATAACTTTTGTTTACGACTTACATTCCACTGTACATTGTCCCAGTAAGCCTCAGTGTTCCAATAAACTTTTATCACAATCAGTATATTATTTTTCTTAAATAATGCTGTTATCTGAACCATTGATTCTTTGATGCAGCGTTATCAACAATGGGACATACACGAACAATGAGTACAATGATGTTTATCTTGTGACTACTTTAAATCCAATTCCACTTGAGGCCTTCAGCCTACAGGTGAGAATTCTTTTATCTTTTGCATAATGACCTTTGGAGTTGTGCTAAATCTCTAATCATAGTCAAGATGTTGCACTTGTGAGGAAAGTAATTCCTTCACTATTGTATATTATCTTGCTATTGATTATGCTCTGTCTTTGTTTAGCCAATTTTGCTTTTCTATTTGTAATTCGTTTGTTGTGTAATTCTACTTGCAGGAAAGCGAAGTATCCGCAGTTAAGTATATGCATTACAATGAGTATAAGAATTGCCTTGCAGAAGAAAATGGAGAATATGTGCCTTATGATGTGAATGGGCAGTATGGTCAGCTATTCGCTATTATTGAAGAAAGGCAAGCAGCATTGTTTTTTATCCAATGATGCTTCTGTCAATCTGTCTTTATGTTTGTGCTCTGAGGATATGATTCTAATTGATTTGGAACAGTTAATATTGAATTTGAATGTGAGGCATAGGAAACTATTAGCAATCCTGTGCTGCTTACCATAGATTCTTGAAATTTATGTACTTCATTAATAATTTCATCTGTCAGCTTTAAACTGAGGAAATTATTATAATTTTGAAAGCATTCTTGTGACCTTAGAGGGAGCAAGGCGCACTGAAATTTACTGGTATATCCATCAAAAGAAATGTGAAATGCAATTTTTTGTTTGGCTACTCTGGCTTAGTGTCCAGGTCTATCAGTCATGCACTAAATATTCTAAGGATCTTGTGCTTCATTCTATCAATAGACTAGGACCTTGGAAGAATGATTTCTCTGTCTTTCTCCTTTTCCATTTTTGATTTCTCTGTCTTTCTCCTTTTCCATTTTTCACTTTAAAGCTGTTTGATAGATCCTGATTCTTGGTTTCATATAAGTTCAAAAATATTTTGCTTGAACTTTTAATGCTCTTTTTGCAGGTACAAAAGTGACATGGAGTCGCGCAGTTTAATGCTACAAAAACAAATTAGTCGTTATGCTCCTATCTATTTGGAACCAGATGTATGTGACTACCAGCTTGGCGTTCCATAAATATTTAAATATTTAGGCCTTGGAATGATTGTTTTGTTTATTTGGCAATCCTCGGTTCCAATTAATTATATGTAGTGAACAAGGAAATCATACAGAAATGCTTCAAATATCAACAACTGCATATCCCGGTCTATTTGGCTTCTTTCTACTTTATCATACACAAATGATTTGAATGATTTTCATTTAGTTGTGGTTTCCAGCAGTCCAGTGATTGGAAGGTGGATGATAAACTGTGTCATATTTTCAACTAGCAGATGATTTCTACCAATTCTTGCATTTCTTTGAGAAGACAAGTTCGTAACATCAGAATTTAATTATTTTAGCTGACATGGGGGCAAAATCCCCTATGACCTCCATGTAGCTCCACTAATGGCCTGAGGAGATATTGATTAACCATTTTCCACTAATACATTGGAGATGCTTTTTTTGTTTATACTTAATTTTTTGATATGTTGCTTTTGCAGTTGACTAGTCTATCTGAAGGAGATAAGGAAGCCTTGGGATATATTCTTAAAGCATCAATAGTTATTGATGACATATTTTATGAGCAGGTACTTCTTTCTGTCATATCTTGTTCCCAACATCAAGTATTAAAGTTTGGCAGGAGTATAGTGTTTGGATGACAATGGTCATGAAAGCTTATTTTTGTTGTGCAGTCGTTATAGTTCCTTTTTTTGTGACATCTTATGACTTTGATTTCAATTAGTTATGGAATAGCAACAGTGTGCTGAGAGACTGGCTAAAAGCACGTGCAGAATCTTCTTCCATTGATAAATTGAAATGGACATATTATTGTATCAATAAAAACCCCTGGTAAGATTTTTTTTTGCTGCAGTGATGTTTCTCTTAACGATTGATGAAATATCTTAATAAATTTTGCAATGGAAGTTGTGCGTGTAAGCACAATTTTAGCTGAAAACCATAATTTCTTACTATCAGCGTTGTGCCATCTTGCTTAAGAATCACCCTTTTGCCAGTCACACACTAAATATAAAGTTGCATTAGTTTCGTAACTGAGGCTATATGTGTTCTTAATTTTTGAATTAGTTATGAATTTATTCTTTATGATGAATGAGAAAGTGGGCATGACTGCTATGTTACACTCTTCCTTTGTTTTGACCCTTTTCTTCTCAGGTTCATTTATTTAAACTGGATTTTAATTTTGTGTCATATATTATAGGATAAAGTCCAAATTACTACCCTCAAGTATAGGCAAAGTCCAGATAACCCCTTAAACTATTGTTTGGTTCATTTTATCCCCCACAACTTTGCAATTTGGCTCAATTTACCCCCTACTATAATTTTGTCTTTTTTGTTTATCCATATATAAGTTTAATCTTAAACTAAAATTTTACAAGATGGTAGAGCATATCATAATACATGTTAGAAAAATGCATCAAATTTTTTTATCATTATTTTCATATAGTTTTATATCTTAAGGATTAATCTAGTATTAAATATCCTTCCATATGAAAATAATTAAAAAACAATTTATGATGTATTTTTTAAATATGTGTTATGATGGGCTCTATCATCTTGTAAATTTTTAGCTTAAGATCACTCTTATATATGGAGAAACAAAAAATACAAATTGTAGTAGGGGGTAAATTGAGCCAAATGGCAAAACCGTGGGGATAAAATGAACCAAAAAATAGTTTAGGAGGTTATTTGGACTTTGGCTATACTTGAGAGTAGTAATTTGGACTTTATCCTATATTATATGCTATTCAGTATCTTTGTATAGATGTATTGTTTTGATATTGTTTCTATAACAGGTCCTGCCTTGATGAAAATAAGGCTTTTCTTTCGACTGCGGATTCTGCTGTAAAATTACTTACAGATGCCACAAAGCCAGTTGCAGGATGGAAGGGGATTGAATATAGAGCAGCATTTCCTTTAAATAAACCTCTGGGCGCAAACTTCTATCCTCCTGATATGGACAAAAAGGTACAGTAGCATTAAATAATGTACCAATAGAAACTATTTCCTGTTCATACTGCATATTTTGGTGTGATACCTACTTATTACAGCTTGTCAGATTTACATTTGATGTGCACTTGATTTGATACTGTCAAATTTTTATACTATTATTTTAGGAGTTTCAATTATGGAAGAGTGGACTAACTGATCAGGAACAAAAAGCTGCTACTGGATTTTTTACTGTCATAAAACGGCATGACTTTTCATTATCTTCATCTGAAGCACATACAGATGGATCAGACAACATTACTTCAGATGATCTTTTTGTTGTTCCGTACTCCAAGGAGTACAGATCATCTCTTGAGAAAGTGTCTGAGCTTCTTAACGAAGCATCAGAATGTTCTGATTCTCCAAGGTAATTGAGTTCAGTTTTCAGATTTTGAGGTTTTAATTCGTTTATGTTAATGGTTTTTTGCTCTTTTTATAGTCTCAAGAATTTGCTCAGAACCAAAGCAAATGCTTTTCTTTCAAATGATTACTATGAATCTGACATAGCTTGGATGGAGTTGGTTAGTATCCAAATTGATTAGAATCATATTTTGTTCTCTAATTATTTCCTGAATTTGTCGCTCTTATCTTGTTTGCAGGACTCCAAGGTAGATGTCACCATTGGTCCATATGAAACTTATGAAGATGGCCTTTTTAGTTATAAGGTATGTTTCTCAAGGTCCTTATCCCACCTGTTCTTGGCACCTCTCTTTGTTGGTCTAATCTAGGATTGAAGCCTAATAGTGCACTCACATGATGTACAATTTCATGTTCTCCTTTTTGTACTCTTTGGGTTAGTCTTCGATCTTATTTCTTACTCCCTCCGTCCTAATTTAGTTGTCATTCTGAGGTTGGGCAAAAGAATTAAGGAGAGGTGAAAAGGTGGAATGCGCTGAAAACGAGGAGAGAGATAGAGATAGAGATGTATTGGGAATAGAGTAGGGTGTATTGGGAAGTGAGGATGACAGGTAAATTGGGAAAACTTGAAGATGCTAGGATGACAAGTAATTTGGGACGGAGGGAGTACGTCACTGATGCTTACACAGAACTTAGATTTTAGACAGCAAATTTTCAACCTACTTCCTACTACTTATATATCTTGATTCATCCATGCCTCATTATTGAGACCACCAAAATATTAACGCTTACATCCTAAGATCTTGCTCCAGTTAGCTTCCAGTTTCTTGCCCCTCAGTTTATATTACTGATTGGACCTTAGATTATGGACGCTCTGCAATTAAGGGATACTGTACTATTAAATGGGGGAAATGTGCACATGCAAAACATCATGTAGTATACTTGGGACTCAATAACTATCATTTATTTTTCATTTACATTACTGTTTCATTCTATTTCAAGGCAACTTTTGAAGCATTTGTTGGAATACGTGATGATGCCGCAACTTCTCAAGTTAAACTCTTTGGTGATCAACTCCAGGTAATCTAATTAAGTTTCTTTAAGGGCATATTAAGCTTTGTTTTACACCAAGTTTTATCTGCATTCAGGATTTGGAGAGAAATCTTCCACTGGAGAGTATTTTCAAATCAGACAATGTATCTGCAGCTCCAATTCGTGTGATCAATCTTCTTTACAATTCTGGGGTATGTTGTTACTTTAAAACAAAAACTCTAGGAGGAATCAGGTGGCTCTTATATTAAGAAGAAATAGGCACCCAAATTTGGACTCAAAATTGGGTTTTCTAGGCGAGGTCCACACTTTCAACCAACATATCTATGCCCAGCCCTTGAAATCATGTTGAAAGACTAGTTTTGCAGATGCTCGGAAAGAACTTATGGATGTTGAGCAAATGATTTTTTGGTGCTAATGATTTCATGATGGAAACTAATAATATGGTGCAGGATGTGAAAGGTCCACAGACGGTTGCTTTCAATTTACCAAATGATGAGCGGATTGTGAATGAACGAGGAACTTCAATGGTCATGCTTAAAAATATTTCAGAAGCGAAGTACGCCTCCTTTGATTCTCCATAATTAATTTTTAATTCCCAGCTAGGTTGCAACTGCTTGATGTTGGCTACTCCTATCAAATTAAGAATGCATATGCAATTGTTTGACAATTACAACGATATACTCGTACATTATTCAGGTTCAAGCATATCTTGAAGCCTATAGCCAATGCCTGCATCAGAGAGGACCAGAAAGCTTATGTTGATTTTGAGCCGTATTATACTCATATCGTTTGCCATGAGTGCTGCCATGGAATTGGACCTCATTCCATCATCCTTCCAAGTGGTAAAAAGTCAACAGTTCGAATGGTGCGTATGCAAATATAAATAATTTAGTATAATGCTGGCAAAAAATGTTTTATTTCCCCTCGAATTTCCAATTTCTCTACTATTTTAAATTGAGCAAAGTTGCATTTTTACAGAATGAAATATAGAACAGGTTAACTAAGAAACCATCGTAGCATGATCCAGTTTCTTTACTTGCAGTATATTAAACTTCTGTGCCAGAAACTATTACATTTTTAGCATTTTGCATTTTATTATGCCATCAAGTTTAGCGATTCGACTTGTTTTCTTTACTTAAAGGAATTGCAAGAATTGCATTCAGCTTTGGAGGAGGCAAAAGCTGATATAGTTGGTCTTTGGGCACTGAATTTTCTTATGAAAAAGGTTAGTTTTCATGATATGTGTGTTTCCTAGAACAGCATTCAAATCCTGTTGTTTCTTTATTGAATATTGGGAATTTATTACTATCAGAATCGCTGCATTTTAGTTCAATGTCGCTGATATCATAACTGAATTTCTTGCTAATTTTTATGTAAGCTATTTGCACCAATTTGTATCAGGAATTGCTTCCTAAAAGCCTATCAAAATCCATGTATGTATCTTTCCTGGCTGGGTGCTTCCGGTCAATCCGCTTTGGACTAGAAGAAGCTCATGGGTAAGGCTATATGATTATAAGTATCTTTCTTGAATCAAACGGAACTTGAATGCTTCCATACTGCCCTGAACTCCTATTGAGAAGTTGATTACCACTGTATATCTGAATGATTCTAGGAAAGGACAAGCATTGCAATTTAACTGGTTGTATGAGAACGGTGCTTTCATCTTGCACTCTGATGGCACATTTTCGGTTGATTTTACAAAGGTGGCTATAAATTATGTCTACTAGTTCTATATCAGTATTGCTCTGCTATCAATGCTTATTTGATTAAATTTCTGTTGTGGAAGGTTGAGGATGCTGTAGAAAGCCTCAGCAGGGAGATCCTAACAATACAGGCAAAGGGGGATAAGCCTGCTGCTCAATCTCTTCTCCAGTCCCGTGCAACTTTGACGCAACCATTACGCGTGGCATTGGAGAAGATAGAACAGATGCAAGTACGTGCCGCTCATACTTTTCCTGTTTTGGTTTCAGCACCAAAATTCTTGCTGCAGAATTCAGCTGTACATCATTCTTTTTAAAAAAAATGAAACTGTACAGCAATTTTGCCGGTTTATATCCATTTTAATTCATGCCGAGCAAACAGGGTGTACAGCAGTATATACAACCTTGTTTATGTTCATTTCCAGGTACCTGTTGATATTGCCCCAGTATTTGGCACGGCGAACAAGCTGTTTGCAACACTTAAATAGCTGGGCTCAACAAATCCGCATACAATGTGCTTCAATATTCCACAATAACTGGACCAACAAGGGCTGAAGGGTGGTTTAAGAATAAGGCGACCGATCGTGCTAATCGATGTGGATGAAAATGTTATTGAGAAGGGGCACCTCATTCATGTTCATGTCGATAGAAATTGTACCCTCGCATGCTCCTCATTTCAATGAACCCGTTAATTTGCAGTTGCATGGGACCACACGTGAGAACCATTTTTTTGAAGTGAAATGGCAGGCGCACTGCTTTTGCATCAAGAAGCAGAAAACAGTTTTCTGGCAAACGCTTTGCTAGCCACAAATGAAATACAGAAAAGGCTAAAGGGCAATCTTCTAGCCGAGATAGGGAAAATATCAAAATAACAAAGGAAACATAAAAAAGTGATGGAAACAGCGACCACTGAAATATCCATTTATTGTTACGTAAGAGCAATCTTAATCTTCGGTTTACATTGGTTGTTCAGCTGTTGTCCAAAGCATTCCCAAACAACAAATTACAAAGCACAACACATGCTTGGACTCCAACCGAGTGCAGAAAAAGAAGTAGCTGAAACTAAATAAAATTTCCAAATCTAATGCGCAAACATAGAAATTTTTTCAATTTTACATAAAGAAACACATGAAATAGAAAAAATTCTTGCATTTCAAATAGTGACTAAAAGCAGAGGAAACCCCAGCTCCAAGCAACATACTCCCTCCGTCTTTTTTTATAAGATCTTAGCAACATACTTTCTTCGTCTTTTTTTACGGTCATTTTAAGTTCGGGCACGAAAATTTAAAAAATAAAAAAATATGTGATGTTCTGAAAAAAGATAGAGTGGATATATATTATAAAGAGAAACTATCTTGGAAAATGTGAACGATTTATAATTTAAAAAATTTTAAATAGTTTAAAATGACTTATAATTTAAAACAGAGAGAGTACCAAACTAGACCGTGGAGAATTTCATGGGTGATCCCCAACAGCACACTTAAAATTATCGACAATCTCACACGAAAAGTACCGAGTCATAGCTCGCTCTACACCATCGTGGAGAAGAGGACTTGGTTGGCGTCTTCCATCCTGTCTTCCCCTGCGAATGCAAGTGATCATCACCATTAACACTAAATCCGTAAGAAGCATCAGTGCATCACCCAGCTGGCGGTGAAGCAATGAGAAACAAAGATAGCGGAAACGTACCTGTGATTGGTCTCAAATGAGCCGTCCACTCGTCGATCACCTCGTTGAGGCTGTTATGGGCGGCGTCGTCAGCCTCAGAGATGGGAGGCAGCTCGGACGCGGCGAGCAGCCGCCGCGTCGCGCTTCGCTGCGCCGCCAGGCTCGTCTGCATCTTGTCAATCAGCTCCTGCGCGCACCCATTGAGGACACCGCCGGATCAATCGCGCAAACCAAGGAGACGGCGATGCCACGGATCGGGGGTTAGGGTTTAGGAAGGCGAGAACCACCTGCTTCTGGACGAGGAGGTCGCGGCAGAGCTCCTTGAGCGCGACCACCTCCTCCTGGATCCGCTTCACACGCGCCACCAGCTTGGCCGGGTTCGCCTGCAACCGCCGCCGCAGATCCTGTCAGCCTCGCGCCCGGAGGAGCGTCTAAATGGGAGCAGGAGGAAGAGGAGAGGTACTGACGTTGTCGGGGTAGGAGGCGCGGAACTCGAGATCGAGGCGGCGCTGCACGTCGGCGAGGGCCGCGCTGGCGTTGGCTAGAGTGGAAAACACGTCGCTCACCGCTGGGTGGTGCCGCGCCGGCCGACTGCTCGGATCCGCCATCCCTCCGTGCGTGACGGTACGATTTTTGCTGGGATCCCGGGGTCGGGTGCTTTTGATTCTTTTTTGGCTGCCAGTGGTTTAATCCTTTCGAAGTGGATCGGCGGGCGAGCGGGACAAGCCACCTCATTCCCAGGTGAACGTGGGGAGAGAGAAGCTGAACATGAGCTATTTGCACATTTCGGTTTGAAATACGGAAAATTTTCAATTTTTTTGTTTTTTTAATAAAATTTATATACAATTTCTATGAAATTTTTGGGTTCCAAGCAGAGCTTCATAACTCGTTTTGTTGGGCTTCGAATATTTCAAGAAAACAAGTTGAATGTTTCAGCATTCATATAGGAAAAAGAACGTGAAGTTTGGATGGATTGCGAGTTTTTTTTTACTAAATTCTAGTACTATATTTTTACTATGAAATGTTATTGGTTCTCGTAAAAATCACGTAACACAACCAAGCAGCCGTACCCGCCTCGCACGGGCAAATTCGCAAACACTCCTCTGGAAATATACTATCCACAAGCAAACCTCAGAAGTCCAATCAAATTGAGCAAATAAAACAGAATCAGAACAATCTTGAAAGAAACTGCAGGTATCAGCTACTCAATATGGAAATTGAATACAACGGTAAGACTGGCTCTGGCTAGTAGATACTACTTCTATCTCGAATTAACCATGTTCTCAAGCATAAAAAATGACATTACTTTCTTTACATGTTTCAACAAGTCTATTTATCAGAAATGAAAAGGTACAAGGACGTCAAGTCACAGTTCATTCACATAGGGAACAAAATTTAGGGGCAAAATAGAAAAACGATGAAATGTTAACGACGTAGGAGTATCTCAACAGTTGAAACCTTGCACTCCTCGTCCCAATATTCCTCGCCGCAACAAAAAAGGCAGGCTGAAACAAGGGCACCCCGTCTGGAAAATCTTCAGAGGTCCAATTAACATGGAAAGGCAACTAGGAAAACTGCAAAAGCCTGCTGCAAATACTACACCCCATGATATGGGCTGCAAAAGGGGATTTAAGTATTGCATTCGTATGCTTTATTGTTCAGAGAAAGGGCTCATCTGTTTACGGGGTAAAATTTTCAGACTTCGCTATCTGAATGCTGTCTCTTCCTCAGCTTGCAACCACAGCAGCCTCAACCTCTCCGTCACTGTAATCCGCCCAGGATTTGGGTTGCTCAGTTGCATTTGACGCATCAGTAACATCTATCGCTGCGTCTGCTTCTACTACTTCAGAAGCTGTCGTTTGCTCAAGCTCCACTTCACCGTCTTTACTTTCTATGCTCTTATCATCCGCGTTCTGTCTTTCCCCAACATCCTCATCATTTATTCCACTAGATGCGTCATTGCCTTCAGGACTTGTCTGGCTGCATTCAAAAACTTGTGGGGATGCAGTTATGGGTGATTCTACAGAACCGTCTGAACAGGAGGAAGCACCGTGCGGTGAAAATGCAATACCACTTGGTGAGGTTAAAGGACCATTTGGAGATGTTGGGTGTCCATTAGGACTTCGAGATTGACCTGGTACAAACTCTGGAGCATTAGGATTCATAACTCTGGCTGCAGAAGTGTTTGTTTCTGTAATGCCTTCACCATTTGGCAATCCCGTCTTATTACGAGCTCCCCGATGCCCTGACCTACCCCCAGCCAGACGTGGACCATAAGGGACCCTTGCAGTTGCAGATTGGTGAGGATGCTTACGGAGATGGATGGACATCATAGGAGGCACATTGGATGGGGATGGCAATAGTCCCCCATGTTCTCTAAAACCTGGTACTGCCATTGAACTGTAAGCTGGCACGGTGGATGGATTGAATGGAACAGCGGCTGCAGAAAGCTTACTGGTTATCTCTTTGGCACCTTCAACAGGTGTATCATTCTTTTCACTCTCAGATGGTGAAGACTTCTCATTTTCACCTCCACTAGACATCTGTTCTGGTGTATCCCCTCCTGCATCTCTTTCATCATCATTGGAGGAAGAATCACTTGCCTCAGTCACAACTGGTGTTTCTTCATTTGGAGTGTTAGCCTCAGTTGGCTTTGCTAATGATTCAGATGGCACAGCTGAGCCTACAAGGTTCGGGCTATTATTTGCCACAGACGTCACTGCTGGGCATGAGGTCTCCACAGATTCTGTTTCTGGTTGGTTTGAACCTACTGGGACATTAGTTTGTTCAGATGTGCCTACATCTGTTGCTTTTGATACCTGTGAAGTGCTGCCCTTTGGTGAGACTTCTGTAGCTTTATCTTTCTCTTCAGAAGGGTGACCATTGTTTTCTTTTGTCTGCGTACTTTCAAGGTTCACAACTTTCTCCTCTGCTTGCACATCATTTAGTGCCTTGACAAGGGTTCCTGGTGCAGCTGTTGCCACCTCCTTGTACGAAAGTGACTTCCTCACTGTTTGCCTGGCAACTGGTGCAGTGTACTGTATCACCTTGGCCACAGGTGTGTTAGGGGCAGCGCTTGCTGGCTTGGAATTCAGATTGGACGAAATCTCTCCACTATTTGATGAGACAGTAGGGCTAGCTGTTTTGGAATTAAAGCTTGAATTCTTTGCCAATTTCTTTGAAACAGGACTTGAAGAGACCGAAGCTGCAGTATCATTAGGTGAAACTCGTGGGGAAGTGAAGTTAGATGGAGTTCTTCCTTTGTATCTTCCATTCTCACTATAAAGTGCATTAGTATTAATCTTTGTCAGATTTGGCCTTCTTGTGCCTGGACCAGCTTTGCGGTGTCCTATGGATCGTCCCTTCGGAACAGCCTCTTGCCATCCCTCATCCGATGTGTACTCTTCAGCAAAATCATCTCGAGTTAGGTGGATCGTAGGGCCACTTGGAATTTCTTCTATTATTTTCACATGGTCAACAGTGGATCCATTCTCTTTGACTCCAGAATCTTTTTCATTCTCAGTTAACAAATGATCATTGTTAGATGGAGGGCTCCTTTGATCTTCATCATCAACTATTTCAAATGGGTTTTGTCCAGCTCGGCCTTTTATCTAAAATGTGCACGTATGAGAATGACCATTGGAGGAGTATAAATGTATTCTAGTCTCAATGGACGACCCTGGATATGAAAATACCTTAGCACGAGCTTGTTTCTTGTACAGCTCCTTAGTCTTGAGCTCATCATCCGGATTGATGTAATCCAAAAGGTCTGATACGCTGACAAAGAAAAATTAAAATATATTGATACTTATGCAGCATAAGATCATAAAGCATACCATTGCATAAATATAAATATGTGTGTTCCTATTTTGCCATATAGGCTTCTACAGTCCATACTGCCTCTGACCGAATCAGGTAAAGGTGACATTGTCCAGTTAAGAGCAGGCTGTCACTTCTATATTCCATATTGACATTTACAGGATTAAATTATTATTCATCTCTAGCCTACCCCCAGCTTGTTTGGCACTAAAAGGCTTTGTTGTTGCAGTAGAAAATCAAATAAAACCTGCTCCTCACTTTTGTATCTTTTCCAAATAAAAAAGTTTAGCTAGCAAAATTGATAATGGCATATATATACCTAAGATGCCCTCTGCTTGCTATTGAAGCATCAGGTTTTGGAGTGCCATTACGTGCTGCTTCCTGTTGTTCTAGTGCCTTGGACTCGAAGTATTCTAGCCAAGCAGCAGCATCCTGTGTAAAATATGATTATCAGATTCCATTGTGCAATAAGAAATGCAAATACTTATCTGAAACTGATGGCTAAGTGATATAATGCAGAATAAGGAATAGGTTTGTTGTACCTGGGTCCGAAGATCTTCTGATCCAAGCTTTGCCTGAAGTATCCGTAAAGTAGTCTTTTCATGTTGGACACTCAAAGAGTATGCTTCCATTAAAGACAATGCGATAGCAATAGCATGATAGCTAGCTGCAGTCTGTCAATAAGACATTGAGGCATAAGATGTCCTTTCAGTGTCAGGCTTTGTTTAAATCATGGAAGGGTATTCTAAATGCTAGAAAGAAGCAAGCATATAATCAAATTATGTGACTAAGCATTAGAGTAGGCAGCAAGCCAGCAACTATGTCTGAGAGCTCAATACATAGTCACGCCTGAGTATGGGAGGAGATTCTGTTACCAACCTGTATATGATCAGCACCAAGCAACCGTTGGTTGCATTTTAGAGCTTTGTGAAGGTAACGCAGAGCAACATGAACGTTACCCAGCCCTTCTTCCATCATTGCGACATTGATGTAAGTCGCAGCCGTGTTAGGATGAGAAGGGCCACATGTAAAATGCAAAAGATATAGGGCACGATTCACATACCTGAAAGAAAGCAATCAGAGCAAAATGTAGTTGAAACTTTAGAAATGGTAAATGAAACAAACTCTAAAGGTAAAATTGAAACCTAACGACACCATCTAACATTTATCATGTCATTTTAAGTAAATGACAGCAGGTGCTTACTTTAATGCCAGTTCTGTATGTTGCAAGCGATAATAGAAAACAGCAAGATCTCCATAGCTTTTCATTGTGTCTGGGTGGTCAAGTCCAAGTTCCCTCTCGTTAATATCCAAAGCCTTCTGTTGATAGATGGTTGCCTGGTTCAAAGATCACCGATATCTATGAAGCACCATTTACATGTATACAATGAGCAAACTTTCTATGCAAAGAAATAATACCTTGCAAGTATGGGTTCACTGCAGGTAACTCGAAGGAGTGAAATTATTGAATTTACTACACTAAACCAGTTTTATATACTACAATATACACATGATCATCAAGCGCTGGCCAAAATATGATACGGTGTTAAAACCAATTCCATGACAAACTATCTGAACATACGATAGTGCTTATGTAATTCAAATTGGTCAATACTACAGAACAATATTGATGAGAAGTGAGGTCCTAAAAGAATATACCTGGTTGAAGTCGCCAGTATGATAAAGCACTACTGCCAGAAGGCTGTATGCTCCTGCAGTCATTCTGTGGTAAGGACCACAAACAGCAACAAGTTTTGCAAGAGCCTGCATAATCAAAGGCAATCACGTTTAGATTTATGTGGAGTAAAAGGAACAGAGTATCGTTCAATAACTCATCATATATGAATATGATTGTAAGACAAAGAATGAACACCTTTGTGCCATAATTAACAGCATCCTCAAGTTTTCCTTTATCTAAAAATGTCTTGGATGACTCCAACAAGGTGCGGCCATCAGCTGATGAGCATGCAACATGCTGCAGATAGAAACTAAATTTGGTTAACATAAATTAAATGTTTCTGCATTTTTGGTCAGTTTTTATATAAAATTAAGATATTACCTTGTAGATAGGGACGACACTGATAATATCTGACTTTCTGAATGGATGTGGCATATCCATGTCATAATCCTTGGCTACTAGCTCAAGTCCTACCTATATTGCAGGAGTTGTTTTCCAAATCAATGGTTCTGGATGTAACAGATATAATCTAAAGTAATGGTGCTCAAGAAAAGAAAAATGACAGATCTAGTTATTACCTTATGGCAGAGACCACGAAGAATGGCATATTTTCTTAGATCCGTACAATATTCGTCTTTCCACGTCCATCCAAATCTCTTTAATAGAAAGACCTCCAACCACCTTTTCCTGAGATTATGATCCTCACCACACATGCTATCATTATTTTCTTCCGGAAATGGTCCCAGCAATATATTTAAAGATGATGCAACTGATTCAGCCATGTTATTTATGTCATCAACTGCTGCAATAACAGCTCGAAGTATGTGCTTAAATGCTCGAACTACCATCTCATGTATGCACAAGGACTGTATATGTGGGAGCTTATCAGAAAGCTCAACCTGAAATAAGGCAAAACAAAAGAATACCTTAGTTTTCATTTATGAGAGGTTTATTATTCTCTTAATTGTTCAAACTGGTGAAAATTCCTTTTTTTTGGGGGGGGGACTTGAAACATGTTTTCGAAGTTGATCAAACTGCATAGTATGTACCACTCGTCCCAGTGAGCGCATTTGGAGGCCTCTAGTGTGCATAAAATCAGTCAATGTCCTTCCATCAACAGGAGATAACTCAAGTGAACCGAAATCAGCTACCTGATAATGCAGAAGGGTGGCAATTAATTACCGTACTCAGATACAGGTTTGAGATTGCCACATGAAAAGCAGTTTACCAATTTGGGCAAGGCGGTATCATCATAATATTTGTGTGCCATCTCCATCAGTTCTTGAAGTGACTGAAATAGAAGCACTGAATCAAAAAAGATGATGTAATAATAAAGAATGGGAGGACGGAAGTAAACTATCTCTGGCCTACAGTATTGTACCACTCCAGCTCCTTAACATAATATTCACCAAACAGCTAATTTTGTGCAATAGGTGACATGATATGACCAACATGATAAGCTATACTACACAGTATACACTAATAATGCAGTTATAAAAGTAAATTTATGAACAAAGAAAAAAAAAAGCAGTGCATCGAGTCCCACCAAAGCCACCAGTTAATTAATAATGCCTTTTTCATTTGGACATCTCGATGATCTGATGTTCAGGGGATCAGAGATGCCGTCAAAAAGTAGCTAGTATACCCTTAAATGGTTAAGAATCTCCAAAAGGCAACATGATGAAGGGAAATAAAAAACCTTAGCATGAAGGCCAGTTTCAGATTCCCTTAGCCTTTGGAAAGCGGCTTCTGAAAGCAATCTCTGCAGGCTAGGCTCCTTATCCTCTTTTGTACTTGCAGTATCATCTGTACGTGCAGCATTTGCATTAGATGAAAAATTTTCTTTCGCATGTGCACTTTTCCCACTCCGGTCATCTGCCTTCTTCTTGATTTCCTTTAGCTGCCCAAATTGCTTCCCCAGGCCCTTTACTGTTGGAACATCCTTAGTCTCCTCACTTTTCTTAGTTTCAGTCTTCTCAGAAGTCTTGTTCTGTAGATGCTGTACCCAGCAAGCACCAAGTTCCCATCTGATAGGTCTTGTTACTATAGGAGCCTCCCTTTCAAGCTTCTGCAGGCTGTCTGTCAGTATTTTCCTGACAAAACTTCTAGCAGTCTCATTCTCTTGAGTATCACAACTCTCCAACCGCTGAACTCCTCCAGGTGTTTGATCACATGATTTTTGAAGCAGCATTCTTAAGCTGCAAAAGGGAAAGGTCATTATCGTATTGGAGTATTGGTCTTATGTAAACAAAGGTGGGAAGATAAAAGGTGTTAGAGTTGACACTGGTAGGTGCAAACAAAAAAAATGACCAAACTTACAGATGTGAAATGAAATACATAAGACTAATCAGGTGCATATATTCATTAGTGCTAAGCATTTTTCAATCAAAGCATAAGAACATATTACATCATTGAAGTCCCAAGTACTGACCTATTAACATTAAGAGCATTGCTACCGCCTTCAGGCTGGTCTTCAATATGAATGTCCTGCTGTGCTAAAGACTCAGCTGTCAGTTGTGTATCGACCGGAACTTGGACGACAGCTGTATATCCGCAATGTTTTACAACAACCACACCAAGAGTGGGAGTATCCTGTAAGCAAGTAACATAAATTCAACATTCAATCAAAAAAATTAAGATATTCAACCAGTCTGCATAGAAAGTAAATCTTACATGTACTGTTGCACTCTCATCAGCAGTAATGCCTTTTAACAAGTTTCTCTGAGCAAGCTCCTCAGAGGACATCCCCGGTGCCTGACTTCCATCTAACTTAACATCTAACTTAGAACTTGCATCTGATGTGTCCTTTGTGACTACTATATTCATATCACCTATTTGTTCTTTATGCAAGACTAGACTTCCAGTGCCATTTGTTGCTTCCACTGAACTCAAATGGTTGGAGATCAGCTGCTGAATAGCTGCAACAGCTTTGAATACTGCAACATCAACAAATAAACTATGGAGTAGGAAAGCCTTCCTGTCTCGAACTTGCCTTTCCTCAGCTGTTTTACAGGGCATGGCAGCAAGGATTGCAAATTCCTTCACCCAAGGTCTGTGGTCATGCTTTCCATCTCTTCCCTGACCACCACCATTTCCTCCCCAAGTTTCATCTTCTGTTGGAAGAGGTGGGAATACTGACGGTGAATCGGCAACAACAGGGGGAACCACCCAGGTGTTTGATCGGAATCCATAAGGAAGATTTCCAAACTGGTATGGAATGAAATTTAAGTTCAGTCTAAAGATTATTGTAGAAATCATGCATGCAAACAGTTCCCAGTGAAAAAAAATAAAAACATATAAATTCGGGTAACAAAAACACACCTTATTGTGCTCTATAAAGGCCTTCATCAGAGACTTGTAAGCCTTGAAATTGCGAAAAACATTTCATGTCAATAGTCAGAATTCCATAAAAATTCAGTTCATATAAGGTCTAAAAGTTGCTTACCCCATCAAATGCACGACTTGTCTGCTGCAGCAACCCTACAAGGGAGTGATTGATGAGTGACCTCTTCCCCGCCGGGTAGAATCCTGTTCTAGATGCCACAATTGTCACAGGTTTACCACTACAGACCCTCACCTGCATACGAAAACCAAATTTTAGATGATCCAGCAAAACATGTGCGCTAGTAGAATTGGCCTCTTAACTACAACCATGTTATTCATCTCGAAAATATAACATTGTACAGGAGACCACATACAACATTGTATGACACATATGAAGCACCTAAAACTCAATTTACACTAAGGATTTCCATTATTTGAATAATCATCGGATTTCATCTGCTCACTGTACCAGTACTATTAAATAACGTTGAAAAATTAACTGTGAGATAATTTGGAGTGAACCCACATCGATCTGGAAGAAGTCGTCCTCCCTCTTGTCATCAACAAATGGCCGCGTCGACCTCCTAATGTCTGCAACCAGTCACACTCCATTTAGATACTGGAAGAAGCAAAGAGTTCTAAATGCGTCTGAAACCTGCTGTTTTCTGAGTCATGAGCTTTAAGAGAAGGGGGAAGCTGCATTAAAATAGCAGCAGTACTGACAATGTAGCGGCGGCGTGAGGTGCGAGAACGTGAAGAAGTCGTAGAACTGCTCCAGCTTCGGGGACGGGTACATAGGTTCCTCGCCACCTGCCCCGCCGGGCGCCGGCTTACCGGGCGACCCGGGGTTGGTGGCCTTGTCGGCTTCGGGCACGGCGGCATCGGGGGACGCGGGCTTCTGCTCCGGTTTCTTCGTTCCGAACGCAGTGGTGCAGGCCACAATGTCGAGCAACCTCCGCACGTGCGCGACGGCGAGCTCCTCTGTGTAGTCCTCTGCGCACGACGGCGAACCGCCGGAGGGTTAGTGACTGCGGCGGCCGGCGGGAGGCGGTGGCGCATTTTGCAATTTCATCCTCGTGAATTTCGACGTTCGCGGCGCTTACCTACGACGATGGTGAGGTGGCAAGGCTTGAGGGAGGCGACCTCCACCGTGTCCTTGAGCTGGGCCCCACGGACCTGCAATGCGCGCGGAAAAATGACCAAGCTATCAGCGACGCGGTGCTGTCAGGTGCGTTACCTTTGGGCCCGAGCATGCTCACCTCGTGGGACAGAGAGTAGCTGGTGAGGCGGCATGTGTCCACGTGTACGGCCAGGAGCTTCCGTATGTCGAGGATCCTGTCCGTTGATATGCCCTGAGGGCAAAAGCAGGCGGTGCATTGGTCAGTCAGTGGAACTGGAAATGCAGTTAGCAGAATGGAAAGAAAGAGCACTGTCGCTTTTATGAGCTTTTGCAATACATGCATGAATTCCCTCATCTACGGATTAATTCCGCAGCTCATTGTTTGTTTGAGAGAAGAAAAAACTTGGCAAAGCTTGTCCTCTGAAACTAGGTTCATTGACCAAATTCTCACACTGAATGAAACGGCTCAATCTGGACTACATGGCCTCCTCCATGTTAATATGCAAATGAATTTCATGCATCTGTGCTTGCAGGAAACCGTCACCAGACCCAAAACAACACTTAAATCGGGTCGACGGAGTAGTACGTGCTTGCAGGAAAATTGAGCACAAGCAAAGCAGCTTGTGGAAAAAAAAAGTTGCGGCGAGCAGTGTGCAACGATGCCCACAAAATTCATGAAAGAATAGTGTTGAGGCGCCCTCACCTTGATTCTGAGCTGCGTGTAGTCCGGCGTCTCAACTGTGACGTCCAGCACGACAGGCAAAACTGCAGCAAGGGTTCCATTCCGGACAATCCATATTAAACATAGTGTGTGTATATATATATATATATATATATATATTGGCGAGTAAAACAACGAAATTAACAATCCATATAAACTACTTGATTGAAAAAAGATATCTTTTCATCAGCAATTCACAGTCGTATATCTTTGCCTCCATTGGAATAAGGCCACAGTTTCGAACAGACAGAAACTCTGAACATTTTTATTTCGCATGGAAGAATCAGAAGTAGCAGCTTGGCAACTGGCTGCACCTTTCTCCTCCTTCTTCTTCTTGTCGCCCTTCGCCTTGTGCGGCTTGGCCTTCCCTGCCTTGGGCGCCATGTCCCCGACAACAAGCTAAGTACCCAAACCCCGCACTGCAACCACGCAACCTTATCGCCACCAATGAAGGTGCAAGACTCTGAAGAGACAAAGGCTAAGGTGCTCTTGGCATTGCAGTGAGGCAGAGCTGATGGTAGCTTGGTGGAAGGAGGGAGATAGCAGGCGATAGAGGCAGTGGAGAGGTAGGAGAGAGGATAAGGTGTTTATGGGGATATATAGTAGTAGTCGCAGGTGCTGCTAAGCCTGCACTAGCGCTGCTGCACCTGAATAGGTTCTCGCAAAGAGGGCGTGAGCAGAAGATAGTAGGGAAGTATTTCGCGAGTGAATGTAATGGGTGGAGTGGTTTTAAGAAGGATTAACGTTTTGTCGGCCGAATGGTGACTGTGAGTCGTGTGTTTAAGTTGCTGTTTAGAATAGCGACGGCACTTATCTGCATCTATCCCTGCACAGCAACTTGTATCTTGATAACATTACCTTTCTTATTTTTCTTGCGATGGACGACGGTTCTGAGAGCGTTGCATACGTTCCTAAATTATTATCGTTGTTTATTTTTAATATTAATTTTTATAATCATCTTATTCAAGCATCAGTCCAAAATATGTAGGATTATAAGTCATAAGTTAACTAATTTTAATTCTAAATCAAATTTTAACAAGCATGTGATATTTATCAATTATGATATAAGAAGTTAACGGAGATAATAATTTAAAAACGGACGGAGCTTTAGTTTTTTTTTCCTGGACAACAGAATATAACTCTTTTTGTGTAACCGTGCGTTTTAGAAATTCTAAGAAAGCGATGCAAAAATCTCACGGCGCAGGAGTATCCACCTGCACTTTTTTCGTTTACGGTGTCTGGTTTGGCTCTAGAAGTCGTGGGGAGACTCGGCGGTTCTTTTCCGTGAGGATTTTCC
The DNA here is from genome assembly GCA_001602275.1 of Zoysia japonica. NCBI lineage: Eukaryota > Viridiplantae > Streptophyta > Magnoliopsida > Poales > Poaceae > Zoysia > Zoysia japonica. The sequence continues at coordinate 919,437 of BCLF01000007.1, read as the reverse complement.
CTTGTTACTGGTTGGTACAGCGAATAATGTGCGCCACAAAATCGCTGGTCCTGGATGCAAAATCGGTTCTGAGGACAGACACTGGGGCTCTGACGGTTCTATTTGTCCTTCCCAACCCAGATCCCCAGAATAGGCAAACTCCAACCATTCTGAAACAAACACATATGTGCTGACTTTCAAATCCTTTTTTCTTTTTGCGAGTTCCATGAGGTTTCAAATCCTTTTTCTTTTTGGGAAGTAGAGTATGGTAAATTTTGACACACAGTGAAATCAGCACCATGAATTCTGACTAATTTCAGTTCATTCTACTGGCTATTTTTAACCTCTGCAATTGGTAGGATAAACCGGCCTGCGGTGCAGATACGGGCACAGCTCAGGGTAACAACCGCAGGCGCCGCACTGCCCAGTTGTACTTGTATGCTTGCGCGCGTGTGCTGGGACTGTGAGAGCAACGGATGCGGTGGCGTTGGCGTGGGGGAGGAACCAATGGCCACCGGCATCCGGCTCATCCGGGTCTCCCTATCGCGCGCGGCCAATCCCATCTGCCCACGGCCGCCGTCTCGTCCTGACTCACCTCATCCCGCGCGCCCACGTCGTGGTCGCGCTGCCCCACTGGCCCTACACGAGGGAGGCCTATCTCGCCGCGGCCCGTGCGCCACTCGTTTGTCACCGCGGGGGGTTTCTCTCTGACCGCGCGCCGTGCGTGCGTTCGGTGAGGCGTCCGCGCGTGGTTTTGTCCGGAGGGTTGCGTGCGCGCCGGCCGGTGCCGAGTTCACGACGCGACGGTCTGGCACCGAGCGCTTTTCGGGCAAGCGGTGTGCGTGCCCGCGTTGGCGATGTCGTGTCTTGTGGCTGTAGTGGGGAAGAAGAAGAACGGGGAGCGTGATGGCGGATCTCCTCGTGAATCTCTGGTCCAGATCCTGGGCTGTGCCGATGGAGAGCTCCTTCCTGGTGCTGCTCAGCTGCTGGTTAGTATGTCAGGCTACGTTTCTGTCTGCACTCTTAATATACTAAACCATGGGGCATGGGCCAATGCGTAAACATTGGGATCTGGCTACCTCGCGCCTTGTCTCCGCATCAGGCTATCAGCGCAGGCGCGTCAAGCGATCGAGCGCATTGCTGCCGTTTCTGTTTGCTCTCAGTGGGACGGCTTGCGGCGCCGGCCTGAACCCGGGGAGTTCGCGATGCGACGCCGGCGGGGGAGGGGAGCGAGCCCCTGCTGGCTGTTGGCTGGTGGTGGTAGCGTTCGAGTCTGGTTCCTGCATGGTGTTGTTCGATGCTTGATGTTAGAACAACTATAAGCTTCAACAACTGGAATCGGGATGCGTTAGTGCTTGCTCATCTGCCCAGGCTCATGCTTGCATGTATACAACTGAGGGGCTGTGAGGTGCGACCGTGTGTGCACGAGATTTGCAAATGGACCCGATTCTCCAGTCTTGAGACAGTGTGGGCCTCTTGTCGCAGGCCTCAAATCTGGACACAGCCCAGCCCATACCATGCAGCTCCGTGCTCCGTGTGTCGTCTCCTTGTCCGCTAGCAGTTTCACCGGTGGCAAGGCAACTGGCATCCATGCACGCAGCACTCACCGACCGCCCCTCGCGCCGCTGCCCGCCGCTTTCCCTTCGTCGCCGCTTCAGTTCGCCACAACCTACGAGCCTACGACGCCTTCTCTCCCCCACGCGGCAGTAACCGAGAGTTTGAGTCCCTTACTTTCTCTCCCCTCCGGCGGCCTCCACCCACCGCCAGCATGCCCCACCGCATGAGGATTCGGAATTTCGGAGGATTTGGGGAGGGGATTTGGACGCAGCGCGGCCCCGCCGACATCCCCTTCCTTCGGCCAAGCCCAACCGAACCCAGCCGGCAGCCGCAACCGCCGCCGTTATCTTCTCCGAATCGGCCGCGGTGCGTCCAAATCCCCTCCCCAAATCCTATAAAAACCGCCCTGCCCTTCTCCTCACCACCAAAACCGAGCTAGTCCCCGAAGCACTAGCTCGCCGTTGCGCTGTCGCAAGAAGCCGCCACCACCGCCGTTGACCTCCTGCCGGCCTTCCCTGTGCCGCGTCGCCCCCGGTCCGCCAAGCTCCGACGAGTTTCGCCTCCTGTCTACCGCCCCCGACGCCGCTGCAGTCCGCGCCGCCACCCTCGCCGTCGCGCGCAGCTTTCCAGCCATCCTCGACGTCGAAAAGACCCACGGTGTGCTTCCTTATTTTCCGCGTGTCTCCTTATGTTCCGCGTATCATTTTCATATGGTCCCCGGCGAGAACCAGCCGCCGGAGCGCCGGATCGGCCAACTCCGGCGAGCACGGCAATGGTGCTGCCGCTCGGCTGCCGTGCTGGGATTCATCCCCGGCGGCGTTGCCATGCTTTATTCCTGCTGGATGTATCTGTTCCGTTGTATTGCCTCTAATACTTCCACTACTTTGACCTTGTGGCCTGATAAATATAATAATGTCAGCTCCTTTATGGACTGAATCTGCTGTTGATTATATGGCTACAGACGATGATGGAGTTGAAGTACTCCGTACTAGGTAACATAGATGTTAAGCTAAATTGAGATAAATCTGATCTTGTGCTTGACATGACAATTGTGGATGAAATCCCTTGGGTAAGATGTTATGAACGTGGGGTGGAAATCAGATTCAGAAACTGAACCACCTATTTCGTTAGTGCTGATCATATTAGTAATATTTTCCAGCTCTGGTTCTATAGAACTTATTCCTTCCCTCGATGTTCTGTCAATACTAACAGCTTCATTACTGAAAGTTTCCCTGAGACATCTTTGCCATTTGAACATGAGATGATGACTTATAATAGTAGTAAGAATAAATATTATTAATATATAATAATACTCATAATATTATTAACATCAATACTATATTAATAATACTAATAATGCTAATAATAACAGTAATAATAATATTATGTCTTTTACAGATTTGTTCCTGGAATCTTCTTAATTTACAAATCAGTGTCTATCATATTACAACTTTACAATTTATCCCATGCGCTTAATTTACTTTTTTGTTGCATTTGATTTGTATCTTTATTTTGAACTTTTGAGTCATTCTTTTAATATCTTAATTCGCTATAATTGAGACATTGTTCAGTTTTACCTTTAATGAAGTTGTTTTATGTGTGACATTTTAATTTCTGGACACACATAAAGATACATTTGATTTTGATCTTAAAACTTGGTGCGACAGGTCCCAATGGTGCAACAGCTTCCAGGTTCCAGGAAACGGTGTAATGAGCCGCCCACTGCGGTACGGGTGCTGCTGCCGGCACCGGCGACGACCGTCGAGATGGAGCCGGAGGATGGCTTCACCTATGGGACTGGGCCTCTACTCAAGCGCGTCAAAGCGGTGCCGCAGCTGCCACTGTTATTGCAACAGGTTTGACCTTTTCTATTTTTCCCATCTACTCCTACAACTGTGATGCAATACTCTTTTTGAATCTGGAAAACCGTGCCAGGTTCTTATGCTCGGTTTGATGACACATTGGTGTTATCTAGTTTGATGATACACCAAGTGGTTGACTTAGAGATAGATATGGGTTGATTGCTTTTGAAATCCTCGTGGCGGTCTGGAAAAGATAATATTCCTTTTAAGATTGAAGAAGAAACAAAAATCATAAGACCACCGTTTTTCTCATTCCGGTAGGAAGTCAACATTATGCAAGTGAATTTTTTCTGTAGTGCTGCCTGTGTGATTCATATTTACTAGGTCTCCTATTTCAGAGATTACCAAAGTTTGGAAGTCTTTATAGTGTATATCTTTAATCAATTTATTCATTCAGTATCTAGAACACAAATCCCGTCTATTCATGATTCAAAAAAAATCCCGTCTATTCATAGTCTGATTAGCACATGACCTTTTTGCAGGACATGTCTTGCTATATACTCGATCAACCGGGTCCATTCGGTCTGAAATTAAATAAGAGCCAATCTTTGGTGGATTTGATTCAAAAGAAGCTTTCTCAGGAAAAGTCTTCTGAAGGATTGTCTGTTGTTGACAAAAGTATTTCTGAGACACCCAAGAAGAAAGTGGTGAAAGCTGCAGCTTGTGCAGCTGGTAAACTATTGAAACCTTCAAATTTTCGTGCTGATGTTTCGAAAATTGGTACCTGGGAGGTAAGAAAAATAATGGTTCCTATTTTCAAACACACGGATTTTCTATTTATGGAGTGACATATTATCACAAAACAATTTAAGATTTCAACAACCTTTTTAGTTTGATGGTAAATTGTATTTTTGGCAGTACATTGACGATATGAAGGTGATTTAGTGGCGAAGTTCTACTTTGCAAAGCGTAAGCTTGTCTGGGAGGTTCCCTATGAAGGTTTAAAGAGCAAGATAGAAGTTCATTGGTCAAACATTACATCTCTGAAGTTCATTTGCCCAGATAATGAACAAGGAACCTTGAATTTGGTGGTAGGTTACCAAGAATGTAGGCATGTTTATATTATACCATTTACATTTACACCATTCCATCCTCAGTCAACCTTCCATTTATCTTTTTTATAGCTGGCCCGACCACTTCTTTTTTCAAAGAGACTGATCCTCAACCAAGAAAACATACGCGATGGAGGGAAACATCAGATTTTACTAACGAGCAAGCAAGCTTAAACATGTAAGGATAATTTACTTTATAGAAAGGGACTACCCTACATAGATAACCATCTCTTACTGGTAAATCCATGAGTTTTTTATACTGTGGTTCCATCAGCATGATTCATTTTTTGTACATACCTCTGTTTAGTTGCTTCATCTATGATTCAATGACCACATTTGGTGCCACGAGCCATGACTATTACTTAGCGATTGCTTCAATGATCCAGTCTAAGGAAGTAACTATCAAATTCTTCTATTTGCAGGAGCCACACTTTGAAGTGCCCCTCAACTTTGTTAGTTCAGAATCTTGGAAAACTTATTCAGTATGATCGCCGGCTATATGAATTGAGCCAACAACAATATACCATGCTGGAAATTCCAAATTGTGAACCTGGACGCTCAATTTTTGAAAGTCCAAATGAATCAAAGGAGTGCCATGGCTTGAATAACTTGATGTATGAACGTGAAATGTCTTGGCCCAAGTTCACTAATCCTAATTTCATCATGTGATTTTCCCTCAACGTCCAATGGGGTTGGACATCAAGAGTTTCCTGTTCAAGCAATAAATATAGGTAATTTATTCTTGTGGCAAGCTAGAAAATATATATGCTGACTCCCCTTTCTCTAACGTTAAGCTATTTCCAATACCTTATACTGCAGATTTCCAGGTCAGTTGCGTCCCTCAAGAACCAAAGACTGCAAACTGGCGGAATCCATTGACAGAGCTTGGTTTGAGAGCATCCATATCTGGGAATGATTTTGTAAATCATGATGGTAATTGCATGGCTGACCATAGTACGACAGATAACCCTCCTTTGGCCAATAATGAGGAGCAATTCAAAGAAGTGCTGGAAGACCTTTATGATAAGCATTTGATGGCAAAGGTAGATGCATTTTGCACTTCAGTTGAGAACTCAATGCCATCATCCATGGAAAAAACCAACACTGATGTAACTGAATTGGATTTTGATTGCTATGATGAAAAGCTCGATTCAACACCTGCTGCAAAACTTGCAGAAGTAACAGAACCACCTTTCATCTCCAGAGAGGACTCATTTGAGGATCTATTGCTGAACCTTCCCCGGATATCTTCTGATCCACATCTCTTGTTCGACGTACCATAGGATGTTGATAAGTAAAATGATATGGATCTTTCTTTTTTATTTTTTAGATTTAGATAATAGTACTTATATAGTACGTGCTTTATAAGTGATTCATTAGATTGTGCTTCAGATTTGTCTAATTACTAATTCATTGTTAAGAATCTTCACAAGCAACAATGAAATAGCATTTTATTTATAGTTTTGATGAACCTTGTAAATGTAGTACTTTTTCCCTCGTAAGATGTCTTTCTATATCAACTTGGGACATTATATATAAATATATAATGCCAATTATGTCCCAGGAATTAGAGTCTCTTCTGCGATAGTGTAATGCCCGTAGCTTATGAATGCGGGAGCCCAAAAGGCATTGCGCAGTGGCTCAAAAAAAAAAAGGGAGCCTTTGCCCAACATGAAAAGTCATACTATAACATATACGTACATTCAAATATGCAATGTATCGGTAACCTAGATGGGCAAAGGTAGAATAATCAGGCACTCTTAGCTCCAAAAACCATCAGAAAATTTGATCTAATATAAATACATATATTTCCATTAAAATAAAATATGTTGCTAGTTTCTCGCATACATATGAAACCTAGAAAGGACCAGATACAATAAATGTGCACCCTCTACAGAAAACAAGCCATAGAATGAAATAGAGATAAATGGAAATCTATACAAAATAGACCTCAAGGGCACTCTGAAACCGGTTCCCTGAGATTTTCTGTCTGTAACTGCGAGAACTGGCAACTTGACGGTGTGAACAAGCCATAGAATGAAATAGAGATAAATGGAATTATAAACAAAATAGACATCAAGGGCACTCTAAAACCAGTTCCCTGAGATTTTTTATCTGTAATTGCGGGAACTGGCAACTGGGCGGTGTGATGCTTAATTGAAGGAATCGGGTGGTGGAGTTTCTCTTCGCCGAAGCCCTCATTCTCATCGAGCATGCTCATCAGCATGGACACCTGCTCATGAAGCATAGAATTTTCCTTCTCTATCTCTGCCCTCCTCTTGCGTTCATCTGAAAGCTGTTTCTGGAGAAGCTCGAGCACACGGGAGTCCTCCTCTAGCTGCTCGTTAAGTCCATTGATTTCACGGTCCTGCCACACCATTCCCATGGTAGAAACATTTATCAGTCTATATGTGCATTCAGCAATGAAATAATTGCAGACAATTTACCTTAGGCGATGCACTAGAGCAGTGCTAATATGATGTACTAAACAAATATTAGTACTTAAGGATTTCTAGCACTGATCATCAACACAGTTACTAAAAGAATAGCATTGCATGCTGCATGATATCAGATAGAAAGATCATAGACCTTTCTGTTCATTTCTTGGATAGCAATCCTCCTCATGCTTTCCACGACATCGACATTGACAAGCTTCCGTTTCTTGCCCACCAACCATCCCTTAGGATATCACGCAGGCTCAAAATCCGGTGGTGGAAGCATCATTTCAGCAGCGCTGCGCTTACCGTTGATCGGCTCCAGAGGCTCAAAGAGTGCCTTCCGCTTCTCAGTTAAGTTAGCTTTTGGATCTGGCTGATCGTTGTAGGCTGTAGCTATTGTCACAGTTGTGTCATTGATCTTCATGGATTCTTCTTGAGCCTGCTCATTTGCTTCTCCTGTACCCTCTTTCCCAGGATTTGGTTGCAAGCTCCGGCCATTGGCTGGAACATACATATTGTTAGTCAAATCAAGAGTCAGTTCACTTCCCTGGTGAAATCTAACGCACACATGACAAGTTAGTATTAGCGAGAATGAGTTTGGAACTCATGTAAAGAGCTTATGAAAGATGTTTACATCCCTTTCAGTACCTTGCAATTGCAAGTATGCTACAAGTATATAACATCCTTAAAAAAGAAGCAAACCAAGAATGGACTGAAATAGCAGTCTGTATTGAGCATAGTTTTCCAGATTATTGATCATCTTCGTAGGTAATTCCAATAGCTGGTTTACTTTGACCTAGCCTGAATTAATAAGTCAAAACCACATGTTTAGGACATTCGGTCAGTATCACCACAAGTAACATCACACGACCTGAACAGCACCTTAATAAAGGCCCACAAGAATACTGATTAATAAAATATGTTGTCCAGAGATGGATTAAGTATTCATTGTTGTGTAGACATGCCTAGAAGACTAGAATGGTTCCTTTGTCGTCTTTGGGCTTTTCTGAACAGAGAAATAGGAAAGGCAGATACAGAGCAAGAAAAAACACTTGAATCTCTGATATAAACTTGCTATAAGGCTGTAAAGAGTGGTAGTAACTGTTAAGGAATGTTATATCCCCTTCTGCCATCAGAGTTCACTAGTAAAAACCAACAGCTGCCGGCTCGCCTTGGCGGTAAAGACAAGCAAAGCCTGCCACATCCTGTGATGACTGATAGACGGGAGATCCAAATGTGCACCGAAGAGTCAGCTGGGGTCACGTGAACCACCGAAATGGTCGTTGGTTTAGCTACTATCAGTAGTTAAGTACTAGCACGGGTGCGTGATTAACGTGCCAGGTTAACTAGTCTTGTGAGCTGGCAATCGTTCATCCTCACACGAAATATCTCACCGCCTCAATACAGGGGCACCAGTACCAAAATGTATGAACAAGGAGGAAAATGTTTTGGTACCAGAAGAAAAGAAAATTCTCTCATAGAAGGAAATTTGAACGGCTTGGAATTGGCGGAGATTTACCAGTGCATTCAGGTAAAACCAATTGCTTTATACGGGCAGTATAATCCCTCCAACCCCCCACGAAATTGAACTAAAATTCACCAGAGTTCAAAAAGCCAAAGAATTGATGGATGGCTGACAGGAACATGCTTCTTTGGGGAAACAGAACTTGAAGTCAGCAAGATTCATGGACGGTTTTTAATTTCTAACAAGGAATTCAGATAGCAGGGGCACCTGATCTCCTCTTCGACTTCCAGAAAATCCTTGGGCGATCAGCAGGAAGGGGCTCCTCCATGCCTTGCTACTCCCTCGCCCTGCAGCACAGAAAAATGGCACTCGTCAGCTACTGAATCCGGTATGGTGGCCTTGAGAAACTAGCAGCAGCGACTGCGACAAGGACGAAACAATCAAAATCTCACCTCTGCTTCTTGGCACCAAGCTGCCTGGTCTCTCTCTCTCCGCCGCGTTATCTCGTGGTTCTTTGGTTGTGGGTTGTTACGAACGCGTGCGAAGGGACGATTCGCCTTGGAAGCCGAAGGATTTGTATACTTGGAACTTAAAACTTTGTATTTTTTATGATTTTATTATATATATAAAATTATTTGTATTTATAATTTATGATTTGTGTCTATAATTTATAAATTTAATAATAAAACGCGAGAGTTTGGGCTCACACGCAGCGACGATGGCCCACGACAATCGACGGCCTTCCGTGTTTTTCTTTTGAAGGACGTGAGGATGGCAGGAATGGGGTACATGACGCAAGCATCACCCATCAACAACACAGTACTCTTTTTTTTCAAAATATAAGTATTTTTAAATTTGATCAAAGTTAAATTTTTTTAACTTTAACTAATTATATATATAAATTTAAATAATTTTTAATATAAATAGTTATATGTTATGAAATTTTGTTTCATAAAAAATCTAACAACATAATTTATATATAATAAAACATCATTAATTTATTATTATTAATAATCAAAATTAAAATAGTTTGACTGTAACTATATCCAGAAAAAGAACAGAGACGGTAGTACATACTCACCGGTAACCATGTTCTCTGGATCCTCTGTGCCAGCCGCTCGCACACCAAACTTTTACCACCTAGCGTTGACTTTTCAGTAAATTAAGTTGGACAGTAATTTCCCTCATTATGCATAAGGCAACAATTTGCATAAAATTTTAATTAATTTAAACTATTAAGCTTGCGTAAATTGCATAAGGCAACAAAGGAGCATGATCCAAAGCCAGATGCCAATGGAATAGGAACGCTACCAAAATTTCGCTATCAGTCCAGAATGTGCAGCCAAAAATTTGAGACCAGCAGCAATCCCCCTCCGTTTCCATTCCTGCATCCGACGCACGAATGCAGGAAGCAGAGACCATAAACAATGAACAGCTGAGCCCCCAAGCGTTTATAATCAGAGCAAGACAAAGGAGCCAAACAACTTGCTGGTAATCAGGTTCACTGAAAATGTAAAAAAATACAGATTTTAACTATAAGAAAAACAGGAACATGTCTGTTGACCCCGCTCCCAGTTTCTCCCAGTTTCTCATATACTCCCTCCGTTCTTTAATTGTTGTCTTCGTTGACTTTTAATTTCAACTTTGACTATTTGTTTTATTCAAAAAAGTTTGATAAATATCAAATATTTTGTTATAATTTTATATATTTGAACTATTTTTAAAATAAAATAAATAGTCAAAGTTGATGTTAAAAGTCAACGACGACAATAATTAAAGAACGGAGGGAGTAATAGCTAATTACACCATCCAAAATATCAACAAAAATGGGTGTTCATATCTACTTTCTGCTGCCTGAAGGCACTGTGCCACACACGAGGATTAACCCTCTCTATCTATATGCATCCCAAAGGAACATTTTTAGCCTATATCGGAGTTCATCAAGCTAAACTGGTTAGTGATCAGTGGGCTACTCCAGCTTCGAGCCTTCAACACATGCCAGACACTGGGAAGGCTCAACTAGGCCATAAACAGCCTCAACGCAGCTGCTGTGGAATGCGTGATGGCATGACAGGACGACGACAACTGGAGGAGCCGAAGCATCACGGCCAGCATCCCCTTGTGGCCGAAAAGCAACATCGAGCTTGCATAGCTGGCACCTTGCTCCCAGTGGCTCAATTGGTGTCTCGTCACTCCATTCCAGGGCTGAAATTGCAACGAGGGTGTCATTAAGACATCAAAGCAGGCAATTACAAACTACATTTGTGCTGAAACAAAGGGTTCAGAAAATGATTTTATATCAAGCAGCAGAATTTTACGTGGCCCTTTAATGTAAAGATCCTGCTGATGCTCCTGCTGTGAACTTCCCAATTTATACTGTTGCAACAGTCGCGCTTGCTGATTGACTAACAGCGCCCTTGAGTAAGCAGGATTTAAGTGAACACTAGAAGGATCCCTCACATTCCCGATTTGTAACTTTGGTAATGCCATGGGAGCAGTTGCACTTGCGCCAGCCAATCCACTGACCTGATTCATCATCATGGGTATATTGGAAGGCATCTTCTGATAATCAGTTTGACGTTTCAGCCTGGGAAAATTAACTACTTTAGCAGACAACGGCTGGACTTGACTTGCTACATTGCTAGCAGTTTCTGCGATGACATTGGAGTTCTTTGCAGTGTAAGGTTGCAGCTGTTGTGCAAGCAATGGAACAGCTGCATCAGCTGACAAACTGATGCCATTTGCACTAGTAGAAACCACTTTTGCTGGAACACTGGCAGAATCCTTTTTGTTTTCAGTCCGAGAGTTCCCTGTGGACAGTGGAGGAGATGCCTTACCACCAAGGATTCTGGTAGAAGACGCCCACTTTGAACATGCATTTGAAGGAAATTTGCATGTTTGCAGTTTCTTTGTGGGAGATGGCATGACTGCCACATCCTGGCTCATAGTTGCTTCATCTCTGTTCCTTTTGCCTGGAATTAGATAAGGTCAAGACCGACATGGATTCAAATATGACTAGTCAAAAGAAATTGACAAAATGTTGAATAATTACCACCAAGAACAACTGAGTTAGCTTTTGAAGCTGAATGGTTAGTGGATTCCTTGGCAGCTTGAGAGGAAGCAACTCTGGAGTGTTTAGCAGTAGGGTTCACTGCAGTAAGGCTTGCACATTTCTGCCCTTCACTCAGAGCGACAGGACGAGTAAGAGGCTTCAAAGCAGATGTAGTCACTTTATGAGGTGTCCGGGCACGAGTTACAGTTTGTTGTAAAGCAGCTGACTGAATGCTAAAAGAAGCATCTGAAATAATTTTACAAGTGCTCGTGCTAGCAGATCCTCCTCCCGTCAGATCAGGTGAAACCTCAATAGCAGCAGGCACACAAGTCATAGAGCGAGTAATAGGGCGAAAGGACTGAGACACAGATGAGCTGCAAGATGGGTCAGAACAGCCACCATTCCTACTCACTGAAAATGGAAAGAAAGTAAAAGAAAATTATAATACACAATAAAAAAATAACTTAATAAGTTCATTTGAATGTATACAGAAAGTCAGGAGATCTTCCACGTTAATAGACTTTTTTTTTCACGTTAGCGAGCTCACAAGATTCTGTGTCACTCTGTAACTTTCCTTTTAACAAAAAAATGGATTTGCTAAAATCATGCATGACACAAGCCCAGCTTCACATACTATTGCAAGAATAAACTAAAAAGTTCATCGACTCTGATTTGTTTCTTAATCCCATGGTAAACAAAAGACCACCCACAATGTTGGTACTTTCATCGGTGCTTGGAGGAATTTTTCATCGGAGGCACCGGTGGCAACCACTACGGCTATCGGTGCTTCAACCCAAAAACAAGGCACCGGTGAATCAACTTTCACCCGGTTCTTCAACAGCTATGCGAGTATGCAACCAGGAAACGAGTTGATATCATTTATTACCCAGTCTATCAAGCACCGATCATACACTCCGGAGAGAAAAGAAAATTTGGCACCACTGCTCCATGTGAATGACGTGACAGGTAAGGCAGCGGATACGTTGTGGGTGGTCCAAATCAACAAATGCTTCTTTAAAGTTATAAAATTCCAGTGCGAACAGATTCATCTGATAAAAAAAAAACATGTAATCCGACGATTCTCAAAGCCCACCGTATCGTCCTGGATAAAGGTGGATAGGATAGCAATTACTGCAATTTCCAGAATAAACAACTGGGCTCCATTGCTCAATCCACCATCCGCATTTCCACTACTAGTACCCTTACTTCCAGATCCAGGCAACATGAGGATTCGATCAAGGGTATCATCGAAATCCGTACGGGTCCAACATAGGAGTACCAAACTACTAAGAAATTGAAAAGGGAGCACATCGAAACCCAATCCCTGGGCAGGAACTCGATGTTTCTTGATCAAGCCATCGCATTGTACTGAGAAAAGAATTTGCTCGGCCGGAGCCCGAGGAATTCGCCTGAATGAAAAGATCAAACAACGCCCACGCCAAGAACAAGCCCCAGTATCCCGAAAAATTCCCGCGGGATTGGACGCTCCCTTACCATTCTTGGCAGCGGCCGCGGTGGTGGGCGCCGCTGGATTCGAAGCCCTCGAGCCGCGCGGCATTGGATTGGACGAATCGGTGGAGCAGTCGCGGAGGGAATCGAAACGGAAGCTCTATGATTTTATTTTCACTTTTCACCTTCTTCCCCGTTCTCTCTCTCCCCCACTGCCGCTGGGGTCAATGAGGCGAGAGGAGGGGGAGCTTCCGCTTTTCCTCGTACTTGGGAGAACTAGCGGTGTGGTGTTGAGAGCTGGCGGGTTATATAGGCTTCGGGCGGGAGGCCTACCTACCGGTCCTACGGTTCAGGTGCCGTGGTCTGTTCTAGGTTCGGTTGGGGGCCAATTGGCGGTGGCACACAGGATGTGTGACTCTTTCTTTTTTTTTACAATTAGGCCTCGTTCGTTTGTATGGGAATGATTCCCAAGATGATTGATTTTAGGCCCGGATCGAGTGAATCCAAGCCCTTTCACTCAAACGATGTCTCAAATTAATCACCTCATGGAATCATTATCATGCATAAAAGAAACGCATTCGGCAGGCAAGGATTCTAACCCACCGAAAGCACAACCTGTATAGCTGCTGCTAACATACATTCTTTTGACAACAAAAAAATATATCTAGACAACAAAAAAAAATACAGACAGCAAAATTCTTGCATGATCTATCTAGATAAAATGGGCAATCTTTTTTTAACCTTTTGTGCTAAGTAGAAGGACAACATATAGCTGCTGCAGCTCAACATGCAGTCGTCTCGTCACAGCTAAGAGTTCGAATAATTAAAAGAGATGCACATAAAAAGAGGAATGTGTATACCAATAATCAGCTAGACAATCTCAAATTCTCCCAAGGCTGAAACAGTGAGAACATTGACAAAGGACACAACACACAATCCATATTGTAAGCAGTGAGAATTTCGTAGCATTCGGTGCTGAATTAGTCATGTCAGGGTCTGAATGTCCGATTTTGCTCTTTCATCCAACCTATCCCCTGCACAACAGTGAGCAACAGTGAACAACAAAAAATGCAAGAACCTTTTATGCTAAGTAGAAGGTCAAAAATACATCTTTCTTTTTACAAAAATAATATCCTGACAACAAAAATAGTACAATAGAATACTATTTTTTTCTAGCTCAACAAATTAAGAACATTAGAATAAAACTGACCTAATTTTTTTCTAGGTCAACAAAGTACACTTAGAGGAGTATTAAATGTTTGGATCAGAGTGGGCATGGTGGTAATGTAGTGAGAATTTATGTAAACCAGTACAAAAATTTGTAGAGAGCTGAGACAAAGAAGAATTGTCTTTGTTCATTTGTCACTATTGCGTTCAAGTTCCAGCTAAGCACCGATGACTGCAAGTATCTTACTAGCTGCTAAGCATACGACATGGGCCAGAGTCAATAAACACTTAAACAGAAATTCCATAGCCGAGCAAGAAAACAAGCGCGAGCTTTGCACGTAGTAAGTAGAAGAACGCTAGCTAAAGGCAGCAACATTAACCAATCCTCATCTTAAAATCGAAGCAAGAGTCATGGAGTGTAGAAAGTGGATTGGGTCACCATTCGGCTTTGCGATTACACCAGAGACGAAAGGGACAAGGCATACACAACAAATCGATCTCATCTCTACTCCCAAAAAACAATCCACACAAAAATCTAGGATCCGTGCTTATCCGTGATGCAAGAGGGTTTACTTTTTCTTACCGAAGACGGGTAATCGAGGATGGGTGCCGGCGGAGAGAAATGTCGCGGATGCCGTCGTCGCCTGCCGTGGATGCCGCCGTCGCCCATCGCGGATGCCGTGTCGCCTGCCGCGGATGCCGCCGTCGCCCGTCGCAGCCGTCGTCACTCGGGAGCCGATTTTGTTCCAGCAGGGGACACATAGGGTTTGATTACACGCCGAATGTGGGTTGGAATGGGTGGAACGGGCCCGATTTCATACCAGGCCGGGCTAAACCGAACGCCCGATCCTAACCAGGCCAGATTTTCATTCCACGCCAATGAATCCCGGCCTGTTCCAAGCCGTTCCACCCGGTTTGGGCTGAAAACGAACGAGCCCTTAATGCCCAAACCTCACTTTCTTCAAATAAAATGGTGATTTGAGGTCACTTGAAACATGGAGACTGTCGTTCAGAAAACATGCTGATTTAAACCTCCGATACAACAACATTGACCATGATGCCACTATTCAATTATCCACAGATTGTTTAATAGTGAGATTTCAATGGACCTTTTTAGAATTACTTTGGTTTTTGTAATGAATGATGTTAGGATAATTTTTTTTTACTTCATCAAGTCTACTTGTTGTTTTGGTTGTGGATATAGGAATTAAGCGTCCGTGAAAAAGGTAGAATGTGCTTAGGATTAGAAGGAGATATATAAGCATAAATATGTATTGGCATAAAGAAAAGTGCATTAAAAAACGAGGACGATAAGTAAATTGGAAAACTCTACAATAGCAACTAATATGGGATGAAGTGGCTAGTTTAAAATTAAAATAAGATTATGTAATAATAACAATAACAATAATAATAGAGTAAAAGTTAATATGACTAATGAATTTTAGGTAAGGCTACGTTTGGAACGTAGAAAATTCACGTAAATCTTACAGAATTTTATAATAATAATCAGTTCAATTCACAGGAAAAACTTAAAAAACAAAAAAAAAATACTACGTTCCAAACATGACATTTAAACTTTGAGCACCCAACTAGCTTAGTAGCAGGTGGAGGAAATTGTAAAAAGATTGATGAAGTTTAATACTTCAATCGTTCCTAAATTGTTATCGCTGTTATCTTTTACTCCCTCCGTCTCAATATAAGTCTATTTTTACCTTTTGTTGACTATAACTTTAACCAATGATTTTAATATATTTAATTAATTTTAATAAAATAAATTATATATATAAGTACTTGTTTTGATGAATTTGAAAGTAGAAATACTAGGTTTTTAAATTTAATTTAATCTATAGAAATTATTGGTCAAAGTCATAATAATAAAAGCTAAAAATAGACTTCTATTAGAACGGAGTTAGTAATATCAATTTTGAGCATTCATCTTATTTATAAAACTACTAAATATACTATGTTTTATTATAATTCGTTTTATCACTAAAGTTGTTTAAATCATGATTTATAATTTTACATATTTGATTTTTTTCCTCGGAAGTAGTAGGTGCCGGCGTACAGCTGGGCGCCATCCCACAGCTCATCATCGATACCCAGATTTGCGAGTGGACTGAGGCGCCGCGTTGGGCCTAGTATCGACCAATGAATGGAAAGAGGCCTGGCCTTGACACGCATAACATTTCGGCCCATCATACGTACGATCCGATAGCATCAGAGATGGCCAGATGCCTGCCGCCGTCGTTTTGCGCGCACCAACGCGAGGCGGCGAGCGGGGGCGGGAAAGGAGCGCCCGGCGGTGTCGGCGGCCGACTCGCGGCGGCGACATCGTCCTCACCAGTGCCGTGGACTAGTTAGCCTCACGAGGACTCGGTAACCGCGAGCAGAGTTCAGGTGAGGCACCTATGCGTTGGTTGGTTCCTTGGGGGGATACATCGGCCTGGAGGATCGGGAGTGATGTTGATTTGAATTCGTTCTCGAGGTGGAGCTATGGCACCTGATTAGGGTTGATCGTGCAGATTATTCGATCGGAGATCGAGGACATATCGATTTCTGATTTGCTTCGGATGTTTCGCGGCAGGTTGAGGTCAGTGGTTCTCGACTCTAGAGCTTGGTATGGAGAGGTAATTTGCAGGGATGTGTCAAATTCCGTCACCTGACTGGGAGAGAACTGAAGCGTCGGGCTTACATGCTTATCAAATCAAGCAGTATACATCATTCCAGTGCTTAGGTGCCTCTCTCTGTGGAATTATGGGGTCCGTATTACTTAAGCATGTCATTAGTGAGCATCATCATGCATGTCTTAAGTGTACAAACAATCGGGCAACTACTTATCAAGTAGAACTGCCTACCTTTCGGCTGGTTACAGTATAACAACTAATTCCTCACACTAATAACGGCTGGTTTGCTTAATGACGAGGCAGGTAATCAAAATGGAGAGACAGTAATTTGCTGGTCGTTTTAAAAGATATGATATGATTATTCCAGTTTACTGCTGTTGGATTTACTGATTCGTTTGCGTTTCCAATGTTCAGTTGAACTGAATCAATTCATCACTGCAGGTGTTGTAACTCCTAGTCTGACGGTCAAGCATCTTCAAATTTCAACATATAAGCCTGGTAAAATCCTTGTCACTTTTCTGCTCATGAGAAAACTAAGTACACAAAGATTCACATGTGGTTATTTATAAGGAGTATGTTGGAATAGCAAAAGCTTAAGGCTTCAGTATCACTTCTAGGCTGTTCATGATATCACATAAATATGTTTCAGACGTATAGTAATGATTGCAAGGGTTCTCAGTAACCCAAATCACAACTCCTATAAATCTTAACCCCTTTTTCCCCATATGGTATCTTGTGCTGAATAAAACTACTCATGCTTCATTTTTATGTGCACTGATAAAGTGGCGCTCCCCTGATAAAGTTGAGAACTGATAGTGGTAACTAATCCAATTTCAGTATATTTCTACTGCACCACTGTTCTCGTACTTTCAATTTATCCCTTCAGTTCATCATTGCATCGTTTGTCACATCTGATTCTTTGATTTCGTGATCGAAATATACAAAAATAAATTCATTCTCACTTTCTCAATCTTGTGGACTGTGGCAATATCTTCTTTCAGATAGTCGTTGGTTAGGTAAGTTCTTCAGATTTTATTTCGAAATCCACCTCTACTTGTCGTTTCTGGTGTTATGGTCTTATTTACATGTTTCCGTGGTACAAATCGAAGCCGTTCAGATATGCTGTTATATCCCACAGTTGTGGCCCTAAGTCACCATGTACGTTTCATATCCAGGCTAGGCAGACCAAAAACGATCACAGGACAGGAGTGTACAGACAGCTCACATTTGCTGGATTTATTGCTGTCGTGTGGTTCTCCAAAGGTAAATCTGGATCCTATCATCATAAACTCAATTAGCGATTGTCAGCACTATATTTGTTTTTACTATATAGCCTAGCTTCTGCATTCTAGAAGTACTATCAACGTCATATCGTAACTTTCAGGGTAATGTTAGTTGCAGCTCAGTCTGTAAAATGGGTGATAGTGATCCGCAGGTGTCTGTCACATTTTGTGAGGAGTGCTCATGCTGACGTATGCTAGTCGTCATTATACAGCACCACATCGATGTCTGAATCATTATTATTTGCCGCGTTAACTTTATACCTGAGATGCCTTGCTTTTTTTCGTTAACAGCCAGGAACTCCACTTTGGTAGTCTGCTTCAACTCCTGAAATACTTGGCCGGCAGTCAATATATATGCGCGTTGCATTCTGCCTGCTGGAGTCCCCCTTATCCAATCAATAAAGGTGCTACATATCTTGTTAGCTGAATTGCTACAGCCTGGTAAGCGAAGTCACACATATCCTGTTGGCTCCACCCTTGCATGTGGAATGTAGGTAGAACAGTGGAAGCTAATGGAGCCATTGATGGCAGTGCTACAGGAGTAAATCTCTAGACGCTGACAGTGTACTTTTCTACATACCACTTCGGACTTGCCTGTTTAGGCTTGATACTACTCTTAGAGCTGCTGCTTCTGGTATACGCATGCTTGCTATCTTGCTGGCGACTTGCCATTGCAGCATCCATTCATCACGGACCACAATGGACCACTGGCTGTGCGGGGATTGCCTGACCTACTGTCTGTTCACTGTTGGGATCCGCTCGGCAGTGACGGGCAATACGGCAGAGTAATCGGTTCCCCACTACCTATTGTGTTTTTGTAGGGTAAGTAACTTTATATTGACATCTCACAGGCTTGCAGCTCCTCTTTTTAACTGGCCTGGCCTGAATAGTCCACCGCCCTAGTTCCTTTCTATTACAACTGCTGCTCGATCTACATGCTAATAAGGCGCGCGTGCTGAGTTCACTTTTCTGTTTTCCCTTTTAACTTTTTATGTACCCGGGAGAGCAAGCGCCGTGTGATGCACATACATGGGTTTGAGAAATTGAGTAATGTTGCTTTGCAGATCGAAAACATCGCGATATGTGTAGTACTATGGCGTAGTAGTGTTGCATGGTGGCGACACTGCAACAGCTTGCGAAAATTTTTACTCGCTAGGTTCGCACGCAAGTCATGCGTGTGGAAGCTAGTGCAGATTTGGCGCATTTGGAAGTTATTTGGCTTTCAAACTGGGTAAGGTTTGGTGTGTATATGAGTCAAAAACACTCTTTTTTAATAAATCAAAACACTAAATTTTCAGATAGATTTATGCTGACACATCTAATTGATTTACCGAGTAACATCAGATTGGAAACGTGAAGATTTTTTAGAATTGTTTTGCACGGTAGGTTGGCATCAGCAACACACAGTGGTACCAGATTTATAATCGTACTGTACTAGTATCCCAGCACAAGTGTAAGCCAATGGCACGAAATCCCTGCACGCAGCCGGGGAAAAAAAATCACAACAGCATTTCATTAGCCGTCCAGTAGACAGGTGGAAAGTGAAAAGGCGTACCCCTTGATTGGTTAATTTGCGGCTTTTGTGTTTCTAATCCCGGGTTAATTAATCTTCATTTAGTATCCTTATTTATAAAATAATTCTTCATTTACACCCCTCTCCGATGCGGTAACAGAAATTTCCTCCGCGTTGCTTTGTCAGGGAACCGCTCTGGAACCTCTTCCTCCTCCTCCGCCCTGTTGCTCCATCTCCAGCTCGATCGCTTCCTGCTCCTGCGAATCGGATTGGCGCGAGGCTCGCAGCTGCCAGTGGTAGCCGTGTTCCGGAGCGGCGGCGGCGGCCGCGATTCTCCGGCGCCGAGGTCACAGGTCAGGATAAGATCGCTTCTCTTTCGTTTCTCGCGTCGGTTTTTTTAGCTTCGGGAAAGCGTCATTTTGTCGCTCTCGCGTGGAATCGTCTCCAGGAATCGAAGCTGCTTTTGTTTGGAACGCTTGTCGGTACGGTTGGCGTTGGCGAAATCTCGCGGAACGTTGTGCCGTTTCGCTGGGCGCTTGTCCCGTCCGGCACCAAAGCTCGAGATGAAAAACCGTCAAATTACGAGTACAGATTCCCCCCAAGATCCCTACAATCTGGGACCTGAAAACCGGGATTATTGTTGGTAGCATTTGGAAACTTGCACTCGTAAGAATTCTTTGCTTTCTTTTGTCGCGGCTGCATTCCCTAGAGTTTTCTGTATAGAATTCTTTGCTTTGTCCGTGAAACGAGCTAGCGACATGCTCAGCTGCGATGGCGGCTCGCGTTGACGGCGATGGGGAATTTGGGTTGCTTCTTTGCGCATAGCTCCGCAGCGACGGCGAGAGGCCAGGCCCCGCCATCTGCCGCACGCTGGCTAGCCGTTGGAGCCGCACCAACGGGCACATTTCCTCTGCACCCAGATGCCCGGTTTCACCGGAGGTAAACAAATAAAGAAGCCATCTTTTACCTTATTCATCCTTTTTTTACCACATGAAAAAAGTTCTCTCTCTCCCATTTGCATTAGTTTATGTGCCACTGCATGAGCAGGCAACCGCTAGAGCTCAGCGACGGTACTTTTAATGGTGGCTTACCTGTACTAATCATCACAATAATTAAGCAAATGGTTAGTCGTCCTCGTCCTTAACCGCGGCGTCCTGCGCGACGGGGCATCCACCCCCCATTAATCTTCTTCGTGCTTCTCTCTCTCGCCCCACCATCCCTGGCAGCTCGGCGAATGCGTCGCCATTACTTGGCTTGCAGGAGCTGGCCGTGGAGTTCCCGTGAGGTGGAGACCAAGCCATGACTTGCTCACTCGCCACTACCCACACCCGAAAGAGACGCTTCAATTCCTAGGAATAAATAGGAAAAACAAGTTAAAGAATTCGAGAAAATTACAGCCTTTCCTCTCTTCTTCTAGCCTGCCTTTTTTTTTCTATCCTTTTCACTCAACAAATCCCGTTGCTGGATCCGCGATCTGGTTCGTTTACTGCGTGATTCGGAGCTCCTGAATTGTAGCTTTGTTGCGTGCGGTGGATTGTTCTTGGCCTCGTGTCCTGACATTGGATTGCTCTTGTTACTGTGCTTGCAGGTTAAGACGGGAGGTAGATTGGTGGTGGCATCTTGGCGCTGCCAATGAGGGTGGATTTTAGCCTGGGTTGGGTACGCGAATGGAAACCTGCGAAATTCAGTCACCAGCGGCTGTCCTGCTGCAGAAATCTGAGCTGCCAGCGGAGAAGAATTTTACCAATGGCCACAGCGATGCCGCGGTGAGGGGCAAGGTGCCGGCGGCGGCGCCTACTACTCCGAGGAGGCACCAGTCGCCGAATGCCGGTCGGGCGTCGTCCCCGGCGCGGGCTGGGTCACAGGCGAAGAGGTCTCAGTCCACCGAACGGCGGCCGGCGACTCCGTCAAGGCCGTCTTCTGGTAGCTCGCGGCCGAGTACTCCTTCCAGGATCTCTGCCCCGACTTCGCCGTCGCCTGCGCCTTCCAGCCCGTCCTCCTCATCCTCAAGCTCGTCAACACCGGTGCGTGATGCCGTTTCAGAGACTCAAAGTGCTCCGAGGAAGTTATCCGGTGGCCGGGCTCCTGATGGATTGTGGCCTTCAATGCGGAGTCTGTCTTCTTCGTTCCAGTTCGAATCAAGAGGGGCAAGGGTTGCCAGTAGCTCTTCTGCAGATCGGGCCAAGGCAAGGGAGGCAGCACCAGCTAATAGGAAGAGGAGTCCTCTGAGAGGGAGAGCTGAGCCTGATCGGTCGGAGAATCCGCATGCAAAGGTGATTGACCAACATCGCTGGCCTGCTATGTTGGGGAGCAGGGTCTCTGCAAATGCAATGTCAAAGAGCATTGATCTCACAGATAAGATAAGTAGGTCTGTTCTTCCATCACAGGGTGTTTCACCGAAAAGAACAGTATCCTCTGCGGCAAATGCCTTGTCCAGAAGCATTGATCTTGCTGATAAAATTGACCAATTGGTCTCTACATCAGTTTCATCAAGAGGGGAATCACCAAAAAGACCACCTTGTAATTGCATAAACGATGTGTCCAAAACAAGTTTTGATAAAGATATCAAACTTGCATCCTTGTCACTTGCATCAAGAGGGGTTTTATCAGAATCAGACACAAGGACCGTATCAGAGAGCATGGATCATACTGAAAAAGGTAATGTTGCACTCTCCTCATCAGTTTCATCACCCAGTATTTCACCAACCACATCAATGTCAAGCATGTCTAATGCTACATCACAGACTACTGCAAAATCTTCTGAGAGACTTAATGGACCCGTTTCCACCCTGTCCTCATCAAGAGGACTTACACCTAGAAGAACATCAATTTCTACCACCCCAAATGTTGATTTTCCTGAAAAAGATAGGAGACCAGCTTCTTTGTCATCTTCATTAAGAGGAATTTCACCAAGAAGGCGACTTGCATCTGATGGTGTTAATAATATTGTAAAAAATATGGATTTTTCTGAAAAGGATAGCAGAGCAGTCAGCTTGTCAGTTTCATATCGAGGGATTTCTCCAAGGAGGAGATTTGCCTCTGATGGTGTCAAAACTATATCAAGAAGCACCGATTTCTCTGAAAATGATAACAGACCATCTACCTCGTCATCTACATATCATGGGATTTCTCCACAAAGAAGGCTTGCTTCTGATAGCATCAGTGCTGTATCAAAAGGCATGGACTTAGCTGATAAGGCTAACAGACCATCGGCCTCTTCAGCTGCATCACAAGGGACACAAAGAACTCAATTAGCATCTGATGGAGTTGGTACTATATCAAAAGGCATAAAAATTGCTGATAGACATGACAGACCATCATCCTCGTATGCTGCATTTCGGGGTATGTCACCACAACGCAGGGTCGCATCTGATGCAAGCAATGCCATTTCAGATTGTATCAACATCACCGAAAAGGATGCCAGAAATTTGTCCTCTTCAGTTGCACATAGAGGAGGGGGCTCAACATTAAGACGACTTTCCTCTGATGGTGTTGAAACTATTTCAAACAGTATGGCTGTTACTGACAAAGGTTCCAGAGCAACCACCTCGTCAGCTGCAATGCGAGGCCTTTCACCAAGACGACGGCTTGCCTCAGATGGAGTCAATATGATATCAAAGGGCATGGATCTTGCTGAAAATGGTACCAAACCCACCACCACTTTAGCTGCAGCACGAGGGGTTTCACCAAGAAGACGACTTGCCTCTGATGGTGTAGATTCTTTATCAAAGAGCACTGATTTTACTGATAAAGTTATTAGACCTTCACACTCATCAATGGCATCACGAGGAATTTCACCAAGAAGACGTGTGGGCTCTGATGTTGCCAATGTGGTATTGAAGAGCACAGATTTTACTGATAAAGACTATAGACCGTCTACATCATCAGCTGCGTCACGAGGAACTTCACCCAGAAGCAGGAATATCTCCAATGCCAAATCAAAGAGTACGAATATTTCTGAAAATGATAGCAGACCATCCGCCTCAAATCAATCACGTGGGACTGTACAGAGTGGTATGCTTGAATCTAAGGTTGATAACACATCAAAAGATGTAGATATTTCAGATACAGATAGTGCACAGCCTGTCTTATCAGCTGGATCTGGTGATATTACTGGTAAATCTGTTGTATCAGAGCAAGCTGGTGGTGATGGCTTTGATCTAGGAAGAACGGGTTCTACTGGCATGGTCCAGGAAAATGGTGGTGATGGCCATAATCCAGAAAGAATGGATTCTACTGGCACAGGTTCAGGTGCAGCCTCATTATCTGTTGCATCACAAGAGAGGTCAATGAGTATACCTGTTTCTGATGACATGAAAAATATGTCAGAAAATGTTGATGCTAAAAAAGGTGACAGAGCAATCTCAGTGAAGGTTCCATCTCGTGGGATATCTCCAAGAAGGCGACTTGCATCTGATGGCATTGATATTCTATCTAAAAGCATGGATTTTTCTGAGAAAGATAAGAAGCCCATTACAAAATCAGTTCCATCACGTGGAATGTCACCAAGAAGAACAGCAAAATCTGAAAGTGCTAATGTGATGTCAAAAAACATGGATTTTTCTGATAAATGTAATGGGCCAATATCTTCGTTAGTTCCTCCACGAATAATTTCTACAAGTAGAATACTGGGAATGGATGGTACTAATGCATTGTCAAGAAGCATGGATCTGACTGATAAAATCAGACAACATATCTCTTCACCTGTGCAACGATCTAGAGCCTCACCAAGGAAAACACCTCTTGCTTATAACAGATCAATAGGACATGAACTCTTTCAAGGTGATGTTAAGAGCCCTGGCTCTGCCGATGGAAATGAATGTCAGGAGGAGAATGCTGGTTCAAGTCCAGATGCGCCTTCAAATAATTCAGAAAAAATCACACCTCCAAAGCGTTTGGCTAGGACATCTTCCTCGCCATCACTTGTTTTAATACGCCCTTCATCACCGTTCAACGCTTCAGCAGCATCATCATTTGCCTCTAGGAGGTTGCCTAGCCCATTGAGGATGAGACCCTCAACCCCTGTATTACCATGTAGTTCTGGTAGGTCTGATCCTGCTTCTAGTATTTTTAGCTACATGAGTGATACTACAAGAGGGAAAAAGAGCTCTAGCCACATGGAAGATGCACATCAGTTACGCTTCCTATACAATAGGAACTTGCAATGGCGTTTTACAAATGCTTATGCTGATGAAATGCTTTCCATTCAGAAGATGACTGCTGAGGTAAATTCCATAGCATCACCTGTTCCTATTAGATTTCTAGTAGTACCACTGTATCAGTTCCCATCTCCCCATTCATTTTTTTTTTCTGTTACCATATCCAGTTTGGGAGTTGGAATAAAGTCAATAATGATGTTTGTATGGACACCTGCTCATTTTTTCGTCTGGTATCCTCATTCTTGTATGTGTAGTTTTAAGCACACAACTCCCCATTTGTCTCATGATCTCATATTTCCATATCCAGTTAGGGAGTTTTGAAAATGCAATATAAATATTTTATCTAACCCCAAGATCCTTTTATAATGTGGATCCTCGTTCTGGTATGTAGTTTAAGCTGTATAGCTGAATTCATTTTCTTACTTTTTTTATTCTTTTGAAGCAGGCTATGATTTGCAGTGTATGGGATGCTAACTCACGGATGTGTGACTCTATGGTTATGGAATGGGGCTATGTACAAAGACTGAAGCAAGAGGTCAAATTGGGAATAGTGTTGAAGGAGCAAGTAAGAACCATTGAAAATTTCTGTTTTTTGTTGTTTCCATGCTATTGAGGCAGATTAGATCTCTTTGGTCTTAAACTTTATGATCTCATATGACTTATTTTATTTGATGGTTAATTTGTTACTCAAAGATAACATCATTGTATATGGGTCTATACAATAAAAGGCAATATTCTGAAAACATTAGTTAAGTCTTACATCCAAACAAATTCATGTCATTGCGACCATCAATGAAGCGTGCATGAGTCTAATTTTTCGGAAAGTATTAGAGGATTTTTTTTTAAAAAAAAAGTAGATACAATAGGGCAAACCCCTGCTGCAGTAGATATAATAAAAAATATATAAGAACAAGCACAAAACTTACAAAACACCAGCATCCAGCCCTAAGGAATGAGGACCTTGACTATTTTATTTCCATTATCTTTTGTGTAGATGGATTACCTTGATAAGTGGGCCGCATTGGAAACAGAGCACTCTTCTACTCTACACAGCACAGCTGAAGTTCTTAAAGCAAGCACACTGCGTCTTCCAGTTACAGGAGGAGCAAAGGTGCCGTTACCAGTTCCCTAAAGAGCTTCCATTTACTGTTTCGTTTGTAAAATGTGGATTTGATGCTTATGGTGTACCTCATGCAGGCTGACGCATTTACTGTTAAAAATGCTGTCAGTTCAGCAGTTGACATTATGCAAGCTATGGGGTCATCTGTCTGTCATTTGCTGTCAAAGGTTAGCATTAGAGGCTCTTTAACTTTTCCATAAAACCTCTGGTTTAAACTGATGTGCTTCATCTGATGCAGAGTAACTTTATTTATGTTATGTAAACATCCACTTTGCACTCTAACCTGTTTTTTCTTCGCTAAATCTAACTCAAGATTTCAACAGAACAAACAAGTTTAATATATGCGGGAAAGACTATGGCCCTGTTTGGTATAGCTGAAACTTAATAAAAAAAAGCAGCTTATTTTTCCAGCTAGTGAAGAGCAGCTGAAAAATAAGCTGTTGTTTAGTTTATTTTGAGAAGCTGCTGAACTAATAAGCTGTAAAATAAGTTTGCTGTTTTGCACAACTTTTACTTATTTCTGTAAATAAGCTGGAAATAAGCTGTGTCAAACAGGGCCTATATGTGACTTTAATGGTTCTGCTTGAGCAATATCATTCAATTGTTATATTAGAAAGATATTTTGGAGGTTCTTATTATGGTTTATGCTTTGATACACTGTGCATCACTATTTCATTCTGACACCTAGTGTCATCGTTATTAAAGGTTCATGATTTGGAGCAATAACATTCAGATCTAACCATTGACTCGTTCTCTGCAGTTACAGTGCACTCACTCTTTGGTTACAGAACTTTCAGCTGTCACCGCAAAAGAAACCACCTTGCTTAATGAGTACAGAGAACTGTTGGCGGCAGCAGCAGCACTACAGGCACAAATCTTTCTTTCTTTTTGCTGTGCCATGTTCCCTTTTTTATTTGCTCTACTGCTAGGGGGGCGCCTAAGGGATACAAAGAATGAAACGTCATTTGTATAAACAATTGAATAAATTTATTTATCATCCACCTCAAAGGTCACAAACTAGCCTGTAAGTTGATGCTGATGCACTCTATGAAACATAATCTTCAGGCTGCTGTCATAACATATAACTGTACAAGAAAGGAACAACGTGCTTTGATGCTCAGTTTGAAATTTATACTCCTTTTTCTGTTGACAGGTCCAAGAATCCAGCCTAAGGACACAAATCATACAACAAACAGAGTGAACAGCTGAAGACCCTGTGTGTCTAACTCAAAAGATAGAGGTAACACCATTCATTAGTAGGATGTAAAATAGTGATCATGAAGTTGCTCTCTAAACCTATCTAGTTCAAGAATATGAACTAAGTTTTCAATATCCCCTCCACTTTTGAAACACTAGTTCATTTTTTGAACTGAAGAGCTCTAGAGGGTAATCATAGGTGCACGTGCTTACACCCCTATTCATTAGTTTTCAGTGTCCCATATTTCTTTCTCGTTTCTGCTTCCCCATGCCCTTTTCTGTTTGAACAATACATAGAAGAGAAGTGAAGCGACAGAAAATTGTGGATTATTAATCCATAATGAGCCAGTCAATGTTATATTTTTAGCAGCATACAAACTGAGGGTGCCTTTACGCCTAAAATCTTGTTGTAAACTATAGCTGTTCTGTCCTTCCAATGTAATTAGATATTCCTTAGATTGAAATCCTGATAGGAGTAATTCCTATGGCAGTCAGCAGACCGTCTATTGCAGGTTCCCAAATCCAAGCAAGAGGCGATCAAAACATCTAACCTAACATCTAGAGTAGATTAGATGACATGACATGATACTGACTGCTTTTCCAACCCTTGTAAGTATTGTCAGGAGGATAGGATACTGTGTTCTTATCTCGCTCACCTTCATAGAATATTATTTTGTTTGTACTTAGCCCCGTTTGATATGTTTCTTGCTTGCAAAAAGAATTATATAGCTTTTTATTATCCTCCATTTGCATGTGCTATGCTGCACATGCAGGCACACAAGTCTATGTTCTCATTCCGGGCTTTGGTGAACCCTCCATGGCTTGTACAGTTGATGTTGATTGCTGAACATAATTTGGTCCCCAAACAATAGTAATTTAGATCTTTATGCAATTATCATGCATTGTTTTCGATTATGGCTAGCAGTTACTGTTACTTTTCTGCACTACCTTTTGAGTTGTGGGGCGCATGATGATAGCTGCCCACTCCCTATAATTTTGTGAGGGCATCCCTCTTTTGACTTTGGCTATATGACTATAGGATAGGCCGTAAATTTGATGCGTGATCATTCTTGAGGACGACTTTTCGTTCATGTTGCTGCCTGGCTGCCTTGTCTGGAGATTTATTGATCAACGCTGGGTGTAACTGCGACTTCCGAATGATTGATCTGGGGATTTATTGAAGATTACTCCATTTTTCAATCGTTGTTGTTGTTTACTTTTAATGTTATCTTTGACAATTTATCTAATTTACATATTATAACTTATTTTTTGAATAAGATGAATGATAAAAAAATCAACGGAAGGAAGTATATCCCAATAAACTGTGTGCGCGGGTACACTTAGGAGTAAAAACGGGCCGAAGAAAATATACTTAAAAAATTGTGAGGGTCAAATTAGATTAAAATTTGATCAAATTCTATTCATTTTTGAATTAAAATTTAGTACGAGTCAAAAATAATTTGTGAAGGAATCCGCGGGCAAGCCTTTTAACACCCCACCCCAAGGTACACTATTGTCGCTCGTTCCTCAAATTAGCCTACGCATGCACTGCCACATTACCAGTAGCAAAAGCAAAGCATGAGCCGCGTACAGGTTCAGATGAGATATACTAGGCTCTTGTTCATTTCTACAGGCAAAGAAAACATGCAGCATCCCCCTAGAATTGTACAAGCAGAGGCCGAAACCCGATGTGGTAAGCAATGCGCAATGGTTAAATAGATACAACTGATCTTCTCTATGTCATGACTCAAAAAGAATATTTCTCTACAACGATTGGGTATAAAGACAAAATCATTTGCCGAGTACAGAGATCTGGACGATACCAGTAAATTTTTTGCTTCCAATTGCCAGCATTGCTTTCCTACTCTGGCCGACGATTCACCGCCAACATTGTTTCTGCTGCGAGAAATGGCTCCTAGTTCTCAACTCAAGCATCAACCTCCAATGAATGGCAGGTCCAGCTTCTTTATAAAATCATCAAGCTTATGAAGATGATGTGAACAGATATTTAGTTGCGGTGCAACAGCACCAACCTTGTATTTACAGAAACTTCAGCAAATAAAGCAATGATACCTGCAGTGTGTTGGGACAATATAAACCAATAGAAAATGGAATGCCATTAGTTGGAACCACTGTGTCAAGAGTAATGGAAACATTTATTATAACACATGAGGTTTTTACATAAGTAGATAAATGGATAATCAGGTGATCGTGGGAATAAGGAAAAAAATTGAAACGAGGGGATCTCAATTGCATGTCTTTATCATTAAAAGTTAACGTTTTATTGAACAGGGATTAGTGATATGGGGTCTCCGTTATAATCATGTGACTTTGTGCCGCTGCATGTGCCATTTGCTTCCATTATGTCACTCAATTTCCCAAGTGCAGCAAAAAATCAGCTATATGAGACAAATTCAAAGATACTATTACTTGGAATTATTGCGTACCTTGTTATATCAGAAAAGACACCCTTAGCCTTTAAAGTGTAATCAAACATTTGCTGAAACTTCTGCATCAGCTTCCTTAATTTCCTCTAGTTTTTCTAGCCCAGGTCCATCAACATCTGACTGGTTCTCAGTTTGGTCTTTCTCTTCTTTCACAGTATCCTTTTTGTTCAACCCGTCTTGTTCTTTCTGTATAGCTAACTTGTTGGGAACAAGAACCACATATATATTTCTCTCCATAAAATTTTTACTTTCTTCTGTCGCTAGCTGAAATAAGACGACAAAATTTAGTGGCTGGCTGGTTGCAACAACCTGATTCTAGAAGCAGAAAATAGGTGCTTTGCTTAAGGATGAGAACAGAGTCATTTACAAAAAATGAAAAGGCAGCTCTGTGTATTTCATATGAAAATAGGAGAACCAAATTACCTCACCAACATCATTTTGAAATCTTCTAATAAGTTCAATAGCTTCTTTTTTGTATAAGTTTTCCCTCCCTTTCAAATTCACCATTATCTTAACCTGGAAACAGCAGTATCAAGAAATAAGATACACTACAAAACATATCACCGAACTTGCACAGAATTCTTATCACCTTGTCCCCAGCTTTAAGGAATTTTTTTGCAGCTTTAAGCCTCACACTGTAATCATGAATGTCAATGTTGTACCTGACAGAAAAATACACGAAGAATTCAAGTCATGAGAAGTTAAAAATAGATTGACAAATATATCCGTTGTAATTTAGGAGACTTCTGATGCCACAGAATTAAGAAATGACTGCAAATTTCCATCTCTCTGGCCTATCTATCTATGAAAGTTTAGACGCAAGGAGAATTTGAAACACATGAGGCCTCACTAAACGTAAAACTGATGATTCGTACCCCATTTTTAGTTCCTTCAAGCCCATGCGTTTTGCTGCAGAGAATAAACACGACATCAAATCTCATCACCTTTTGATTTGTATGCAGAGGGAGAGAAGGGGGTAAGGTTACGAAAGTTTACCAACAGATCTTTTCTGCTGAATCTTTTTCTTCTTCTGTTGCTCATACTTGTGTTTTCTGTAAATAAAAATAAAAATGCATTCATATGACCCTAAAATAGAAAACAAATTTGTTTGAGAGACTTCAAAATATTAGCTAGTGTGGTGTTAGATGCAACATACTTGTAATCTTTCTCTTCAAAGAGGCGGAGGACTGGAGGATCTCCATCTAGTGACAGTATAGCCTGAAAGAGGATAATATCAGCATCCTTGTTGAATGAAGCTAAACGTGTCAAGTTAAATGAAGATAGAATGCAAATTTAGCACGTGTCTGCACAGACTGCATAGAGGTACAGAGACATATAGTCAATTGACTGGTTACATCTGCTAACATAAGTAGTTACTCCACCGAGAAGCAACCTGTTAGGGATAGGGTCTAAGTCATTGGGATCACAAATGTTTCCATCAGCATTCTGTTACTAAAGGACACATTTCTCTTTTTCAAATTCAATAGTCAATGTATGAACCACCCTACTATTCAGTTAGATAATATGAGCTTTTTAGTGAACAGTATACCTCCTGTTTACATAACTTGAAATGACAGATTTTATAGGGGGGGAAAAAAACAGGTAGAAGTGTCTGAGAAACAAAGTTAACCAGTATAAGATCGTTGTCATCTGCAATTTGAACCGCCTCATTTACAGATACCACACCGACCTGTTTCAGAACAATTGAAGTGGATTAGACAGATCATACAATATCTTCAAGTCCACAACATGTGACATCATAAGTTTGGATTCGAGCATTACCATTCTTTTCTGTTCATCCAACAGCCTTACAGTCGACGACCTAACAAAGTTAAGCGAATCAAAAAGTGAATATAGCTAGATAGACATGGTAGTTGGTAGGTACTAGTGTGTGATAATGTGAATTCATACTGCTGAATGAATACGAAATACAGTTGCTAAAAGCCTTGGTAGAAAAGCAAGCTTCCTTCGAACTTAACAAGCACAACACAAAATTATCGAATTCCACAAAATATAACTAGAATCTGAGCCAATGATTGATTCTGAAGCATTCAAATTTTGACACACGGAGAGCCACCCGTACTCGATTTGTTCGATGTCGAGGGCGGGGTCGTAGTCTGGTTCGGGCCCGCGGTCCCTCCTCCCCCAGCCTCCGCCCCTGAACTCCTCCTCGTCGTCCTCCTCGCCGCCCTCATCGTATGAGTACCGAGCGAGCCCGAGGAGCCTCGCCTTCGCCCGCACCCGCGACCACGCCCACGGCCCGGCCGCGGACCGCGCCGACGAGGATGGGGTGGAGGCTTGGAACGCCGAGCCAGGCCTGCAAACTACGCTGTAACACACGGTCGGCGCAAAGGCGAAGCCTGCGGCGAGGCCGACCATGGCGGGTCGCCTTATCTGATCTGCTTCGCGGGGTTTTGCCGCGAGGAAACGAGTGGAGTGGAAGTGGAAGCAAGGTCGGTCCGGGGTTCAGGCGACGAGGAAATGGATCTTAGATTTGTCGGCCTTATGGGCTTACGAGCCCACGTGAGTCCATTTACGTGTTGGGCGATAAAGCGCATGGGCTAAGTGAGAGAGGTTGGGCTTGGGCTTGTTGCGAGCGATCGTCTCTTGAAATCCTTAATACTATCGCAGAAATCCTATGCTTCGGTGGGCCTCTACCGCGCGCACATGCGGGCGCGTGGAGGCTGAGGTGGAAGCAACATGCGGGAGCGGGAGGCCGGTCACTTCCACGCTCGCGCGCGCGTGCCGCCGGAGCGCGCAACAGATTTGCAGTGATCGATCGATATGGCAACTTGCGCGCGCTATGGGGGCCGGATGCAACTTGCGAGCAGTTCACGGCGTGCAGATGGAGCCGCCGGGACCAAGGAGCGGTGCACGCTTGGCAGCCAGGCGTGCGCGCAGCAGCAGCTCTCGCTGGTGGCCGTCGTCATTTGCCCGTAAACCAAGCGCTGGGGTCGCTACGACGACGCATGAATTTCGCGCGGACGCTTCCTCCTATCCTGCCGTGTCAGACCGGTCCGAGTCTGCGCACTGTTAGGAAGCTGAAAATGCATCGAATGAGTGTCATAGTTGTCGCGCCTGTAATGCACAGAGTAGGTACACATGTCCCGGACATGATTGACACCGCCAGCTATGGTGTATGGTGCCTGATGGAGCCCGGCCATTCACCTCGACGTGCGACGGACGGATACGTCGTCGGCGATCGACCGGCCAGAACCACAAACAAGATCCTGGCTGTCCTCGTCGGTCCAGCCAAGCCACGCCGCGCCCAGTCCCGTGGACGGATCTCATCTTCATCCCTCAGCCGACCGGCCGGACATGGCGCTGCCGCGCGAAGGAGTGGAGGCTCCTGCTTCCACGTCTGAGACGGACGCCCAACGCGGCAAAACAGTGAGCGCCGATCTCGGATGGACGGACGGAGCGGACCTTTTCTGGGGCGAGGATCAGCTGCAGCGCTGCCCAGCCGCTGACATGTGAGCCACCTACCACCAGATAATCCACATGTGGCTGTCGTCAGAGTACAGCGCTGCGGAGGATTTGCTTCCTCTTTCTTGAACCGCAGCAGCGGTAGCAAGCCACCAACTGGGAAAGCCTCCTCCTTTTCAGGATCCGAGAATCCGAACGCATGTGGCCTGTGGGTGGATTGCGTGACTGTGACTGCGACTGTGAATGCCGTAGCGCATGTGTTTGTGGCTGGCGGTGGGCACCCACCGTAGCATTCAAGTCGCTCGATCGGGCTGGCTGGCGGGCGACCCCTGCTCCTTCATGCTTGCATGAAATTGGAAATCTAACAGCCTCATCAGGGGGGCAAGAGCGTGCAAATTTTCTCCTCTCGTGATTTTATATAAATGCGATTCCAAACGTCGTGGACTTTTGGTGTTGCGATTCCATGGCTAGTTCCACATCTGAATCGCGACAATGAATGAATGAAGACCAGGTAGGACAGCGCAGCGCATGCTACTTTAGAGTTTCTTGCACCATGAAGCAAGTGCAGTATTCAGCTGAATTGAGCGTGGCATTGAATTGTTGCGCCAAACATTGGTATACAGACCCGCTACCTACAGTACATTACTTTACTCGAAACGGAAGCCTTTAAGCCTTCGCAAGCAGAAAGCCGGTTCAGGCTTTCAGCCGCCCGAAAAAAGCTCAGAGCCATCAATTCTGTTCATGCGACGACGGGCTTGAATTCAAGAGCCCACATGGCATTGCACCGCTCCTCCTCCTCCTCGAAGCCATCTACCCTACCCTACCCTCTGCCGCAGCATACTCGTACACCAGATGGTATCCTATGTGTAATTTATGTTAAAGCATAAGTAAATTGTTAATTTTTTTTTATCAGTTTAAGTTTTTGAATCAATCGGTTGGTGCATGCAACTTAATATGGTATCAGAGTCAGAAGTCTCGAGTTTGAATACTAACGAGCACGATTTATTAAAATAAATTGTACCCTATTTTTATTTTACGTTTACGTCGACGAGGGCTGCACGTGAAAGAGAGTGTTAAAGTATAAGTGTATTACTTATTTTTTCTATCAGTTTAAGTTTTTAAAGTGAATTGATTGGTATACGTAACTCAATAATTTACATGTCCTTTGTTTACTGCAGATATCCTACAGTATGTGTGATTTCAGACGTCTGACAACGGCGAAGACACCATTCCCAAGCACGGCGAGCAAGGACACACAAAGCGCAGAGAAAATAACACTGCGGTATCAGCAGTCCGGTCTGCTTGATACCTGATCGATGCTTACACACAGTGAGGCAGTTCCCGCCATAGCACTGTTCACTGAACGAAACAAAGCTGCGTCCCGTTTCCTGCTAGTCGTTGCTCGAAGAATGTGTCTTTGCGGTCGGCTTGGCCCCGAGACAAGCAAAGCACCATGCATGATGTATAGCCGAGGCGCCCGGGCTCGTCTTCAGAAGAGATGGATGCGTGTCTTGTTGCCCTGATGCAGTGGAAAATCTTGGACGGGGAGAGGATAACCTGCATCGTCTGTTTCTAGCTTAGGCGCCCGGATTGGTAAATCGAGGTCGCTCCGGACAAGGAGCAGAGATGCCCAGTACACCAGGCAGGTGAGGTGAGTACTTCCACGCAGAAAATGTTAAGCCGTTAATGACGCAGAAAATGCACGCGTCTTACTCAACCCGGCGATTAATCTAAGTGCACTTACGTACGAACACGCTGCATCAGCAGGAACGTGGGATTAATCAACTCGTCAATTGAAGAGACGCGACGAACGGGAGTGTCAGCGGCATCATTCATCTGCTTCTCGAGAGGAGACCAAGCGCGACAGAAAGACGGGCTGGCATCGCGAGGAGGAGGAGGAGAAATTATTGGGCCCTCATGGCGGCGGTTGTTTATCGAGTCAAACTGTCAAACATCGGACAGCCTTGTCGCCGAGCTCGCGACGGCGACGTGAGCAACCGTTTTTTAATCCCACCAAGCTCAGGTCAGGCGGCGCCGCGCGCCCGGATCCTTGTGAGTGTCTGCGCTCTCCTCTCCGAGGTGTTTTTTTTTTTTGGAGGACCCTGCATGGCATCAGTTTTGGACCGAAGATAAACTGCTAATACATGAAAAAAAGGTTGGAGCTTGGAAGATTTGTACTACGTCGTCGAGCTGTCATTGCTATCCGGCGACGCCATCTCGCATGTGAACCTTCCTTCTTCGTACCTGTTCTGCTGTACTCTTCTATGGAGTACTACTTCCAAGAAATGTTCATATCGGCATGGGCTCCAAGCCTCCAGGTGAAATGGCTTCCACGTAGTATAAACGTTCGATCGGCCGGGACAGCGCGCACCATGTAATGAAGCAGACAGTAACACTAACAGTGCAGCGCTAGTCGTAATGGGTACGCTGTGCATGAGTATGTAGCCAATCGCAGGCTACGCGTAGTTTCCCTGATCTTGACTCAATTTCGTGCTCCTTACCAAGGCCTCCTTGCCTAGTCTCAGTGTCGCATGCAACTTGGAGTAGTGTAACTGCTGATGTACAGTGATGTCTCGTGCACTCTGTACTTAGTGACTTGGCAACAATAACCCTATGATATATGCAATGCAGCAGGACCTGTACGTGTTTCTTGTTTACCCTAAGCAAAGCTTACTTGTGGATCGATTTAATTAGGGACAGAGTACTTACTCCCATACTGTCTATTCTTGGCAAGTTTGTTCTTACCACTAATGGCTTATGGATGCTCAAACAAAACCATCTTCCCTCCGATAGAGGTAGGGATGCAAATGAATACCCAACAGATAGTTGTGAGTTATCTCACTAGTATATTTAAGTGATGAATTTGTACGAGTGAGATAAAATTTTAGTTCAGAAATTTTTTAAGTGGTGGATCCACTCATAAATTTAAAAACTTGCATCCCTAGATAGAGATAGTGGCAAGGTAAGTTATCAAACGCCAAACAAATGAAGCATTTGAAACCTGTACTACAGCTACTAGCACCACTACAGCTGAACATTATCGCGTAGACCAGATGCCGGAGATGCCATTGACGTCCGTGCAGCTTTTGTTTTGACCAAACCGTACAAAGGCTACCTATAATGCGGTGGCGTGAGGACGAGGGAAACCGAATGTGTGTAGACAGAGTGCGCAGCGTGTGTGCTGTGCAGGAGTACAGTATACGAGGACTGCGTAGAGTAGAGGAGCATTTATGGCCTTGGTCATCTCGTCCCTACGTCCCCAAACCAGCAGAGCCCTTCTCCCTTCTCTCCGTCCGAGCGGCCAAGGTCGGAGGACTATTAATGGCGGCGTAGAATAGCTCACCTGCTCTCGGTCCCCTCCCATGAACGGCTTCCTCCTCCGCAGACGGCAGAGCAGAGCGTAAATGACCGTCTCTCTCTCGCCCGATCCAATGCTCCATTATTGCCACGGCGACTTCTCCGCTGGCCACCTGCTCCAAACTGAGCTCCAAGGATAAATACAGTAGCCGCCCGCAGGCCGCAGCCTCCCGCCGTGGTGGTGTTCTTCCTCGCTGGCCGCTTTCGTGTCGCTGAGGGCTTAGACCAAATGGCGGTGACGCAGCGGCGGCGGCGGCGGGGAGAGGCTGATGAGATCGTCGCGAGCTTCCTGTTACTAGCGCTGAGCTGCATGCTGACCGCAGCCGGCGCTTCCGGTGTCGGCGTGGAGGAGTGCGCAGACAGGGCGCGCGCCGACCGCATCGAGGCGCTGCCGGGGCAGCCGCCGGTTGCGTTCGCGCAGTACTCCGGGTACGTGACGGTGAACGCGGAGCGCGGCCGAGCGCTCTTCTACTGGCTAACGGAGGCCGACGGCGACGCGGCGCGCAAGCCCCTCGTGCTCTGGCTCAACGGAGGTGAGTGATCCAGCTGCTTATTGTCTTGTCTCGGTGCAAGGTTGCATAATCCATCCTTCAACCGTAGTGCTGCAATGATCTTTTCTTTTTTCGAGCTAGAACTTGCAGCAACTCCTAGACAATAATTGTGATTTTCACTACCCTTGTTAGTGGAGTATGATCTTAATCAGACTCTAAAATACGAGTAGTTGCATTGGCGAGGAGACCAACCTTCTCCTTTTCTACACACATGAACTGGGATAATGCGTTTTGATAAAGGCAAACGAGCATTGCTAATTAAGCAATTGGTTAATTGCTGTTTAAGTCCTTACATGCACAGTTCAGTGGAGTAGTAAATGTATCATCTGTTCGCGCGGGAACAAACATAAACCGAGCAGCGAGCAGGACTGCAGGAGCCGCCTGCCTCCGCGGCTCCGCACTGCCTACGTGCAGTGCTCGAGCAAAATGACAAGTTCTAACATTGGTTCTCTTCGCCTTTTTTTGTTTAGCCTTTTGGTATGATAGCTAGGGCAGTGTGTGTAAGAGAGGGGCAAACACTAGCTTAATTAGACACAAGAAACTTCATGTTTGGTCAATTGGTCTTGTGATCTGTGAGCACGATCTTTGGCGCATACTTTAGTGATGTTATTAACAACCTATGGCGCTAGGGACATGTTTACTGTAACCAACCGACAGAGCCTACGCACACTGTCTGCATTAGTAGATCCTGTGCCGAAGGCACTGTCAGGCTTTTCAATGTTTACTTCTACTCCCTTCGGTTGACTCCTAATCATTCGTTTTATTGAAAAGATTTGTTCAAATGTGTAAATTTTTGTTATTATTTGATTTATCATCAGTAGAATTTAAATTACAACTAATAATTTTACACATTAAAATAAATTTTTTAATAAGACGAGTGATCAAAATAATATTAAAAGTCAACGACGTCAATAATTTAAAACCGGAGAGAGAGTATTACACAGACGCACTTGTTTCTGGTGTCGCTTATACAGCGTTTGTTTTTTTTCCTAACCAGATGCATGTGTCACTAACTTGATTGGATTCACTAATCAGCCGGCCGTTTGGTCTGTCTCTTCCTCCTGTACGTCTTGACACTGAGCTCATGACAAAAGTTCTACCTAACCCAGTGACTCAGCGACGTTGATCAAATGCAAAACATGCCGATTCAGAATTTCTCTGAATCTGAAGGCCGCTATGCAACGCGCAAGCCGCCGCCCCTGCCGCCTCTGAATTTCCGCTGAATGAACCCGCCCTTGGAGATCGACGCGATCTTGGCCCCAGCCCCAGGGTGGCATGGCGCGGTCATGTGACTGCAAGCATGCCGCCGCTGCTTCTGCAACTCTGAAAGCAAGCGAGGTCCAAGGAGGGGGCCATGCATGGCCCATGGGGATGAGGAAGCGGAGTGACGACGGCGCGTCGTGGTGCCCAAACCAAAGCCGCGGCAGGTGTTTGCGAGCGACCCAAAAGCTGCTCGATCGCAGCACCACCTTTCCTTGCTGCTCGCTCGCTTGCTGTTTTATCGTTGTAATCTTCTTCTTCTTCCGTTCGCTCGCTGGCTCACGCAGAGCTCGATCACATGTTCTTATTCCCTTTGCTTCGTCTCGAGTCATCATGCCCGTTGGGTAAGGCCTGGGGCTAAACACAAAGAAGCCTTTGCCCCACGCACCGCGGAACAGAGCTTGTGTGCGGGCACTGTGGCAGTGTGTAGATTGGCAGTGGTTTTGTGCATTGGCACTGCAAGGCCCTGGGTCTCCTTTACACGAAGAAGGAAATGATTTTTAAAAAAAAAACGCATACGACTGTAGTACTGTTTGGGTTCCACTGGCACGATGGTTTGTTTTATTTGACTTGGCGCCTTGGGAAATGTGGGTGGCCGAGGAGGTGCCGGACGGCCGGTGCACGCTGCTGCGGCGATTTCGACCTTTCATGGATTCTCCATTTTCTCTACTTTTTCTCTCTAGATCTTAGGATAGAATCAGTGGTAGTAGTGGTGCTATCACAGAATGGGATTTGCATTTCTGCAGTGATACTACTATGCTTCTGATGCTTGTGCACGCTAATTGTTAAGGTTATCTGCTCCCTATCATCATGGGGTTAACTTAGAATCTCTGTGTGTGGGATGTCACCGTCGCAGTCTTGCCATAGACAGATGTTCTAATCATTTTCGATTTGATCATTCGCCAGGTCCTGGATGCTCTTCGGTGGCGTTCGGAGCGTCTGAGGAGATCGGCCCGTTCCGGATCAAACCGAACGGCACAGAGCTCTACCTCAACAAATACTCATGGAACAGAGGTGAGGTTAACCTAACCTAACCTAAGAAGAAGAAGAAACTGAAACTGTTATTGTTTGCGCCAAGAGAGGCAGGGCAGTGGTTGATTGACATACCTGTTGCTGCAGAAGCAAACCTTCTGTTTTTGGAGTCACCTGTCGGAGTCGGATTCTCCTACACGAACACCACCTCCGAGCTCAAGACGTCTGGCGACGAGAGAACTGGTATATGGTGCTTTTGGCTCCTGTAGATTTTGTTGACGGACAGCTCTTGGAACTACTGATGTCTAAATACTGAGATTGAATTGATGTCACTGGTAACTTGCTCCAGCCCAAGACGCATTGCAGTTCTTGATCGGTTGGATGTCGCGGTTCCCGCAGTATCGACACCGGGATTTCTACATATCTGGAGAAAGCTATGCTGGTAATCAGGAGCAGTTGATCTCGAATCCACGGGCCACTATTCGGTTGCCTTGTCCGTAATTTCAGTTGATTCAGTTTTCCTCCGTTTATTTTAGGTCACTACGTCCCGCAATTGGCAAGGAAGATTGTTGAGTTCAAAAAGGCGTCACCATACCCCTTCATCAACCTCAAGGGGATCCTTGTGAGTACCCTCAAACATTAACAGACGGTCCTGAAACTCCAACTGACACGAATGGAATTTGAGTAGGAACTAACCTGAAGAAACAACAACAATACCTCTCCTGTCCTCAGGTGGGCAACGCAGTGACCGACAACTACTACGACAACATCGGCACGGTGGCCTACTGGTGGACGCACGCCATGATCTCCGACCGCACGTACAAGACGATCCTCAAGTCGTGCAACTTCACCGGCGCCAACGTCTCGCGCACCTGCAACCGCGCCGTGAACTACGCCATGAACCGCGAGTTCGGCCACATCGACCAGTACAGCATCTACACGCCGTCCTGCGCGGCGGCCAAGGCCAACGCCACCACCACCGTGCTGAGGTTCAAGGACACGCTCATCCGCCGGCGGTCCTTCGGCTACGACCCCTGCACGGAGACCTACGCCGAGAAGTACTACAACCGGGTGGACGTGCAGAGGGCCATGCATGCCAACACCACGGGGATTCCCTACAGATGGACCGCCTGCAGGTTTTTCGGCGGCTCTTTCCTGGCAACAACGGCTCTGTTCTTGTACGGTTACTGGTTCAGCCGTTTGAAGAGTGACAGTGTTTTGCGTTTCCCAACTCTGACAGTGATACGCTGATCAAGACATGGCAAGATTCTGAGCTCTCCATGCTTCCGACATACAAGATGCTGATGAAAGCTGGGCTGAGGATATGGGTGTTCAGGTAAGCTGATGACGAATTAAAAAAAAAAATCCTTCCTGGTGCAAGAATGAAGTTTTCCGTAACCATGATGCTTTGCCACCTGACAAAATGCAGCGGCGATACGGATTCAGTCGTCCCGGTGACTGCGACGAGGTTCGCGATCAATCATCTTGGTCTGAAGATCAAGACCCGCTGGTACCCCTGGTACTCAGCAGGACAGGTACTAATACTGGCCATAGCAATCTTCTTGTTACCGTAACTATATTAATCTTTGCGATGCATCGCTATATGCAGGTAGGAGGATGGTCTGAGGTGTACGAAGGTCTCACGTTCGCGACTGTGAGGGGTGCAGGGCATGAGGTTCCTATGTTCCAGCCCAGGAGGGCGTTCAGGATGTTCCAGGCATTCCTGGCTGGGGAGCCACTGCCCAAGTCCTGAAGGTTCCTGACCCGAGCTATGCGCAACTGATGTCTAGTGCATGTCTGGAGCATTTGTTAAAGGTGTTTGAGAAGGTTGACGTGTAGTGTTTGCAAGTAGGAAATAATTAGTTGACAGGCCTATAGTTGATTGGTGAGGAGTGATTGATTGGTGTTAGGGCCCCAAAAAAAAAAAAGTTGAGATGAGAATAAGAGTGGTTATGCCATGGAAATCCATGAGCATTGCAACAATGAAGAAATAAATTTCAGTACTCTAACTCAGTGTATGATCACTCTCCTAGGCGCGATTAAACAGTAGGGGCGAAATCGATCGATGGCTAAACAGGAGCAATGTCGATACGGGGAAGAAAGAAGAAAGAAGCTGCTTGCCTGGACCGAAGCTGAAGAATCGCGGGACGGGCGCGGCGGCGGCGACATCTTCTCTTCTGTTTGCAGCGCGGCGGCCGTGCGCGTCGTGTCGTCTCGCCCCGCTTCTTGTGTCACAACTCACAAGAAAAGAAACACGAAAGGCCGGGACCGCCCATTTCCGTCCAACCAGCCAACCCATGACTATAGATGTTCAAACGGGCCGCCCGACGCGGCCTGGCCCAAACTCAAAATGGCACGGCCCACTCTGTAAACGGGCCATGCAGTGCCAGCCCATGTGCTCAAGCTTCAGCCCATGACACGGCATGGAAGTTCTAGCGCGTGCCGGGACGGCCCGATTAGCACGGCGGCACACTACCTCTGCTCTCCGCGGCCACCGAAGCACTCGCCCTCCTCCGCCCGCCTGCGGTGGAGCAGCCTGTGGCCCAGGAGATCCGCGGCGACCCCAGATCCGGCGTCCTCGCCTTCAGCGCGTACGTGACCGGCACTGGCGTGGCGGGGCAGGATCAGTGACGCCGCACGCAGGGCATGGCCAGCGCCGGAGGGGCGTGACCGACGGCGGCGCGCGAGATGCAGGGCCGGTGGTAGCGCGCGAGGTGTATGGCCAGCGCGTGAGGGGCGGGGTTGGCTGCGCTGCCGGCCGACAGGAACCCAGGAGAAGGGGAGGCCGGAAGCATTGAAGCTGTGCTGCGCAGGAAGCGGCGTGCTCCGCAGGGTTGGGGTTCGGTGCCGTTTTAGGGACTGTTGTGTTTAGCCTTGCCACGTCTAAGATTAATCATGTGTGATTTGTCAAAAAAAAAAAGTGTGGCTAGCAAAATCTTAGCCACAAATGTGACAAAGTTTGGTAACAAAATGAAAATATAACATGTGAAGTAAAATGCTATAAAAGTGTGATCGTAGTTGTGACAGTGAACAAACAACGGCTTAACAATATGTGACATAACAAAGCTTACACGTAGCAAAATTAGTCACCAACCAAACAGGCGAGTACTCCTTAATCACGGTGGGCTGCTCACCTAGCAGGCCGGCGAGGTCAAGAATGGGCTGTTTTTTCTTCCGAAGTTAGTGGGCCGTGCCTGCTGGTGGGCTTCATGAGACGTGGGTTAATTGGATCGTGCCCGTGCTGTCCATTGGGTTGCCCTCTCGACACAGGCACGACCCTGTCGCTCGTGCCCGGCCAGCTCGAGCACGAAATTCATCGGGCCGTGCCGTGTTTAGACCGGGCCAAAATGTCCGAGCCGATCCACAGAGCACGGCCTATTTGGACATGTATACCCATGACTATTTTTTCGTTCCGCCCACAAGGTAACGAACCCACCCTACCGTTGCGGGCAGCAGCCACGTGTCGCTTCCCCGGCCTCAGATATCGGTCACGTACTAGTCCATCTTCCTTCACTGTCACACACACTTGTATGGCGCTCTGGGCAGTGGGGAAGAGAAGTTGGACACGCACGAGATGCCTCGCCGTGCAGTGCACCATCCATGCCCTGGGACAAGGACGTTGCCCCAATCCGAAACACAAGGCATCTTTTAAAAGAGGCTCCAATCCGAGTCAACCACAGCTCGGTGCGCACAAGCAAGAGGCAAACAACGTCCACCACAGAATCGAACCTGACGACACGAGTAGATTGCAACACGGAAGGAAATGAACGACGTTATTTCAACTGGTTCAGGGAACGTTACACGGCAGCAGCCTCGGCTTGACAGCGACTAACACGGTGCCTTCAGCTCCATTTCACGGACCAAGGCAGCCAAACACACCTGAGCACCTGACTCCTTTTGCTTATTCTAATCGCAGTATCATCCACCCCCACTTGGTAACAGTTTATGCCAAAAGCGACCGCTTTGCATGCAGTTCGCAACTATAAAACGGCAGTACGTAACGCGACAAAGAACACTGACCGAATCCCTTCACCGATCACGTCTCTGGAAAAGTATACGATGGGGACGATTTGCTTGCTTTTAGGATGAAGAGTTTTTGAGGACCCACTCCACCAATGTGGACACGCCAAACCCGGTAGCCGCACGCTTCTTGTCGTTCCACACCGGCCCTGCCATGTCGATGTGCATCCACTGGACCTTCTCGTCCACGAACTGCAACAAGAGCACCAGCGCCATTAGCAAAACCAAGACTGCTTAATGATCGCTACTTGCGAGTATCTATCACTCTGCTCAGATTTCACTCAGAAAACAGAGTAAGAAGAATGGAATGTACCTGCTTCAGGAACAGGGCAGCAGTAATAGAGCCACCCTGCCTGCCACCAGTGTTGACCATATCGGCAACACCAGACTTCATCGACTCCCAATAGCTTTCTTCCAGTGGCAGTCTCCAAAACTTCTCTCCAGATACTTCAGAGGCGGCGGCAACTTCCTTGGCTAGCTCATCGTTTGGAGTGAAAATCCCTATTGAAATATCTCTTAGTATGCTAAGACGGTCCATATCTAAATCTAAAGCACAAGTAATAGACTTCTAGTTCAAGGAAAGGCTGAGCTTACCAGCAATGCTAGGCCCAAGAGCAACAACGCAGGCACCAGTAAGTGTTGCCAGATCAACAATCTGCAATTAATAAATATCAGATGAGCCAACCAGCATAACTTCAGCAATATATGGTCCACAAACTTGCATAACCTTTCAAAGAGCAGCAAACTAAATAGGATTAAAAAAGAAAATTAAAGTTCCTAATTACCAATACACAGCTAACTTTCTGTAATTTTGTACTTTAGACCTAATGGAAAATAACCAATCATAATTCTCTGAAGCAGACCTAGGAAATAAATGAACATGATGCTTGAGTTGCAAATACGACGGTAGGGATGGCCATCTACAGAGCATCCAAATGACAAATTCATTACCTTCTCAACACCTTGATTACAAGCATATACCAAGGCATCAGCAAGGGTAAGCCTTCCCTCCGCATCAGTGTTATTTACCTGAAGAAATACATTTACACAAGACTTGTTTAATCACAACATGGATAATACACATTCTAGCCTTGCAAGGATGGAAGAAACA
This sequence comes from Zoysia japonica, assembly GCA_001602275.1. NCBI lineage: Eukaryota > Viridiplantae > Streptophyta > Magnoliopsida > Poales > Poaceae > Zoysia > Zoysia japonica. Next base: position 875,376 of record BCLF01000007.1, on the reverse strand, counting down.
TGCCTCAATAGTCTTTCCGTTGGAAGCAGTCACAATGTCACCAGGTCTCATGCCTGTGCCACTAATCATATTTTCACATGCAGCCACTATAAAGTGAACCTGAGGGAAAGGGGAAAACATAAGTCATTTAGTTCGTATACCAAAATGAATAAAACCTTACAAATTACCCAACTACAATTTTCCAACTTACCTCCACTCCAGGAGGCTTAATTTGACCCAAAGCTTTAGCTGCGCCAAAAACAGCAGCAGAGCCTCCCATGTCAAATTTCATCAATTCAATGCTGCAGCCGGGCCCAGTCTTAATGTTGTAGCCACCACTGAAGTCATAAAGTGAATCGAGTAAGAAAAAGAACATTTATTCTGACAAAGAAATTCATCTCTATGAAAAAGCACACTAAGTACTTCTGTACTTCTATAACTGTGCCTCCAATTGCAATAAATTCATGAAATAAGATGGAAGCGCTACAAACCTGTCAAAAGTTAGTCCCTTCCCAACAATAGCTAGCTTTCGCTTAACATTTCCACTAGTGGGTTTGTAACACAAGTGTATAAAGTGAGGAGGGTTCGCAGAAGCCGCAGCAACTGCCAAGTAGGAACCCATCTTTAACTCTTTGCATTTCTCGACATCTAGTATTGTAGCAGTGAACACATCACTGCATGTAGAAGCAATCTTTGACGCCTCTTCCGCAAGCACAGCTGAAAAGTAGAATGATAACTGCAGTTGGTAAAAGTCACAAAGGAACCGACGGAACATACGATGTATATGGAAAATTCCTACCGACCCGGGGTAAGGACATTGGCAGGAGAGTTGACAAGTTCTCTCCCAAATATCACACCCGAGGAAAGATCATTAGCGTACTTTAGTTTCTGATCCAACTCCGGGCCAGATCCCAACCCAATAAGATCTACTTGTTTCAGATGCACCTTCTTGGATTCAGACTTGTATCTGCTGTCCTCATACAATCCAAGCACAACTCCTGAATTTCAAACAGGCATACAATCGATCATCAAGTTAATGCACTCCATAATCATCATATAAAGAAAAAAGTAAAACAAGTTAGGTACCTGAAACAATTGATCCCGCAGCATTTAGCTTGAAATGTTCTAGTATTCCATGAGGCGAGGCAAGAACAATAGCAGCGCTGCTAGCTTGAGCAGCCTTGGCAACAGATGCAACAGATTCGCCAAGGCCCCGGCTAGTCGCGGCAGTGGATGGAGCATTCTGGCCAAGACCGATCAGACCCACCCTCTTGAAACCTTGTCCTGGGAGGCGGAGGACCACTGACTGCCCAGTTTTCCCAGCGAAATCTTCCTCTGCCGCAGCCTCCGACAGGAGGCCGCCAAGCTGACCGTCCAGCTTCTTCAAGACGGTATTCTCAAATTTTGAGTCAGAGTCTTTTGATAGATCTTTCTCTGTGACCGCAACAGCAAGTAGGTCTCCCCTCCACTCTGAGAATTCGATATCTTTAGCGGAGAAGGTAATCTGCAGAACAAGAAGAAAGCGCAGGTTCAGCTTTCTACAGGAGAACGAGAGCATTTCACGGGCCTCACGGTACAATTCGGTAAATCCAGTTTTTGGGCTAGAAAAATATTGGTGCTAGTAGCTTTGATCTCGAATCTGGTGCTTCTTTTAACGTTTAAGCAGTAAGTCATGATCAAGTCAAGCTAAGACATGAGCTTTTGTGCAGATGTATGCTGAATACTGGGGAGGTGCTTAAAACAGACAAATCCGCAACGATTCAAACAAAATTGTATTTCAAATTTCACAAAATTGGTATCAAACTAATCCTTCAAACAAAGCACTCGTAGAAACCAGAGATAGGAGCACAAACGCGAGAGTCCAATCCACACCAGAGGCGGCTCGACGGCGTTGGGCTTGGTGAGGCCAAGCGAGGGCGTGGATGCCGCGGCGGCGGAATGACCCATCCGAGCGCGCTGACCAAGCTGCTGGGGGCCGAGTGGCGCGAGGCAGCGGAAAGACGCCGGGAGCGCAGACAGGCCCGCGGGCTGCGCTCGGGAGGAAAGACCGAGGCGTCGCAGCAGGCGTGGCGAGCGGTGGAGGAACCGGGACGCGAGGGCGGCGGTGGATGCGGCGGCGGCCATGGAGGCAGCGCCGAGGCGAGGTATATACCGCCGCGGTTGCGTCCCCAGCCGTCCGATCGGGATCCGCCCTTGTATACGTCAGCCGCTCCGGCCCGTTACGGGACGGCTGGCTGCTCTCCGTAAAACTGAAAAAAGCTCCGCGCACCCCGAGGTTCCCCCGCGTTGACAACTGTTTCATCTGACGTGTGGGGACACAAGTCGTTGGGTCCGCCCTGTCAGTAGAGCATTTCTTTGGCTTTACGAGACGAGTTGTGTACGGAATAATGTGATACGTGGAGCTGGTGCGTGCAACTCGAGGAGGTTAGCTTCCCGCTCAGAAGTGGATGAAGCCTTTTATTATTGGTTTGTTTTACGGAAAAGTGGGAGATGCCATTGTGCTTTTCGTTATTTTATTTTCTGAAGAAAAATGCCCTTTTCGTTTTATGAGTGGACTTCGACGTGAGAAATTTATACTGGTACTGTAAGGTAGGAGTATTATAAAAAATTCGAACATATCGAGACAAAAATAGTAGGGAATAGTTGCACCGTAGGTAACACTTCGAACCTCTTTACAAAAATGAACAAAGTTTACGAAATCAGTGGTTGGACCTGCCACTGGGGCAACTCAGGCCATGACCCGAGCTGCAATTCAATCATACCATAGATAGTTTTGAATTTTTCATATAAACTTTACGATCTAGCCTATCAAACTCATTGAGTGGCCTTAGTGCGGGGTAATTCTAGGCCCTCCTCTGTTTGAAATATCATCCATTTTTGAAAAAACTTGTTTATTTGTTCACCAGTTTTCACCCTAAAAAATAGCAGTAAAAGTAAAATCTAATACTTCTCATTCTATCTCCAACGACTCCACCTTTCAAATTCAAACAAAATGTGTCTTGTCTCTAAAATACCTTAAATTCCAAGAGCTAGGAGTAGCTTGGATCCACGTAGGACGATAAGGTCATGGTGGCATGCCCTCCGTTAACGTCGACATCGCGCTTCATAGAGAACTCCGTTTCCACTGAAATGACGCGGACGTCCATATACATGGGGTTTTTGTTGGCTTACTGAACTCGCAGTAACAAGATAGGTTCATATCAATTTTCTATAATCTGTGGCAAGAAGATCAGCTTTTAAGTACAAAATAGCCTGTCAGTTTCTGATAGCTTGACAGGGTTTTTGGACAGAGTGATCATTTACAGTCACAATGCTCCAGGGAATATACACAGCTTGGATGTCTGAAGACAGATTACATGTCTGTATACAACAGGGGAATTCCCCAAAAGAACCAAGAAATTGTACCTCCCTGCTTTGTACACATAAGGCATCTGCAAAACCTCTCTATAACTGCAACGTTTCCGAAACTCCTATGCACATTAAGAACCAGTGGTACAATTTACATTATCTGCACAGGTGTTGACTGTCAGATTAAGACTACATGATACATCTACTACCTATCTACCTCTCCCTGCAAGGAACATTGTCAAGTGTCATATTTGTATGAACTATATTGACGTATTATTTGGTTCCTGACTCGAAGCTGTGCTACAAAACTTTCTGCCACAGATCTAGATGAACGAGCGGCAGGTTATTGGTGAATAAATGTGATGACAGTGTGTCATCGGTCAGGAATTCCTCGCTTCGGTGATTCCCCCTTCTTGTGAGCAGTTATTTTCAACTTTTCTCTCTCCGCTTCGGCTTGGGCTCTTTTCTTTTCCTGCTCCATCTGTTTGATGTTCTCCGTGTGGGCACGCTCAAAAGTTTTCACGAAGTTTAGCAAAGTAGAGGTAACTGTCCATATAAAGAGGGGCAGATGATAATTATTCAGAAAAATTCCAAAGTAGATGTGTCATGATTTGAAGATTTTATGCACTGCAGTTTCTTATCATGATGGAGCGTGATTGTAAAATCACACACAGTTTCAACACCATGGAACATGGACTTCTGCAGGTGTTTGTGCCGCAGTTTAGTTGGTGCAGCTCTAACTGATTTAGCTTTTAAAATTCCAGGTTACTTTTTTTTAAACATGTTTCCCATATCCATAAGCACGTACCTAACTTTTGTGGGGATCCATCAGCTTAGGTTTGAATACTGTCAGATTAGTTAAAGTTTTTCAGCTCGTTAGAAAATACCTTGCTCGAATGGACACCGCACTGGATCTTCACCAAAATAATGTGCTAAAGAATCTGCACTTTTTCCCTGCAAGTAAAATAATAACAAATTTATGCATATAACAGTCTACCAGCAGAAGGCAGGCAGAACAATATTGACATTCTCAGATCTCTGACATACTGCAGTGCTGTAAAGCAGAGACAATGACCTTCCTTCAGCTTGGGCGTCAGCAAGAAATTCCTTCAATTTCTGGAACGAAATAAGAAAACTTCTGCTGAGTGTTTCAATAAATATGCAAATGCTATGGACAAAATATAGACAAAAAAAAACTATATAACGACTGAAAATTGAAAGCTACAACCATGCAAAATAGTGAACAAGGATGATCTAAGGAAATCGGTGGCTCTATAATTATTTACTCTAATAGTGTCACCTTATACACTAAAACATGGGGAACTAACCCTGTAGAATATCTCTGTCTCTGGATGACCCTTTTCAGATGTTGCCAATTCCTGGTCAACTTTTTCCAGACCCTTAGTTATTGCTTGCATTTCTTCCGCCAATTCTTTTAGTTGTAACTGTTTTCATACCACATTGTCAACAATCAGAATAAAATCTGAATGGATCTATCAACACAATCAAAGCTACCTTTGAGGCAGGTTCTAAATGGGTGAGATCCCTGTCAAAGTCAAGAACTTCAGGAAGCTTGTCAGAAAGAACCTGTGGAAACAATGAACTTTGAGAAAGAGCTCAATATTGGCACAAAGTGTAAGTTTCGTAAAAAAACTCAATATTGACATACAGGAAGCAAAATTGACACACATATTGATTGATGGCAACAAAATTATTGAAAGAAACTCGTTTTAGTTAGAAATCAATGTAAGGACAAAAAATGTTCAAATGATAAGGTTACTCGTAATATTGTCACTTAAACAAAGGAAATAAGGAGAGCAAAAAATTGAGTCATAGAAAAACTGGTTTGAAACCCAAAAACAAAGAGCTGATACAGCTCAACTCTGCAGCCAACTAACAAATGCAGTGAGTCAAGGTCTTGACAAAAGAATTTCTTAAATTGTACAGACATTTTTATTCCTTCAGTAATGATCTATCACTAATTGCGTGATAACAGTGATGTATTTAGACAGGATCTCGTCAGATCAAATTTCTAAGGATGAATAACATACAGATGAAATGTGGCCTTTTTATTCCTTCAGTAATGATCTATCACTAATCTCATCACATCCAATCTCAAACATACAGACAAAATGCATGCCTTCGCATTAATGGTAGCAGAGAAAAAAATTCCAATTATAATACTTGTAGGTAAAGAAAATTGAAAATAGTGCAGTAAACAATATGGTATTAACATGTTCTAAACTATCCCAAGCAAAAAGAGCAATACTTTAAAAATGACACAATTAAATGAAACGTGCAAACATAATGTTAAACAACGAGACAACCATTATACTTCAATTCTTATGATAAGAAAAACACAATAAAGGAGAGAGATATTGAAATAGACATCATGCCTTGCATAAGTAATGCATGAGTGTCATCCTGTTATTACGTGCCCTTATATCACTGAGCTTAAGAAGACTGTCCAACCTAAATCCAACAGCTGAACCTGAAAATGAACAAAACATATGTAGAAGTATGAGTATCAAATTTACAGTTTAAGGGTTCTGCTAGCAATTTTGCGAGGCGAGTCTAAAAAAAAGGTGTGTAGACGAGGGTTCTTTTCCATCAATAAACAAATTAACAAAGTTATCTTGTTGATTATTCAGTTAGTTCTGGCATACAACTGAAAGCATTGTCCAAGGGAAATAACACAAAAATCAATTGGGTTAGTTTTCTTGGGTCATATGTTTGGATTTGTACCCAACTGATAAGACAATTATAGTGAATAGAAAAACTTAAAGGACAAAACATCACTGTAACAAATATACTAGCTCTAGATTAGTAGTCGACAACTTGACTATTATGTTGGGAAATCAGAATGCTATAACTGCAGTTGCAAAGCCAGGTCTCATGTTCTAGCTGTACTTTTCGTTTGGTAAATGCTTGAAATTCTCTTAACTTACAGGTAAGCCAAATAAGGTTAAATAAAATGTCGATTCATAATGTGATATAACATGGATTTTGTTCCTCCATGAGATACTGTTTACCTGCAAAATCATATGGTGAATTATATTTGATAAACCAGCAATGCTGACTTACCCCTTGCAGTTCCTTGGTTCAACGCATTCCCCAAGGAAAGAATTGTTTGCATCACTCGCTTCAGCTTCATGGAGCTCCTAACCTAGGCAAAAAAAACACAAGCCATGAAATATATGTGAACATGTAAGAGAACAGTGAAGACTAGTTAATTAAAGATATACAGCATACCTCTTCAGCAACAGAGTTGATGATATTCAAGCTATTTTTCAGATCTGCAACCTGAAAGAACATATAGACTGATGCATCAATAATTTAAATTTCATATAGTCCCCATAAAAATAGCAACATGACTGTGGGGGTGGAAAGGATATAATGTTCATCTAACCTGTGTACGGAATTTTATCTTAAAGGATAAGATTCTCAGTTTTGACTCCACTCGTGGTACTTTCATCATTTCCAGGAAGAACTAGAAACGCGAAAGTAAGTCAGAAATGAAGCTATTGGTTCAGTGACGAACAATATGTTTATGATCCATGTAATGGAATGAAAGCATAGAAAATAGCCCTAGAAGTAGCTATATTTGACCATGAAAAAGAGACCATCAACAAGAGGTAAGTTATAAACACATCACAGAAAGAGACGCTCGAAAGAACCTGTTCGCAGTTCCCTAAGTTCTCTTTTTTTCCTTTATAACCCTGAAAAATGAAAATCATATTTGTCAATGCAGAATAGAAACTGATGAGGAAAAATCAGCTAGCATGCCACGGCATGAATCATGAGCAACCTAATGTTATGTCAGAGGAATAAGTGTGGTAAAGATGTACTTTGAGTAGTTCCATTTCCTCCTTAGTTGGACAGAACTTTATAAGATAATCTACTTGATCACCATCAACAATCAAATCATCAAGGGCAAGGACTGAAGCCTGAAAAAGTGGGGGAGTGGTCAACATGATCACTACATTTGCCAAAAACCTTCAGAGCACATAGCAAAGTACTTTCATAACATAGGTGAATAGAAGTATTGACACGAGGTTTGTTGAATAAATTATTCAATAATTTTTCGCATTAACTTGCTTTTCTGAACTTTTACCAGCTATGCCAATTTTTGCTTACTTGTCAAGAGCCTAGTTCCAATAACTCTAAAACCATTGCTATTTCAGAATGTACACCTTTTCATAATACGACTTTAATTACCATTAGATCAGGAAGTGGCATCTTAATGTTTCTCAGCATAATTTCACAATTCTTTGAGCGTTGAAGGTCAATCTGCAAGAGAAGGTGGTAATATTATGCACTTAGTTCCCACTGCTTAGAAGTTAGCAGGTGTCACAATGGAGATGCATAGTAGGTACCAGAAGAATTTTTTCTTGTTTTGTAGCAATAGAAGGGTTTTGTCGTTGTCGTTTCGCCTCCATATTTGGCACTGATACAGAGAAAAGACTTTCAAGCTCAGAAATATCGATCTCTGGAGCCCTGATAGAGATGCATGTATTAATATCTTAAATTGCCTGACATTTTTCCATTCAGTTAACAAAGAATCTCATAGAAGTGTTTGATACCTAGATGCTTCATCAGCCTTTTGTGTCTCAGCCCATAAACTTCCTTGTGTTGCTCTTGATACTTTTACCCAATGCAGTGGCTTAAGTGGTGTCCTCTTAGATGACTGGTTGGCACGCAAACTTCTAGGACTTTTTGAGCGGGCTGTGTTACGGTTCTTTGTACCAGATGATAATGGAGGAGGTGGTGGAGGGGAACTTCCCTTACTAGGAAACGAATTTATGGAATCCTTACGAGGGGGACCTGGTGGAGGAGGTGGTGAAGGAGTACCTCCCTTATTAGGAAAAGAATTTAAAGAATCCTTACGAGGGGGACCTGGAGGAGGTGGTGGTGGCCGGATTGTCGACATTTTTTGGGAACCATTGTTGCCAACTGATAGCTTTGGAGGAGGTAGCGGGGGTGGTGGTGGTGGTGGTGCTAATGGTATAGAAGATGACTTGGAATGAGACAATGGAGGAGTTGGAGATGGATGAGAGGCTGGCATGTCATTTCTTTGATAAGGAGGTGGTGGTGGAGGTGGAACGGGTGACATTAGCAGCTGTGTAACAGTTTCTGGAAAATTTGGAATCAAAGATGCGGAAGCTGGATATACGGATGCTTCTCTAACCTTCTTGTCTACATACTGAGGCTGAGATGGCGAGATGGTACGGTTGTTGATTAGCCGTGGAGGAGGAGGTGGAGGTGGAGGTGAATGTGGAGGATAAAATGATGATTTGGCCAGTGACGAAGACAACGGTGTTGGAGATTGGGCTCTCATTTGTGGGGATGAAACTACAGATGCAGCAAATAAACGTGTAGAATTGGAAAATGGCGCAGGTGGGGGTGGCGGTGGGGGCGGGGGCGCTGAAGGTAGGGGCTGAGATGGTGCAACTGGCGGAGGTGGAGGCCGAAATGGGGCAACTGCTGGTGGTGGTGACGGTGGCTGTGGCGTTGGAGTAGGATCTGATCTTGAAGCTGCTATGGCCTTAGTGTCTGATACCATGGATAATGCTTGCGACAAATCCTCTGGAACAGCTATTCTTGTACTACTTGATTCCTTCTCTGCAGACAATAAAGAAGCTGATGACACTGCAGCAGCCGTGGATCCTATAGAACTGTCAACTTGTGACTTTGCACAAGAAGGTTTTTGTGACTCAATCATTTTGTCAGATCTCAATAAAACATGCGGAGGGACTGATGGTTCTGGAGAAGGTGAGGAGTGCATGGTTGCTCTAAGGGAAATATTGATGACACTTGTAATAGTATGTGTGGGTAACATAGAGGAAACGGGGATGGGGGCTAACGAGGCAGTGGGTGGAGGAGGAGGAAGAGGGGGAGGAGCGACTAAGGGTATAAATGATGCTGTTGATGCTGATTCATTTGCTGTTTGAGGCAAAGGTTCATGCTTGAGTAGAGTTTGTGAAGAATCAGACTTCTCAGCTAGTGACGAATCTGATCTCTCTGATAAGTTTTGCACTGAAGAGTCATCCATCAGCCCCTGAAGCTGAGCTGGTGAAGATGGTCCTTGAGGTATGACTATACTTGAAGAATGCTCTGTGGATGAAGCACTGGTCTTTAGAACATTAACCTTGGAAGGTGACAACAGGGCCGAAGCGGGACGTGCTTTTGAAGGAGATAGCCCTGCAGTTTCTGGTTTGGATTGAAATTTGACTGGACTTGAATGTACAGGCACACCAAATTCATTTTCTAATTTCTGTAGAACAGTAGAATACTTGATGCCCCCAGAAAAGTTGTCAAATTCAAGTTCTTCTCGAGTATCAAAGAAAGTTTCAAGCTCATCAGAAATGGTTGAGACCTTTAGCTGTGCTGTGTGAGGAACAATATCCCTCTTTCCATCCAACCAGTCCGAATGGTTAAAAATATCTAGCACCTTAGCAAACTCTTCAATCCCAAGTCCTTGTTTTTCTTGATGAATAACAGGCGCTGTTGTGACATGTGAAGTAATCACGTCCATATCGGAAAAGATAACCTACCATCAATAGAAGTCGCATGTTACAATCCAAGTATAACAGAAAGTATAGTTTCCACTTGTCATAAACACTTGCCTCCAGACGAAAATCTTTAGGGAATTCATCTTTGGAAGTCCATAACATGTCTACATGATCACGGTTAAGCATCAAGATGTTTGACTGGATGAAGGCTGTGTTGAACATGATCCGGAATACCATCTCCTCACGATCAAGATCCTCATATAAATTAATACACTCTAGGACAACATCACCTTGGACATGACATTGAAGGTTTATTTTCACCACTTCATTTTCCTAATTTAATAAATGGTCAGTTTCTTTGCAGTCAAGATTATCTATAAAAGATTAATATTATGAAAAAATGAAATATTGAAAACTGCTTATATCAAAATATTTACTATATGGAAATACTTGCTAATATGACCAAGCTGTAACTCGAACAGTTCAAAAGCAGAACAATTGCTAATCAGAAAACAACACTTACCTGTGAATAAAAGCGAGCGAGGTTGCTTTTCTTTGGAGTTGAAAAAAGAACCTTAGGAGTCTGATCAGGAGGCATGAGTGGATCTGGGCCATATATCCTGAATATTGGACGGAGACCACCTTGACCATGAAAATTTGGAACCATCCTCAAAATAAGACAATCTAATGTCAAAGCTCTATCAGCTGGAGGCCACTCAGACATGCCATTCTTCATTGAAATGTAGCGCAAGTATCTCATTTGAGAAGGCATGGAATTCAGAGGTGAGGACATCTCCAAGAGCTCCAAAGTAGATTGTTTGTAGAGCATGTCCAGTGTTTTCTGCTCATCAGAATAATGCCCCAGGTATATTAGAAGAGCAGCTAGCATGAAAGCCAGAAGAGGCCAGCAACCTTTTTCACAATGCATTAGCAGTAAGTTATGCTGACCCAAAGAAAGCCAGCTTTCACTGGATTTCAAGATGCAGTGGATCATTTCCATGGTAAGGAGTGGACACCCCTCGTAGTGGCCAGGGTAGTCCAATATAGTCATGTCGTACTCAGATAAAATGTGGCATATAGGGCTTTTTTCATTTCTAGTCCCAAAATTTGAGATCATGAATGAATGATCACGAAAATTTTCCAGAAGATCTGCTGCAATGCCTTTAATTTGGGCTTCAAAATGCTCGTCTTCCCACTCTTTCATGGAGAAGCAATGATCAAAAACTGAAATAAAATACAAGTTACAGGTCAAACATGCCAAATCTGTGTGCAATTTTAATTAGGTTCTATTTTTTTTACTTGTTCGTGGTGGTACATGTACTATTGCTACCACCATCAAATGTACCTCATGATTAATGTTATTCAATATAAGGATCAGCATCTCATATTTCCATTGTTATGTACTCCCTTCGTCCTCAAAAGAATGTCATTCTAGGATTCAAAAATTGTCCACAAAAGAGTGTCATTCTCACTTCCCAATACAATACTCTATCTCTATCCTCCTTTACTTTTCTCGTTTTCAATGCACTCTCTTTTTCCTCCTTCCTTAATGCCCATGACCAAACCCTAAAACAACACTCTTTTCAGGACAGAGATAGTAGTGCTTTCGAGAAAATCTACAGGCATCCTGGCCTGGGTAGCCATGAATTACCTACATTACATACTCCGATGTGTTTGCATATTTCTTATCTAACGAGCAGAAAATATAGGTTTTTTTCTCCTGAAATAAACACAGAAAATTGATGCCCATCAAATTGAACGAAGAACAAAACTGTCCATAGCTGAAAAGGAATAAAGAGGTGAAGTTGAGAGCAATGGCCCATAGTAATATTATTTCTTCTAAATGAGCTTGCTACATTCACTACATCTCAACTCAATCACTCGTTTAAACAAAGCAAATAACACAATAACTTAATTCAACCCTTTCATTGACTCCACGGACAGCAGAACAAATGAAAAAGGAAAACAATCCTTTACCATAAATGTTGTCCGTGATTAGAAGCAGCCCATCGGGCGGCTTCTTATAGAAGAACTTCCGGAACAGCGCCATGGCGCGGGAGGACCAACAGCTCCAATATCTGCGACCCTTCTATCGACAGGAGCTCCACGAGCTGCTCAACTCCAGCAACCGATTCGGTTCGATCTTTCGCGATACGGCCAAAGGATACCCTGCGCGGAGAGTCGCGCCCCCGGAACTCCAAAAGCAGCTCAACCCGTACGGATTTGGGTTGCTGGTTGCTGCGGCGTAGCAGGAAGATTGCAGAAGAAATGACCAAGAGCTGGTCCCCCACCGGCCCCCGAAATCTTGACTCTTGAGAACTCTATGGGGCTTGGAATCGAAGAGCGTAGAAAGAGGAGGCGTCTTTGGTTTGTCTGGGTGATGATTTCGTGAAACGGCGAGACGGGGATTGGAGTGGGCGAGGGCGAGGAGGACGCAGCAAGAAGACGACGCTCAGCGGTGACGTTTGACTAAAATTTAATTGTTTCCGAGCGGACCTGTGGATTTCTTTTTGAGAAAAAATATTTAGTGTTTTCTGTAAATTTTAAATTTTTTTCTAGCTTTGCTTTAACTTACTTTCGCAATTACTTTATCCAGAAAAATTCTGAAATAGTTATTAAAATATGCTAAGAAGTCCGATGTTAACAGTTGCGGTAAAAACAAAATGTCGGTTTCTTGAAATTAGGAGCTGCTTTCAGAAATTGTTTTTCCTTCCCAGATCTGGCCTTTCTGGTTTCTACGCCATCTAAAGTGACGCGGGACTTGCAGTAATTAACAGAAAACAAATTAGGAGCCACTGACGGGCGATTTGGGGATTTAGGGTAGGGTCGGCGTTTGGTCGTTGGGCTTGCCGCCAAAATCCAGGCTCAATTTACAGCATGCTCAGTCAATTGTTAACTGCCTTGAGCTGAAGCGAGGTAAATCTTCTCATTTATTATGAAATTACAGTAAAAACTTTCCGTTCCAAATGATACATATTCTCAGTTATAGCCTTGACATTATTTCAGGTGAAACAGAAGAAGCATAAAAAATTCTTTCCTTGAGCAGATGTAAGCTCAAGGCTGTGCCTCAGGATGATTTGGTTGACAGTAACAGCGTGATCATTGCCGCGCTTAGTCAGTGGTTGCCTGAAGTCGTCTCATGCGTAGTTTAATGTTCCCCGCTCCGCAAGCTTGTGCTGCTGCGCCTGAAGGGGTTGGAAGCACGTCACCTGTCTGCAAGGGAATTTCTTTGCAGTGGGTAACGGGCATCGTGGGGTCTCGCACCTTGCTTGAGGTTTACAAAATCGTTTAAAATCAGTTGATTTTTGTGGTTTTTGTTGAAATCAGTTCGATAATTCGAACGATCGATTTTTTAAAAAAAAAATTAAAAAATTTTGAAATACCAAAAACCGATAAAATCGGTCGATAAATTTATAAAGCCGATCGATAAACTGGTGAAACCGATGGATAAACTGATGAAACTGATGGATTTCAAATTTTGAAATCTAAAATCGTAAAAATCGATAAACCATAAAACCGTTCGATAAACCGAAAAAACCGATCCATTTACGGTAGCAATTCGTTCAAATTTTAAATTTTTGATGTGAAATGGTTTCAATCGATTTTTTTAATTTTTACGGTTTTTATCAAACTGATCACAACCGATTTTAAGGTTAAACGAAATATAAACATTGTTTGCCCTGTCGTCCGATCGTCTCGTCTCGCGCTGCATAAAACTGCCCGTGCCCTCTCGTGGGCTGTGGGCAGCGGATGGCCCGTCACAGGTACCCATCAAGAACGACGCGCGCGGGTCATCGCAAAGTGACGCGTTCATGATTTGGGATGGATTGCCCAGCCACTGGACACTGCAGATTTGCCGTAACCTGCAAGATTTGTACTGCGGTTTGGGACTGCAGCACTGAAACTACAGATATATGAAGAGCCGAAGCAGAGCGGTTCTCCAGAGTTCTGTGGTTTGCAGAAAGAACTGAACGCAGAAGAGCACCACCGATTCGGCGGAAGCCGGTGGAAATTGGGCCGTTTCGCGTGAGGTTGTTCTGAAAGCCTGAAGCTTTTTAGGCCGTGGAACGGTGGCCGGCGCCGCACATGCTCGACCTAAGTTAAAAAAGCCGCTATAATGCCGGTTTTTAATTAAAAAAAACCGATCAATTAACTGTTAAAATCAAATTGTTTACTGTTTTTGCTACCGTGCTAATAACGATTTTCGAACCTATAATGCCGGTTTTTAATTAAAAAAAACCGATCAATTAACTGTTAAAATCAAATTGTTTACTGTTTTTGCTACCGTGCTAATAACGATTTTCGAACGAAAATCGTTCGATTTACTGAACTGAACCACAACAATGAATACCGTGGTTTTATTAAACCCTGTGCGCCGGCGAACGGGAAAGTACGAAGCCAGCATACCATTATTGACATTGGCGGTTCAGGTTGGAGCTTCAGCTGCAAGTACAGCGTCCTCCTACGTGTAAACTTCAATCATGGAACTCCGAGTTGTCGGCTGTCGCATCTGCTGGAACCCAGATCATTTCCCGGGGACTCGCTCGTCGCGGCATGCCGTGCCGTCCGCTGAAGTTTCTGTTCTATGACACATATGGATGAACGAAACCGTCGGGAAAAGGTTTATCTATTTTTTATATTAAAATTAGTCGAACGAAAATGAAAACAAAAAAATTGAGATCAGAATACCGATCAGATAGTCGAGAATACGAAGAAAACAGATATATAAAAAAAATATCAGTAACAAATGAAAGATAATATCATTGAGTTGTATAGTTAAATAAAGTTAAACAAATTTTAATTATTAAATATAGTTTTGATCAATAAAATAGATGACTTAGACAGTAAATTGCAGAGCAATAAAGAACGAAATTATGATCGCTTGGTATCTGACTGTGACCATGTGAAATATTGTTTATCTAACCGATGAGATTAAGATTCAGAACTTTAGATACACATGTTTAGATTGAGTTTGACTGACAAAATCTTTTTATTCTGAATTTTAATTCTATTTCAAGTGTAATAAAACAGAAAAATACGAGAAATTACCGACAAAAAAAAAATCTAAAAATAGTCGGAAAAAATGCTCATCCCATTTCTATTTCCATTCTATCAACTCTGATCTCATTTTCGTTTCTGTCTCATTTAAATTTTGATAGAATAAAAAACAGTCGAGAAAAGTAGTTTCGAAAGCTGAACATTTTACGGTCCCATTTCTTCTCTAATGGCACAATTCTCACAACCTCCGTCTTCGATTCCGCACCTCACAGCACCGCCGCCGCCGCCACGGCACCGACCCTCCAAAAACCACACCTGTCCCAACTACCAACGGTTCAGATCTGTCCGTACTCCCATCCCGTCCAATCCAGCCGTCCACTTGCCTAGACCACCTCGAGTATAAACCCCACCTCGCACCTCCCCCTCCCCATGCTCGGCAATAGGGCCCGAAAACCGCAACTCGACAGTTATTTTTTATACTGTTAACGAGAAAAAAATATTATTCGTAGGTATATAGATACGAGTATATTCTTCTTCAACTTATACTCATTGATCTGTGGGTATTCTACACCGAAAAACAGCTAATTTAATAGTTTATTTTATTACTTTTTGAATAAAAATCTATTTTTATTTGTAAAGTTATGCATTTTAGAAATGTTAGCTTGTCTATAAAATTCTTTCACTTTTTAATAGCAATATTTAGTTATTGGTTTACGTAATTTACTTGTTTTTTTTATATTTTTCTTTAATTTTCACTCCTCTCTCTCGTTCTCTTATTGGTATGAGTACCTCACAAATTAATTTCATATGATGAGTTTGAATTCGGTTAAAAATATCACCCGTGACTCTTAATGAGTTTTCTGACACAGAATTTTTTTTCTTACGAGTACCCTGTAAAGAGGCTGCTAAACCCGATGAGTTTTCACCCGTTCCCCATCCCTACCATGCTGCCTCTCCCTGGGCCCCCAAATCGGGCCGGCCAGTCCCCATCCGATCACCCAACAGATTCATTCACACCGCAGGTTTTAATCCGCCGAATTACTCCGCGAAATTAGAGGGAACGCATCGGCCTCCAGCCAGCCCCTCGATCTCCTCGCGCGCCGCCAAGAAACCCTAGGGGATGGGCGAGGCGGCGGCGGAGGGGCTGGTGCACCGCCGGATAGAGTTCCACGCCACCGCCAGGCCCAGCGCGGCGCCGGCGGCCGTGGCGAGTGGGTTCACGATGGAGAGGTTCTTCAAGGACGCCGGCAAGCGCGTGGGGATGGAGGCGGTTGGAAGTGAAGGGGAGGGCAGGAGGTGCGAGAAGGGAGAGAGTAGCGGCACCGGGTTCGAGTCGGAGCTCAGCGCCGCGAGGATCTACTTGCGGAGAATAGTGAGTGTGTTGTTCGTGATATTTATTGCTGTTTTGATGATACTTAGCGTTCGCAAAAGCACCTGGAATGTGGATTATTTTTTATATTTTATTGTTTCAGTTAGCTTACGAATTATCATTTCGTTTCAACTTCTTGCATTTTTCGGTTTTTAATGAACTGTAATTTCATGGATTTTGCTTCGGAACTCGGAAGTGATGATTTTTTGTTTGCGCTTTAATTGGCTTGCATTTTTTTTACTTTTATTTATCGATTTTCAACCCATATTTTGTTTCATTACCACATTTGTATTTTATCCATTGCTTAATTTGCTTTTCAACCTTATTTTGTTTGGCCGCCATACGAGTCCGTTTAGGAGCCGCTGGTGCTTTGTAATCGTTACTTCCTTTTGAATTGGGGCCATGCCCGTTGGATTCACCTGAGACACGCAAGTGAATTCACTGTGATCGGCTGGTGAATGACACGCAGGGGGCCGGCTTGCACAACCCAGGCAATACGTGCTACCTCAACTCGGTTCTGCAGTGCTTGACATATACGGAGCCGTTCGTGGCCTACCTGCAGAGCGGCAACCACAAGTCCTCATGTAAGTGTGCTGCCTTTTGAAACCAGCCAATAGACAATCCACATTGTATGGTGCTCTTGCCCATGGAAATCCAATCAGTGAAACAGCCTTTGATATAGCCTTTGAGCATTCTATATTTTGAGATAATAGTTGGACCGAATATATGGCCCACTGTTGGGTGATGGGGTTGACATCACTAGAGTTGCTCCTGTTTACTAGCTTTTGAACTCAGATATACATTGGTCGTAACAGATGCTGCTTTATGTTGCAACTTATGCAGTCTTCATGACCTGTTGATCATCAACAAAATATCCAACATTTTCTTTTCTTTTCGGCAAGCACTATGCTTTTCTAGGAGCCTAGCGATTTTGTTTTGTGATCATGGCTAATCCAATTTATTCTTTAAAAAAGGTCGAACTGCTGGATTTTGTGCATTATGTGCTCTTCAGAGCCATGTCAGCTCTGCACTACAGTCAACTGGGAAAATTCTGACACCACTGCAGTTCATCAAGAATTTAAGATGTATCCTTTTGTGAACTATAGCTTAATGGAGCAACTAGTATTCCTTAGCTGCATTAATTGAAACATTGTTAGTTCAATCCTTAACGGCAAGGCAGCCATTTCTCGAAGTTTTCGCCATTATAGGCAGGAGGATGCGCATGAGCTAATGGTTAACTTGCTTGAGTCGATGCACAAATGCTGTTTGCCTTCTGGTGTACCAAGCGAGTCTCCAAGCGCTTATGAGAAGAGTCTAGTTCATAGAATATTTGGTGGCCGCTTAAGAAGCCAGGTACATTGGGTCCAGTGCTCAATTATCTTGGTATGGAAAATAGAAATGGAAACTAAAATTCACCACTGGCTGCCTGTACATATTCACTTTGCAGGTGAAATGTGCACAGTGCTTACACTGTTCCAATAAATTTGATCCTTTTCTTGATCTCAGTCTTGAGATTGGCAATGCTGCCACATTGGTGAAAGCGCTTCATAATTTTACCAAGGAGGAGCTTTTAGATGGTGGTGAAAAGCACTACAACTGCCAGCATTGCAAGCAGAAAGTTGTGGCCAAGAAAAGATTTACTATCGATAAAGGTCCTTCTGTGTTGACAATTCATCTGAAGCGCTTTAGCCCTTTCAACCCTCTTCAAAAGATTGACAAAAAGGTGGATTTTGAAACAACATTAGACTTGAAGCCATTTGTCTGCGATTCAGAAGTGAGCAACTTTTTTTCTGAACTTACTCACTTTTCATATTATAGTTTTATATTTATTTTGATAAGTTCCATTCTTATTTGCACTGATTATTATTGTTACTTGTATAGGCCATGGATTTGAAATATAGCCTTTACGGTGTTTTGGTTCATGCTGGTTGGAATACACAACAGGGTCATTATTATTGCTTCGTTCGGACATCCAGTGGGATATGGCACAATCTTGATGATAATCAGGTACAATTTAGACTTACTCAACCCTTGTTTTGTGCTCATATTAGTGAAAAAAAGAGAGTAAAATTCATCAGCTGTTTTTGTACTGTCGAAGGGCATCTTTGTTTCCTTTTTTGTTCACAGCTGCATAAATTAATCAGCCATATTTTCCCTGTTGGTTAAGGAAAAATTGTCAAAATACATCACGGAGTTCATAATCTAGAGTGGTGAAGTTGACCCCTTGATACTTATGCCTTTGTAACAATTATAGCACCTTCTCAGTAAAATTGTTTTTTTTTCTTTTCTTGTCTGATCAGTAGACGTGATTATACAATGTATGTTTATATTTCCTTTTTTTACCACATTCATGACAAAGAGCTCATTCTATATGGAAAAGCTGCTATGTATTTCATGATTCACTAGTTTCTTTTAAGGTTAAGGGGTTTGGGATTGTGGGGCAGTTGGATTTGGAGAGGATAATATAAGTTTGTCCAAAAAGGGAGTGTGGGTGTGATTTTGTTCAGGTTAAAACAGTGGTTGTTCCAAATGATAATCATTGAAGTGCTTAAGTTAATCGATAAATTCTTATGTGCAATGTAAGCATACCTTTCGTTCTAGTTTTGTTTGCTTAACTATTTATTTATTTTGTTATTATTTATGGATATTTCCAGGTTCGCCAAGTCAGAGAGGGAGATGTACTGAGGCAGAAAGCTTACATGTTGTTTTATGTGCGTGACAGAATAAGGAGTTCGATCAAGCATAAAGATACTGCTTCCAGTTTGTCAAGTTCAAAAATGATTCCCGAAAGGATCCAATGTATGGATGATACAATCAGCAATGGTTTAGTGGAATCAGCAATGAAAGCTTTCTCATTTGCTAGTGGAGACACAAAGTTCCAGAATCAGATCATAGATGTTGACCAGCCCAGTAACATTAGCAACACTTCAGAAAATAAGTGTTCAAATACACATAAAATAACTGAACTTACTGATACTTCAACTTTCCAAAACAATATACCAGCTTCTGTACAGGAAACTCCTTCCGAAGATCATTGTTCAAATGCACAAAACAAAACTGAAGTTACTGATGCTTCAAAATCTGATAACAACGAGCCAGCTTCAGCACAGATGGCTCCTTTCACACATCTCAATGTTGCTGCTACTGTGTCTACCCTGACAAAGCAAATAGAATTAGACAGTCAAAGGGAGACAATGCCTCCAGGACAGCATGATATTTGTGTCGTTCGTGCTGCAAGCTGTGACCAGAAGGCATGTAAAGAATCATTGCAGGAACTGCAACTGAAATCTGATGGTTCACACACTGATTCAGGCAAAGACATCGCTGATGCCTCCAATCCAATTTGCAGTGGTGCTGATGGGCTATTCGGGGCAAATGACCAGGCTACTGAACCTCAACCAGATTCTTCTTGCAAGCGAATTCCTATTAATGATACAGAGACTATAGATAAAATAATCCAAACTGAGGTAACCCTGTGATGTTTGCCACCGTTTCATATTTGGCTCTTTACATAGGTTTTCTTTTTTTCTCCATAAATGGCTTTTTGCATAGTTAGTTATCAATACTTGATTTTGAACTTTCTCTTGTCACAATTATAGGATGCTGCTGTTTCAAACAAACAAATATCCAGCAATGAAGAATCAACCAGTGCCAGTGTAGCTAAAGAGACAGAGCCTATACATGAATTTGATGAGCAATTTGTGGTGGTTTTTGCAAAAACTATTAATGATAAAGAAAATGAAGGGGTGCAGGTATCTAACAACCCCAGCCATGCTCCTTTTGTGTTGCATATGCTCTGGCCCTGTGATCAATGCATGCACAGATAAGTTGCATTTTCTAAGCACAGATTTTTGCTTTGTAGATTACTGTGCAGGATGGAACAGTGCAGGAGGGGCAGTGTTTGGTGAAGGAGCTATCCCTGATGGATTGCCATATGGCTGATGCAGAGGAAAAGGTATTGAACTAACTCTTCCCTCACTTTTCCTTTTTGGAGCTGTTTATGTCAGTAGCATAGATTTCGCCCTATGTTACAATGGTTACTGTATATGATAACTGCTGTTTTTTGGTCTGTTCATCAACCATATGTTTATTTGAACTGCTAATTATTTCTTCTACAGAACTCCGTTCAGAAGAATTCATTGGACAATGGACTGATCAGCTCTAAGAAAATATGTTCTGAAGACCCTTCCCAGATGGTTTTCTCTGAAGATTATGCACTGGCGATAAGCTCCAAAGACTCTGTGCCGGTGTTAAATAAGGAAGTATGCGATGGTAATTTACATAGAGACATGGGAATCAAGTCTAAGAAGCATTTGAAATATCCGGTTGTCAGCTTGTTCTTTGGATCCAAACAACTGCTATTTGGTTCACTAAAACCACGCAAGAAAAGGAAACACAAGAGAATAAAAAGGAGGTTGAAACCAGTTATTGACACTGAAAGCATTGCAAATGATCAGCAGACATCGACATCAGAAACTGTTCATGCTAGGGGCAAATCATGTAAATTCCATAAACAGAAACATTCACGTAACTCTGCTAGCTTTGAAGGCGGTGTCCAATTTTGTAACAAGAAACAAAATCTTGGAGATCACACCATCGCTGTGGGCCTTACCTTAGATAAGCAAGACAGAAAGGATGCCGCACTTTCTAGTGCTGAGCTAGAAATGCCAGGTCCTAGCTCTATAGCAAATGATTCAGGGAAATGTGCACTAACAAATGAGAGAGGCTCCTCGCATTTTGATCTCCTCACGAGGGGTTTAAGACAAATCACTGGTTAGTGTGTGGCTCTTCCTTGACTCTAGAATGTGTGCTTGGAGCTATTACACCAGGATCACATTGTGCTGCAAGCTCGGCCATCCTGCTTGACACCTTACTATATTTTCTTCATTGCAACAGTGAATAATGCATTTAATTGTTTTCTTGCAGTTCCACGATGGGATGATATTGACTTGTCTGATATCACAGCAAGAGAGTTGCAAAATTCACGTTCCACTAGCATTGGTTATGTTTTAGATGAACGGTAATATATGTTCTATTCATTTCATTTTGGTGATGATGCAACAGATTTGTGGGTTCCCTTGCCTTATGCTGATATTGATGAGACCACTCTTAAGTGTCCTTAATGGAAATAAGAGGCTGACTCTTGTATCTGAACTGAGCCTTGATTTCGAATTATACAACTTTTGAAAGATCAAACATCGACTCATATCACCTTGTTCCCAGGGACGAGGAGTACGATCGTGGAAGGAGGAAGAAGGTCAAGAGACCGATAAAAGACTTCACTGGCCCCAATCTTTTCCAAGAGACGGAAAATGTTAGATCACGGCAGAGAATGAGACTAAAAGCGGACCAGACGAGATTTGGGAACCAGCCTCGCAGGATATGACACACTGGAGTACTAGATTCAGTTTTTAGATGGACCTTTTTGTTTTCCTTTTTTATCTTTTGTACGTATGTTAATACTCCCTATTGGCCAGACCATTGGACATTGATCATTTGTAGTGTTTTCGATGCATTCCTTCGGCAAACGTCCAGGAGCCAAATGAATTGGAAATTTGAGAGCCAAATACATTGGGATCGGCGTGGTGTTGGTGCATGCGTGCAGAGAGTTAAGGGAAACCTGCCCTCCAGAATATGCTGGCCCATTCAGCATCACTCGGCAAGCAGGTGTGTGTGCTAGCTGGTAGTTCGCCAGGATCGGTCTGGATGATCCGTGGCTCACTACCGCCAGGATGGCTGGCTGAAATAGTGGAACCAGCCTGGTTTGGCCAAATTTATTGTGAGTCACGCGTTCCCCCTGATCAGAGTATGGCCTATGAATTCCATCGTTACTCCCAGAATACGTAATACTAGTATATATATACTTTTTCTGTTTCAAAATATAAATACACGATTCCATGTCAACGGAAATTCTTACCAGAGCCTGCTTTGAACGGAGAAGCATTCAGAATTTGCGTCGGTATAAACCCCTGTGCGACATTTTTGGCAGTGACGAACATTACAACAGTGGAATTTGCTTCCCAAACATTGCTCGTCGGATCATCACACTCGCGCATTTGCTTAGACTGAGCTGTCAGCGATGCCGATAATATTATTCGGAGCCAACGTGATTGGAAATTCGAAGAACCACGGCGGCGAGATCGACGACGTACTCCAGTTGGTGGAGCCGTAAATGAGTCTAAATACAAACACGTTCAACAAAATTTAAAAGGGAGACCTACCGTCCATCCGCGCCGTAATTGGCTCTCGAACTGTTTGAATCCGAAGAGAGCCAACAAAAAACTCCTCTCCCCTCCGAGTGATCGTCGCGCCATATAAATACGCGCGAACCTCCGCCGATTCCTTCCAAACACCATCGTATCGATCCTTCGAAAGCATTCCGCGATAGCAGAGGGCCGTAGATCACCCATGGCGGTGGAGGCGAACACGGCGCGGACGCTGCTGCCACTGCCGCCGCGCGTCTCGGCGTCATCAGTGTCGTCGGCTCCCACCGTCGGGGACCTCCTAACCCGAGTTTCCAATGCTGTGACGACGAACAGCAGCGCGTCGCGCCACCGCGAGTGCTCATCGCCGCGATCGTCTCTGTTGTCGCGCATCCTCCACCGGAGGAGCCGCAGCGTCGGGTTCAGCTGCCGGCTGCGCCTTTCCCTTCCACGCTACTGCTCCAGCGGCGTGGCCAAGGAGGATTCCGTCGCCTCCGCAGATGAAGCGGCGGCCGCGCCGAAGGTGGTGGGCAGACGAGCTGAGCCGCCTCGTGACTCGCCGCGGAGGTCTCTGGCCGGTATGTACATGAGCCTAACTGCCTATAGCGATCGGTGTTGCCCATCGGTGTCGCATACCTTGACAAAGCGGCTGCGTCTATGGCGTGCAGAGAAGAAGGCGCCGGCGCCGGCGCCCGCGGCGGACGACGCGCTGCCAGCGAGCCTTGGGCTGGGCGCGAGCCTGGTGCTGCTGCTCTCCAAGAGCGCGGCGGAGCTGAGCAGGATGGCCGAGCTGCGCGCCCAGATGGAGCGTCTGATGACGGACGTCAGGGCGGACGTGCGCAGCTGCAACGGCCGCCCCAGCGCGTCAGATGGCCACACCGACAGCGCCAGCTTCGTCAAGGAGCCCATCGTCTGCGTCGGCGACCAGGAGGGCGCCCTGTCTCACTCCCGCGGTCAGCGAACGGGCGACGCCCTGGCGAGTATCGGTGCGCACAGCGGGTCACAAACAGGCGCCCCGGCGAGCGACGGTGGGAGTGGCAATGCCGGGATCCGCGACGAGATGGACCAGATGGAAGCAGAGCTCGAGTCGGAGCTGTCGCGCTTGCAGGCGGACGAGGCCTCGAACGACGAGGAAAGCGTGACTCCTCAACAAGATCACGTAGCCGAGGTAAGTAACAATCAGGAAAAAAAAATGAGTTTCATGGAAATTTATTTGACAACAATGATGTGCTCGATTCCTTTCTGATCGGTCCATCGTCGCAGGCGGATGCAAAGAGCGGTGACACTTCAGGGATCCACTCGGCCTGCTCCGTCTCCGGCATCGAGGACGCAGACTTAGACCAAGACGAGGAGGAAGAGGAGGATGACGAGGACGACGACGAACGCGAGGAGAGCCCGACTCACGGCGGCGTGCCCGCCCGCGAGCTGGAGCGGAGGCTGCACGAGCTGCTGCAGTCGCGGCACGAGGCGCGGATCGCGGAGCTGGAGTCGGCGCTGGAGCGCGCGCGGAGGAAGCTCAAGGAGAAGGAGCGCGAGGCATGCCGGTGGCGCGACGCCGCCAAGCTCGCCTCCCGCTTCACAGACGAGTCGCGGCTCAGGTAGGAGTAGAACAGAGGGACTGAGCAAGGTTTGCCCTGGCGATCTCGATGGATTTGCGTTGTCCCACGCCATCGCTTATGCTTGTACTCCTACTAGTTCACATTGCGTTTTGGAAGGAAGGAGAAGTCCCTTCGATTTGTTGTATTGGGTAGTAGAGGTCTTACCAATCCCCGTGTGCTCTGATCTCACGATCTGCAATTTTCTTTTCCCGTTGGTGTCCGATCACCTCCAGTTTTCCACGGATTCAACATGCGAGTGAGCTAGGGCTTGAGGTGGAGCGGGATAGGGGATTCACAGGGGAGCGGGAGCGGGAGGAAGGGGACAGGCCGGACAGCTCGCAAGGAACAGAGGATGGCGCGAAGGCTACAGCTCGTCCTTGAACTTATTGTGGGCCACCATTTACGGGCCTGCGAGGCCTGGCCTGGTGACATGAGCCTGATGTAAGGGTCAGCAGGAATGTTTTTTGTCACCAGGTTTCAATAACAGACCACAAAATTTAGGCGCGGTTTCGAACGGAGGAAGGAAAAATGTAAGAATAGAACAAAAATATAGTAATGAGAAAAACGTAAAAATAGAAAAAGTGAGAAAATCGCAAAACAGAGAAATGAAAAAATTAAAGTGTTTGGAATGTAGGAATAGAAACATAGGAGTAAAAATATTAGTGGAAATTAAATAATTTTTAGAAGTTATATTATTATTATTATTATTATTATTATTATTATTATTATTCATACACATAAATTAAATTAGTTTTTCAACTACTCTCTCTCTCATTCCAATCTCAGTTTTGGATTTTTTAATACTATTTAGAATAATATTTAGATACTATTTAAAATGCTGACGATTTTTGGATTGCTTAGAAGATAAGGCGCATCAATTTTATTTTACCCAGGCGGGGGTTATTAAATCACAATAGCACCTCCTAGCAGTGTGAACCTTAATACACGGTTAAAGAAAAAAGAAAAAGAAAATCTCATGTTTATCTCTTCCCCAATCCCAATCTCTTTCCTCTGCTCCACTCGTGTTCACGTCGTCACGCACCGTCACGCGCCGGGAGAAGGGGCAGCGTGGTAGCAGGCGATGGCAGCGGCGGATGGGAGCAGGGAGCGGGGCGGTGAGGGAGCGGATGACGGCAACATGCGGGAGCCGTTCTCGGCGGCCGCGGCGCCCTGGAGCAGGTGGCAACGGTGGCTGCGCGGAACAAGGTCGGGGCGACGGTGAGCGTGGGAGGAAAGGAAGCACGTCTTCCTCTATTGCAAACGAGCATATCAATTCCTTTCCAAAGGAATCATTTCCTACAAAATTTCCTATGATTTTCCTCCATTCCAAACACCCCTTAGGCACTCGTCATACCTAACACACGAACATTCAGAGCAATGTAGGAGTAGGTTTTTTTAGCCCCATCAGGGAATATTTCATTCAAAAAATACATCATATAACATGCAAAGTTTTAGAAACCGATAAAAATCAATTTGTTTTCAAGGTTTTTATTAAATCTACTTTAGGTTCGTTTTCGGTGAAAAACCGATTTTATAACAAAACCAGCTAACACAGGTAACTGATCGGTTTTTTGATAAAACAAAAACCGGTTTTTAAAACTCTGTAGCATGTTAAGAAGCCAATTATGGCATCGGTATAAAACGTGATCGTCCGATATGAGTAAACTACATTCAAAGAAAGAATTGTCATGTGTAGCACAATGCCACAGCTTTGATGCTGCTTGACTTCGCCTCCGCGTGCATCTTCCAGGGCCCAAATGTTCCTTGGTTTATTCAACTTCAACACCTTTTGACTATGTGCTCATTCGATTCGTCTGGTGCCATGTCTTAATATTTTGACGTGTCAATCTGCCATGGCTTTTGCATTAGCTTTGTGTTAGACACGGCTTTTAAGTGAGCTTTGTTTGCCAATTGGTAGGATTAATGGTCTGATTTTTTTTTTAAAGTTTGAAGAGTGAAATAAAGCATTATCAATAGTTGGGAGTAAAATAGATATTTTAAATTGATATTTAAGAATATGAACAGGAAAACACCTCTGAAATCGTCAATGAGATTATCTAAGACGGTTTTTAATAGTTTGAATGTTTACAAATCTAATTTTAAAAATTTTAGATGGCTAAAAATCTGATTTCAAAAATTAGGAAGTGAAGTGGAATAGCACGGGTAATTCTGTGCAGTAATTAGGGGAGGGTGGCGCGGACGACGGGACGACGAGTGTTTATTTTGCCGTCCGCCCTCTCTTCTTCGCTCCATTTCCAAACCCAACGAACCCCTTTCCTCTTGCTGACTCGCTCTCCTCTCCTCGCGCCGCCCGCCATTAACCTCCACTTTCGTTTGGTGTCCTGCATCGCCTGTCATCCAGCAAGTTGTCGTCAAGAACCAAACACCTCGCGCACGCCCACCCTATGCAGCCGAGCGGCCGCGAAATGAAAGGCGACAGCGAAGGCGGGCAGGAGGACGACTTCTTCAACCAGTTGTTGTCCACGCCGCCGACGGCGTGGGCTGAGCTCGACTCCGGCAAGTCCCCGTGGGAGCTCCCCGCGGGGTCCTCGGAGGCCCCCGCGTTCGACGAGTCCGCCTTCCTCGCTTCCCGTCTCCGCCACGATCAGATCGGCGGCGACAAGCCAGTCATGCTCCACCTCAGCGACCTGCACGGCCTGGCCGGGGTTGGCGGCGGCGAGGACGGAGGCAACGCAGGGTTCCTGCCGTTGCCTCTGTTCACCGACCGGACGCGAGAGGACCAGGCGCTCTACAACGGGTTCGGAGCCGCCGGGACGCATGGCGCCAGCGCCGTGCAGCCGTTCGGCCAGGTGCGACACGAAAAACCAGTGCCCGCGTCCAGTTCAGCACGATTGCACTCGCACTTGCAGAGCTAATCCGCTTCTTCAACCATGAAGCGAGGAGCTTCATGGTTTTGCGTCGCACTTAGTCTTCTTGGCCGATCAATAGGACTGAAAAGAATCTTCGCCTTTTTTCCTCGTGTCGTCAAAGGGCGGACCAATGCCAGCGCAGAGCTTCGGAGGAGGCGCGGCTTCGGCTGGCGGGACGGCAACGGCGGGTGCACCAGCCGCCGAAGCCACGTCGGGAGGAGGGGCGGCGCCACCGCGGCAGCAGCGCGTGCGGGCGCGGAGGGGACAAGCTACAGACCCTCACAGCATCGCCGAACGTGTATGCCACTCTCGCTCTCGCACCACCTTTCCCTTCTCTCCAAATTTTTTTTATGCCTTCACGTCACCTGTGTTCTTGCATCGAGCTCCATAATTCTTGGACCTTGTACGTACGTTTGACCTGCAGCCTGACTGTCGTTCACTCCAATTTGCGATTTTTTTTTATCAAAATTCTGGTTTCACTGTTCCAATATTAGGAGGAAGCAAAGCTGAGCTGCAGAGATTAGCTGTTTAGATAGTTGCCGGTGTGTTCATAGGTTGTGCCTATTGTTTCACTCTTGGCATGCGTTTGTTTGCAGCTGCGGAGGGAGAGGATAGCGGAGAGGATGAAGGCTCTGCAAGAGCTGGTCCCTAACGCCAACAAGGTAGACCAAAATTTCTTCTCCTTTCTCCTTTTCTTTCACCTTTAGATATCTCTTTTACAAAGTTGGAAGCTTTTCTTTAAATCTGGTGATGATGAATTTATTTCTTTTTCCGTGAGACGTGTAGGAGTAAAAATTTATTAAATTTGGTAGTTTGGCATATGTTATCTTTCTTCATTATAGTATAACATGTGATGCTCCACTATATGCAAGATTGGAAAATTGTGAAAGCCTCAAAACCCATACACGAGGTAACCATTGGAGGTTGTGGATTAGTAATTAGTAACTTCTGAACTGCCTGGACTACAAGAGGGGTGGGTGCAGTAAACTAAGGTGGAGACACGGCAGTTTTCCAATACTCCAGCTTCTTCCATTCTCAAAGAGTACCACGTGACACGGTCGTTTTGAGCTTCCGTTGGCACATCTGATATCCTTTCGTGCCTCCACTCACAAATCTGATATGCGCACAAGATGTACTTCACTGTTAAGGGTATCTGAAGCAATAACGAATGTTGTGTTGCTGTCGTTTAGAATAAAGACATCACTCCTCATATCTTGATAGAGCTTCCATAGTACAAGCTTAAGAGGACATAGATCACTGTCACTGAAATGATAATATGGAATTTTGTATGCAGACCGACAAGGCATCTATGCTCGATGAGATAATTGATTATGTCAAGTTCCTCCAGATCCAAGTCAAGGTATTTCTGCTTTCCTACACCTAGCTAGGTCACTATTGGATGAATTCCTAAATTGTGTTCATATACTGGGCACTCAAAACAGCTCCAACTTGTTAATTACTCCTGATCAAATGCTCCCAACATTTCAGGTTCTAAGCATGAGTCGATTGGGTGGAGCTTCTGCAGTCGCCCCTCTAGTTGCTAACATGTCACCAGAGGTACCTATACTGTGTGATATGATCTTCTATTTTGAAAACTAAAGTTGTTAGGTGCAAATAGTTGTTCGTTTTGCTTCTGACCATTTTAGCAAGGGTTTAGTGCATTGAATTTTTTTTTTGTGTCAATCTAAAGTTGATCTCTGTGTAGTCCAAAAGATTGAATATAAATATTGGAACATCTTGTCACAGATTCTAGCTTTAGCTTTTGATGACTAAAAGACACCAAAAGATCTACTAAAAGTAAGCAGCACGCTTACAGATCAAGTATTAGTGAAATTTTTGTTTGAGATATGTGCCACAACTTTGCTTGAGGAAACGATCAAGTATTAGTGGCCAACACAGCAGAAAAAGCATGCAGGAATCTTTGTTGTTTAAGTCTTAAGGTATGAAGCCAATAATAAAAGGGAAAACCACGCCTGAAAAGTGAACACAAGATAGTATATGTGTGTGTGTGCTGTGTATCAACCAAATTGACGATCACATCGACTTAAAACTCCTCATGCAGGGTAACGGGA
Source organism: Zoysia japonica (assembly GCA_001602275.1). Taxonomy (NCBI): domain Eukaryota; kingdom Viridiplantae; phylum Streptophyta; class Magnoliopsida; order Poales; family Poaceae; genus Zoysia; species Zoysia japonica. Next base: position 846,427 of record BCLF01000007.1, on the reverse strand, counting down.
ACGGAACCGAAATCGAAAACGGATCCAGCAGCCTGCGACTGACGGAGCAGCAGGTGGCCAAGCTGATGGAGGAGGACACGGGCTCCGCAATGCAGTACCTGCAGGGCAAGGGGCTCTGCCTGATGCCCATCTCCCTAGCCTCAGTCATCTCCTCGGCCACATCGTCGTCCCTCCCAACGGGCGGCGCTGGAGGTCCCCAGCGCGACAGCGGCAGCCCTGCTACTACGTCGCCTCCATTGGCGAACGGTGCCAGCGGCGGTGACTCCCGCACCGTCAGGGATGCTGGTTCCGGCGAGAAGCAGTAATGGGATGGTGTTGTCGTGGGGCTATGTGTTGAAAAGGGCGTGTCTTCCAGGGTTGGAGTTGTCAAATGGCGCCGCTGGCTGGCCTTTTCCCTCCACCCATTTCCCGCTCTTTTGTTGGTTTATAGAGAAATTGCGTTTAATCATGCAACCTTTAGTTACACCTTTTCATAATACTTAGATCTGTTCTAAAATATAAGTATTTTTAGATTTAGATAAAATTAATTTCTTTTAACTTTTATTTAATAATATCTAACAAATTATATAAGTTCTAATGTGAAAATATTTTTTTAATGAAAACTCATTTCATGATAAATTCAAAAATATAATTTTTATATAACAAAATATTATTAGTTATATATTATAAGTGATCAAAATAATAAAAACTTGACTTTGATTAAATTAAAAAATATTTATATTTTGAAACAAAGGAGTAATTTTTCTGATATCTCTACCCACTCTCTCCTTTTTTTGCGCGACGAGCAGCCCTCTCTCTCTCTCTCTATAGTCCGTAGCTTTCTTTTGTGTTAAATTTGTCGCGTAGCTGTCGTGTCTTTCGTTACGTGGAGGTAATGAGGTGTCGGAATTATTGGTCCCTAGCGAGAGGGCAGTTAAGTGCAAAGTTGGTCAACAGAATGAAGGGATTATTATGATGCTTAATGATTGCTGAGCAGGCGATAATTAACAAAGCTAAGCAATGGTACGAGGAAGGGCAACGGAAATGGGACGTGCAGGCAGCTCCGCCTTGACGGGCAATATTTCCTTGCAGCCTTCAATTCGCACGTCGGGATGGGCTGACTCCAAGCAAACAAATTAAGAAGAGAGAATTATGGGCATGATTTACCTGATACTTCTATCCAAGTTGGTGAACTAAATGAAGGGCACCTTCTATCGTGCTTTTCAAACTGGTACGGTGAAGAAGGGCAACAGAAGGAATGGTTGTTGCACCACGTGAAAGTGGAGAATTTTTTAGGAAGTGACAATGGTAAATTTTGCTGGAGGCAGACGAGATCTCAAGCTTGTTGCCAAGAAAAAAGATAAGAAAAATGATACTCCCTCTGCCTCAAATTATAAATTAATTATTTTAATCTGTGTATGAAGAATTAAAGAAAGTGAAAAATATAAAATGTACTAAAATGAGAAAAGAAGAGAGAGATTGAAATGAAGAAATATTGGTACGAGATATAGTTGTATTAGAAAGCAAGAACAATTTATAATTTAGAAAAATTAGAGAACTTATAATTTGGGACTTTAGGAGTAGCATCTCAGTTGAGTTGTTTGCTGGTGACAGTTTCATGGAAAACCAACGGCACTGAAAGGAACGACCGCAGTGACAAAGACAAACGAATATTCCAGGTGTAACGCAGAATAACTGGACGGTTAGGTTACCACCGCAGAAACATCACCGTGAAGGTGGCCAGCTTTTCTCTAGGGATGGGCTTCTTTTAGCCGTAAATGCACAGTGAATGATGAACACCACAGAAGGAACTTGCACGAAAATGGTTCCGCCAGTTCCAGGCACGGCGAAAGATGTTTGAGGATAGCACGGCAAATGGATGTGGATCAGCAGCCATATGAAATCATCCGTCCTGTTTTGGCTATCCATGATGAATGCTGAGCCAGTTTACAGAATTGTTGGGGTTGAGAACGAGAGGTGCAATTTGTAAAAGGTACACTAGATGAAGCTTAGAAAATTTTCACTCAGATAACTAACAGCATCAGATGTTGCTGAAGAGGTAAAGGTCCTTCAAGATTTCGCACATATACAAATCAAGCAAGCAGAAAACTTATAGAACACTTACCTATTTAGTATGGGAAGTTGGTCAAATTCTCCAGTTAAATGGTAATTTTAAGACCAACTCAGAAAAACCCAGGTCAAATCTGATTATTATGCCCCTTTCTAGCCCATATTTTATTGGCAACCAATTGCCTCCTGACATTTTTCCCTTCGATGGATTAAACAATTTGTGCGCACATATACTACATAAAGACAATGAACATAAAAAAATAAATATAGTGGCAGTACAAATGACATGTTAGAAGCAGATCTCACCAAATCTCTATCAAATGCAGGTTTAACATCAGAGAATGCTTCAGAACTATTGCTTCACTTTTGGTTTGTTGTTCTCTTTCTTTTAGAAGTAGGAGTTGATTTCTTTGCAGCTTCTGATTCCAGATATTCTTCCAGTTTTTTCAGAGCTTCAACAACCAATAAGATGTCAAAAGTTAGAACGTATGGTCAATGGGTTAATAAATACAGATGAGAAGTAACTATAACTGCTTATCGTAATGACAGAAGAACCATTACTTACCGGTGGAGAAATGTGGACGCAATGTTTCTATTGATTCATCAGGCAGTGAATGAAGGCTGCAGCTGGAATTATCTGCCTTCTTGAGCATTTTGTCAAAAAATTTAACCTACAAAGGATTTGTTTCAGCAACCAAAATAGAAAATATTTGCAGGATATTCTATGGAAACAAAGGATTGCACCTTTCCATATTAATGATATATTCATAGATCAACATGTTGCAATTGTTATCTTTAAAAAACTACCAATTATAGTTAAATAATTCATTACCTCATGTTTCCTCAAAAAGGTGAAGCAAGAACCAGACTCCCCTGCTCTAGCTGTTCGGCCGGCTCGATGGATATATGTTTTCACATAGGGTGGCATGTCATAATTGATGACATATCTTAGACCATCGATATGTATTCCACGAGCCATTCTATCTGTACCAATCAGAACATCTATGTTCCCCTCCTTGAAGGCCTCCAATGTCTTCCTGCGAGAGAGAAATCCAACTTGTGTGACCAGTTGCAATTAGTTGAAAACATATCCTCTCATCCCATCATCAGTAGAACAAGTACTTTCAGAGCACTGTACAGTTGTTTTCTTCCGCAGTTCTGGTTAGCCCATTTGATCCAAGTATTATAAAACTATTTAAGTAGGCAGATTCAACTTGAGATGACATTTCAACAAGAGGTCATCTGTGGCTACTTGCTAACAATTCTACACAATAAGAACCTTGATTTCCCAATTCAACCAAATTTTGGTGAGTTACCTTCGAGTAGATTCTCGCTGCAAACGTGAGTATTCACTAAACTTAAAGGGTAAATCTTCAAAAAATCCCAGCAAAGTGCTTAATCTATGACTTGATTCCACAGATGAGGTGAACACCATGCACTTGTTCCCACGTAACTCTTGGAGAAGCACAACGAGAAGTAAAGGTTTCAAGTTTGATTTACAGATCTGCAATGGCAGCATTGAAAAAACACGAGTTAGCATGCATGATGGAACGCCCAAAATTACTTTTACACCTTGGAAGCATCAAGCCATCAACTTTATTTATGTAAGGTAAAGGAGCTAGGTTGACAAACCAGTTTGTAGGACTCCAGCTTTGTAGGGATCCTGTAACGCTTCTTCCCACTATTCAATAACAAGGGATGGTGTAGCTCAAGTTGAGAAAGCTTGCTAGGATCTTGAGTCAGTGTAGCAGATAAAACTATTTTTACCAATCTTGGACAGCATTTACCTTTATACCCACGCTCGCTGCCCCTACAAGGCACAGAGTATATCAATAAAAACCTCAGTTAAAATAAAAGGCACAGTTATATTATTATTGCAAGAAATATAAGATAGCAAGGTATAAAAGATATGAGCAAATATGAAATCCTTAAATGGAAAATGGTATGGTGTATGAGCAAAGATTGAGCCCTTTTTTCTTAAAAAAAAAAGGAAAATATACAAGGATGAAATTAGGACGAGTAAATTACGATCTTCTAATGGTAGTCAATGGATGTAGTAGAGCTTTCCCGGTGTCATGCCATGAGTGATCTTGGCCACTTGAGTGAATAAGCTGGATCACTGTTGGCAACCAGGATTGATAAGCCTCTCGTAACATCCTATCTGTCTCATCAATGACCTGCATCTCAACAAAACAGATGAAGTATGAGTATGCAAAACTAGTAAGTTAGAAAAGTAAAATCATGATAAAACTGATGCAGTGAACAAAATTTGAGTGCGTAGAGCCTCATTGACAAATGTTATGATCAATTGATAGCCTGAACATTTGCACAATACAGATTATTTTTGCAAGCAAAATTTATCTGCATGGATCTGAAAGACATTAATAACAATAATATAAGGATTTAAAGCAAGAGCTAAATTGACAGATCTTGCTTGCTTGCCCTGAATTGGTCCAAATAATCATATAATGATGCAATTGTATAAGGTAGCATATGTGACACATTATTATATCTCTGGACACAAGCGAGACAAAGAAAATTCAAATTGACACTTGGGTATAATCCTCCTAAAAATCTATGAGACAATGTAATGGACTTTGTAGTTTGTACTATGTTCCAAAAACACTGCAAAGATGTTCCAATGTTATAAACAAACAATCCCATAAGAAGAAGGAAATGCAGACCAAGAAAAAGGATTGAAATTCTCAAGCAAAGTAAGCAGGTGAAGGACTATTGCGACAGAGGAACACGCTACACCTACCAGGTATTGAAGATGCTCCAGGCTGAAACCCTTGGTCATGTTAATGTGATCCATCAGTCTTCCAGGAGTTGCTATCAGTATATCTACTTTAGTTTGTGGTTCCATCTGGACGTATTCTTCATCAATAGTTGGGTAAAGCTCTTGTTTGGGCTTCCTGATAAGACTGGCAATTTCATCTGCTATTGATGATTGACCAACCGCTGAACCTACTGACAGTCCCACAGCAGAAGCAATAGCATCAAAAACATCTTTAACCTAAAATTGAATAAGCATAGAAAGAGCATGTCATTTGAACTGACAGCCAATGGATAAATGTGAAACTAAAACATTAACAGTGTCAACTCGAAGGACTAAGTTTCTAAAAGGTATTAGGAAATCAGACAAACCTGCAAGGCTAAATCTCGGGTAGGCAATACAACCAAAGCACGTAAGCACCTAACTTTCCTAGTGGAGAGCATTTGAACGATAGGTAGTGCATAAGCAAGAGTTTTTCCAGATCCAGTAGGGGAGTTAATACAGATATCCCTTTCAAAAGCACCGGGACCAACAGTTTCCAACCAGGCTGCTTCCTGGACAGGGAAAAATGATTCAATTCCAATTCTCTGCAAAGCCTCCACCAATCTACAACAGTGAGCAACATTAGAGGGTTGAAATGTGTTGTTTTATAGCTATTCACAGAGTTAGGCGTAAACTTCCTTATCTAGTTTAATAAAAAAATTACTACACTGAAAAAGGCACTTGAAACTAAATCGCACATAAACCAGAATGCTAAGCACACAAGCCATTCAGCTAATACCATGGTACCTTTGCTAATGCATCTTACTAGTTAACATACAGCGTCAGACCGAATGAATTGCATAGAGCCACAATTGCACAAGACACACGAACCATTCAGAATCGCAGTTTGAACTTGCAACCAAGAAAATAGTTCATGTGATTGCATAATAAGTAGTTCACCGACATAAAATGGTCACCGGCACGACAAAAATCAAAGCCATACAATTCGAGCTGCAACTAAGCCAAATTAGTAAACCGCGTACCCCAAGTGATCAGAAACACAAACAGCGAGCATGTAGAGCGCACCTGGAGTCGAGAAGAGGGAGCTGCGAGACGGGGCGGCCGGAGAAGGCATCGATGTCGACTGGGTACCGCATCCACGGCAGGTGCGGCACCCGGTCAGAGGGCCCCTCTTCCTCAGCCTTCCTCGCCATGGCCACCATCAGCAGTCGAACTAAATGCAGAGTACTGGCGAAAGGCCGAGGAGGAATCCACGCCGGCGAGCAGCAACGCTGTGCAGAGGCGGCGCGTTCGCGAACCGCGAAGTGGAGGCGCAGCGGCAAACTAGGGCGGGGAGAGGACGATGGTGGGCTGGGCTGCAAAGCCTGCACTGTATTGGGCCTCTCTAAAAAGGACCGTTGGGGCATCCGACTATCCTGAGGTTTGGAACAGCGGCTTCCACAGTGAGAGACTGAGAGCAGCAACAAATTGGCACAGCCCCGCTCATTCCATTTTGGCATTTCGATCCGACCCCGCCGTTACTATCCGAGCCGAGCCGATGCCCACCTCCCCCATCGCCGCTCGCCGCCGCCGCCGGCTGCGGCAGCAGCGCGCTGAGCAGAGCAAGATTAACCCAGGAGGAAACGGTGGCGCCGACTACCCCTGCCCCCCGCACCCCGGAATCGTCGACGGGGTCTGCTTCATGTGCGGCGTGAAGGAGGAAGCGGCAGGTGTCGCCGCCGGGTACATCTACAAGGACCCGGCACGCCCGGATCCGGAGAAGAAAACCATACCGCGCGCATCCGACCTGAGGACTCTCCTGCGCGCGAGGAAGCTGACCCTTATCTTGGACCTGGATCACACGCTCCTCAACTCGACGAGCCTCAGCGATCTCTCGCCCGTCGAGCAACGCAACGGGATCACGAGAGGCACAAGGGACGATCAGGGCAAGGGCCTCTTCCGCTTGGACTCCGGTAACCTTCCCATGTTAACTAAGTTGCGGCCGTTCGTGCGGGGGTTCCTGGAGCAGGCGAGCGCCATGTTCGAGATGTACGTCTACACCCTAGGCGACCAGGAGTACGCGAGGGCGGCTGCCAAGCTGCTCGACCCCGACGGCGCGTACTTCGGCCAGAGGATCGTGTCGAGCGACGAGTCCACCCGGCGGGACAAGAAGAGCCTCGACGTCATCCCAGGCGCCGATTCCGTCACGGTTGTGATCCTCGACGACTCAGACCTTGTCTGGCGGGAGCACCAGGAAAACCTCATCCTCATGGACAGGTACCTCTACTTCTCCTCGTCATGCCGGAACTTCGGCTACGCCATGAACTCCCTGGCGGAGAAGAGGAGGGACGAGAGGGAGTGTGACGGCTCGCTGGCAGTGGCGCTGGACGTCCTGAAGCGCATCCACCAGGGGTTCTTCGAGTCCGTCCTTGGCGGCCTCTTCTCGGACGTCAGGGAGGTGATCAGGGCGGTCCGGCGCGAGGTGCTGCGCGGGTGCAAGCTGACGTTCAGCCGGGTGATCCCCCGCCAAGTCTGCGCCGAGGACCACCGCATCTGGAAGATGGCCGAGCAGCTCGGCGCCGTCTGTGCCACCGACGTCGATGGGACTGTCACCCACGTCGTCGCGAGGGATCCTGGGACGGAGAAGGCGCGTTGGGCACAGAAGAACAACAAGTTTCTGGTCAATCCGAACTGGATCAAGGCGGCCAGTTTTCGCTGGTGCCGAGTGAACGAGCAAGAATTCCCGGTGACCCGTGGAAACTGAGCCAAGACGTCTGGCTTCCCAGCGGAATGGTGCTGCGAAAATTGCATGCTTGATCCATACCGGGTATGGAAAAATCAGCGCAAATACGTGGCTACCATGGCGAAATCTTGGTTTAATCGGTGGATTCGTGTCCTCTTCCTTTTCTTATCTACAGCAAATTTGTGGTACTCGATCCTAACTACTCATCGTTAAATCAATGCTCCATATTTTTTGGCTGCATCCGTGTGTTATGTCTGTTTTAACTCCGTGATGAGTGGTCAAAATTGAGTACGGTAAAATTTACTATAGATGCTCAAAGACAAATAATACGAATCCCGGTTCGGTTCGTTCTTGTTGGCTGTTCAAACTGCTCAGGAAGTGGTGTTGGTAACCTTGGAGATTTGTATACTTCAGACCGGTGAGATTGCCGTTGCATGTTGCTGGTATGTGGATTCACTCAGATAAGTTTTGTTTGAAATATTGCTTTCAAGTTTTACTGCATGGAGAGGTCTAATTATCAAGGATCTGGTTCTCTGATATCGTTAAGAATATCTGTTAGTGACCCTTCGATTTTAAAATATTGATATCTTTAACTTTTTAACATCATTTACGCACATTTATTTATCATATTTAAATACTTTATATTGTTAGCGCACGTGAATAGGTCATGTTAGTGCGTAGCTATTCTTCAGGCTTGAGCTGAGTTCTGGCCTGCATGTACGTTTCTCTCCTGCATGTACACACGATCCGTTCTCACGATCGTCTCCTGCCATTGTATAAGTTCGGCACCAGTGAATGGATACAGTACACTTTTGGTCACATTTATAATGAGATAGTAATATTTATCAAGTTTTTTGAGTACTCCCTCCATTCCCTTTCTCTTGTTGTTCAGATAGAAAATCCTAGTTCAAATTACCACTAATCTTATTGTTTGTAGCGCCAACAAAAAAAAATAGAGGGAGTAAGTATGAACAAATTTTAATTTGCAGGCAAAGCAGGAAGTTGATTCTTAGCCGCACGTTTGATGCGGACGTTGATCGCAGCCGTTGATATGTGATAGCTGTGGTGCCGCATCGACGCCTCCCTAGCCACCACACACTCCCACCCGCTCATCTTTCTCCCCCCATTTCGAGTAATTCCCCCAACCCGACCAAGACCCTAGAACCCATCACCGATTCGATCGGGAGCTTGCCGTGCAATGTCGGAACCCATTGCCGCCGTGATTCCCAAGCCCGACGGCGGCGACGAGTCGGTGGAAATCCGGGAGGTGTGGGGGGACAACCTGGACGAGGAGTTCGCGCTGATCCGTGACATCGTGGATGAGTTCCCGTTCGTGGCGATGGACACGGAGTTCCCGGGCATCGTCTGCCGCCCCGTCGGCCCCTTCCGCTCCACTCCCGATTACAACTACGCCATCATTAAGGCCAACGTCGACCTGCTCCACCTCATCCAGCTCGGCCTCACCTTCTCTGGTCCGGGCGGCGAGCTGCCGGCCCTCGGCGCCGGGCGCCGCCGCTGCGTGTGGCAGTTCAACTTCCGCGAGTTCGACGACGCGCGCGACATCTTCGCGCCCGACTCCATCGAGCTGCTCCGGCACAGCGGCATTGACTATCGCCGCAACGTCGAGCGCGGTGTCGACGCGCGCCGGTTCGCGGAGCTCCTCATGTCCTCCGGCGTCGTGCTCAACGACTCCGTGTACTGGGTGACGTTCCACGCCGGATACGACTTTGGGTACCTGCTCAAGATCCTCACTTGCAGCAACCTTCCGGACACGCAAGCGGGCTTCTTCAAGCTCATGAAGGCGTATTTCCCGACCGTGTACGACATCAAGCACCTCATGAAGTTCTGCAACAGCCTGCATGGCGGGTTGAACAAGCTCGCCGAGCTCCTCGACGTGGAGCGTGTCGGGGAGTCCCACCAGGCCGGGTCGGATAGCCTGGTCACGTCCTGCGCGTTCTGGAAGCTTAGAGATTCATTCTTCGCCGGCTCGATAGAAAAATATGCAGGCGTGTTGTATGGGCTCAATGCTGAGAATGGTGTTAGTGGACACTGATGGATTGTTCTCACTAAATTTTAGCTCTGTGAATGGATTGATTTAGGACAGAAAAGCTGTCAAATATACAAGAGGGCACAACGATGGCCAATTCCGTAGATTACTCAGTTTCCACTTTGTTTGAATGTAATGAAAATGTAGTGCTTAGCTTAGGAACCTCCACGTTTGGAACGTAGTAATTTCACATGAATCACAGAGAAATTTCAAAGCTAAACTTCACATGAATAACACAGGCTTCAGGAAGTTTCCCTCATTTGGTAACGGGGCAACTAGTGAACCTCACCTCCAAACGAAGGCACTGCTTTACAATAAACGAAAACAAGTATCTCTTTGAATACTGTGCAGTCCTCCAACTTCTAGTTCATATCCTGATAACCTTCTACGCAAAGGGGCATCTATCGTGCGAGCTACTTCTCATAACGATACAGCACAATTCGAGTCCATCGGAGCCATTGCCTGTTCAAGCTATATATCGCACAGTCCCGGATGCAACTTTATTTGCAGGTTCAACTTGCATCGCTGCACTTCGCAGCTGCAATTGACAGTGAGTCAGCCAAATGCTTTTCCTTTTCATGTGAGTGTTTGTAGCTGGCTGCAGCTAAAGGCTATCCATCCCCTGTGATATCGATCCTGGTAGCTCGTATGATCAACTGGGCTGTTTCTTCATCCACGACAAATTGATCTCTTGCTATCATCTCAGGAATATTCGGGGGTACAACGTCAGCATTAATATATGCTCGAAGCAGTGACTTGTACAGAGGCAAGGTTGTCAAGTTCAACCTTTGGAGAACCTTTATATATCTATACGCATCATCCACATTGCCCTTCTCCTCAAAATGCTTTGCAATGGCCTCCAGCAGTTCATTTGGAGGTCTCCAGTGGCAACCCTTCAACAAGGATAAGCCTTTCTTCATGGCATTGACAGCTTTGTCCATCTGCCTACTCTGAACATATCCCTCCATCAGTATCTCCCATGTCTTGTAATTTGGACGCGCACCTTTCTCTAGCATGTGGAGGTGGAGCCTCTCAGCCTTCTCAATCCACCCATTCCTCACATAAGCACCAAGAAGAACATTTGAAACCCGCACATCATGCTTCCTGCACTCTGCTTCCCAGCTTCCAAATATCCACTCGGCCCGGCAGATGTCGCCAATTTTGATTAAACATAAGATTACACTCATGTAATTTGCAGAGGGGATTCTACCTGGGACATTTTTACTAGCCTCCCACTGTCTCATAACCCCGTCAATGTCATTGAGAGCTGCATAGCATGTCATTATAAAAGAGCACCCTAAGCGCCTTGTTGATGACAGTTTTGTTTCCGCTTTCCTAAGGCAAGCATGCGCTTCAGTGTTCATTCCACGCATTCTGAAGATGTTGGCTAATGTGCAGTATGTACTCCAACCAACCTCGACCTTATCATCATTCATCATCTCCTTGAACACTGATTGCACTGACACAACACCAGAGAGTTCAGAGCACGCATTCATCCAAATATTGTAGGAGAGAACATTTCTTGGGATGTTGTTACGTTTCATGAGATTGATTACACTGAGGACCTTCTCATACTGACATGTTGCAACATATAGTTTCATCATTTCATTGAACGAGTGAGGATCAACAGGCAGCCCACGCCTTTGCAACTCAGCCATAAAGTTTTCAGCCTTCTGTACATTTCTTTCTGTAACATAGCAATGGAGGAGAGGGAATGATGCAGCCCTTTTGGCAGCAGCACTCTGCAGTTTCTTGTAGTATTCCTCAGCTTCAGAACTGCCATGAATTTTAGCAATCAGTTGCAGTCTTGCTGCATGATCCCATGACGACAGTTCACAAGAGTTGCAAGAATCCATCCAAGAGAAGACCTGCAATACGGTTAACCTTTGTTTAGCCAATGTTCTTTGTGACGTTACAGCATAAGGAAGAGTTTTGTGAGTTTGTGCCCAACTTATGGGTCCTGATCAAGCGCTACAAATAGTAGCAACTAATCAGTCGTTCCTTTGCGATGAAATTCATAGTGAGCACAAGCTAGCAAGTAATACTTTCATTGATTTCTATGTATGCAGTAATATGAAACAGATGTTTGTCTGACGGGAAGGCAAACTACAATATTACGATGATTTACTGGTATTGACAGCACCGAATAGCAAGACTTTCATTGAGCACTCCAACCTCGTATCAGTAATTTCTTTTTTATTCAAGCGTTGCACAGTAGTAATAACACTCTAGTAGTCTAGTATCAGTAATCACCAACACTATAAAAACTAAGAAGTCCCAGTAAAGCGAAAAAAATAATAGTAATTTGGTTGCTCACCTCGAGTGCGTCTTCATAGCGGCGGGCGCGTCGGAGATGCGCGATTGCGCCACGGAGCTCCGGCTGCGAGACCTGGCCGCGCTCCCGGGCCCATCTCTCAACGGCGGCCGCCGCGCCCCCGCCGCGCCGCGGTCGGAGCCGGAGTAGGCGCCGCGAAAGGAGGAGGCCGTCCTCGCGAACGAGTGCTGTCGCCGGAGGCGCGGAGCTGAAGGAGGAGGAGAGGGGTTTAGGGTTTGCGCGGTTGGCGACGAGGAGGACGCCGATGAGGCGGGCGCGGCGCGCGGCCGCGGCCATGACCATGGGCCCTGTACGTGGGCCTTTTTTTATCTTTCTTGTACCGCCAGTTCGAGCTAGAGGGGCATTCCGGTCGTCATCGATTATCAAGTGTGTCTACTCTCAGTGTAAAAAAAAAAAGTCGTCTACTCTTTCAGGAATTTTTTTTTGGCATTTTGTGGAACAAATAACTGTTCTTCCACAGGGGACAAATAAGTGTTCTTCCACTGGCAGAAATTGTAGAGAAGGGAAGACAACTCTGCCGGGATACACGAGAATCCATCAGACTGGAGGAAACTCCAAAGGTGTCCCCACGATGTTCCGAAATTCCAGAAGATTTCGTTGCAATCAATCATAATAAATTCTTTTGCACAATGCCTACATTACAACTTACACAGGACGAGGGGAAATTAAAAAAAAAACAGCTAGGAACAGGCTAATTCGTGGCATCCATTATCTGTCGTGTCGTGGTTCAGCCCAGCCATCTCCAGCACCCGCTAGTCTGTCTACTCTGAAACAGTCATACGGACCGTAAGCTAATATCTCCAGTACAGATACGGGCAGCGACATATGGTTAGTTACACCTATCAAAGTGTTGAAGCGTTCCTTTCATCTCTTCCCGAATCTCAAGCCCCTGCTGTGTTTCGCTTCGGTGACGCTCGACGAAGGCTGCAGCGCCGTCTGGCCGGGTGCCTTGTCTTTCTTCAGCTTCTCCATCGCGTTTATGAACTTGCGCAGGTGCCTGATGTACTCGGGGTAAGTTTCCAGGTTGCAGTGGCCGCCGCCTTTCACCCACAGAGGCTCGTACTTCTCCTTCGCCAGCTCCCACAGGCGCTTGCCGTGGGAGAAATCCACGATGTCGTCAGCTGTGCCCTGTCATATGATTCAGCAAGTTCAGACCAAACAAATAGAAGCACATCTACTAAAAAATCTGGAAGCTTATGGTTCCATGATAACTAGCTAGCTTAAGAGCTACTCACATGTATGACAAGGACAGGGCACTCAACCTGCTTTATTTTGTCGATGTTCTGCAAACAAGTTAGGCTAATAATAAGTAAACGTGCTCTTTCAGCAAAAAAGTGGGGGAAATCAAATTAAGGTCCAGACGTTTACCTTGAAGATATCAAACCAAAGTGTCACTTTCACTGGATAGAGGACCCGTATGCCTGAGAGTATACCACTATGGAGGACAACTCCTCTTAATTTTTCAAGACGTGAGGCCAAATGCAATGTTGGTCCACTTCCAACAGATTGCCCATACAGGATTAAGTCCTCTTCTTCTATCCCATACTCCTTTTTCAAGCACTCATAAACAGCCTCTATGTCGTAGTATGTGTTGTACTCTGATGGCTGTTAGACCAGAAAGAGGGCACATGGTTATTAGATATTCCAACCGGGAAACAGATGAAAGTAAACATGTTCGATCCCTTTCTATCTAAATCCAAATCTCCAGTGGTTTGCAGATCTATGTGTGACATATGGGAACAAGCACACATGCAACTTTAATTTGCTTGCCCAAGCAAATTCTTGAGTAGGCATTGATCACCTATAAATGTAGGTTGACGATGGTTCTTTAGTTTAACAACTTTGATAAAAAGGCTGACTACAAGAACAAAGGTAACATCATGGTCTGGAATAGCAGAAAGCAAAGGTGACCCTTTTCTCGAGGGGTGTTGGTAATGAGGGCAAAAAAAATGAAAAAGACTATTCGCCTAATTCTTGTTCTAGACGAGGCTAAAAAAAAAGATAACAACTGTAGAATAATTATTTTCTCTGTGAAAGGTGCTCACAGCCTCACACAACTATTGAAAAACATGGGGTTGATTCAGCTGAAAGTGTAGAGAACAGTCCAATCAAACAGTTGCTACTTAGAATCACTGCTAACTATGTAGCACAATCATAAACAAGAGACATCATGATCACAAAACAGGAAGAAAGAAAAATAGTGAGAAAACGACCCCACGATCTAATCTGAAGAGACTTAACCGCAAATTGAAGCAACTCAAGAATCACACTTCAGCTTTTAAACATACTTAAGATTTCAGAAACTTACTTTTCCTGTAGAAGCACCATAACCTGAATAGTCATAGCTGCAAAAGAAAAACATGATAACAGCTTTAGTCACATGTAACTTACAGATGTTTGTTGCATTGCTTTTATCAAGGGAAAAATGTGTCACAGTTATCAACCATAATCTATAACAGTCGATGTCCAATTCATGTCTAGGAAAGTCAGCATTCCATCAGATCAAGATTGCAACATTTCTGGTGGTGTGGCAATTTTTTTCTTAACGTCCAACAGTAGGCATCGACTAGATCACTCTGATAGTTACTACACCAATCCGGCTGCAAATGGAACTCAGGCTAACTGAAAATTTAGCAAAATTGCAACTCTACAACACTCTACTAGCGTTCTGTCACAGTGGTGCCCGTGACCAACGGAAATACTCCTAGCTGAAAGCAAGAACACAGGGACACCTGGACCCGGTGCAGCCTTTCTCTGCATCAGAATTCAGAACAGGGCCTGAACCTGATGACATAGTGCACCAATTGAATATTTTTAAATCTTCTTCGCATGAACCTCACATGCCATATGCTTCTCTTAAGTGCATTTTTTAACGGTACGAAAAAATATGTTTCCCAACCTAATACTTGTGATTAAGAGATTCTCAGAGCTGCAAATATAACAAACTTATAATTACTAGTAAAATGAAAACCGGTTTCATGCGCAGTAACACCCTCAGAATAATTATCAGATATTCCCATATCAACTGCAACGTCCAAACGAAACTGAGGCCACAGAATCAAGCAAAGCACACCCCCGCCGTTTGAAAGAGAACGGTGTGCGAAATGGAGGCCACAGAATCGAAAGCAAACCGAGCGAAAGCAACAAAGGGCCACCGTCTCGAATGAGGGACGACTGACCTCATGATGTTGACGCGCAGGTGCGCGCGGAGCTCGAGGAAGAGTCCGAGCATCTGTCCGAGGTCGGCGGCGTTCCCGTGGGAGTAGAGCAGCGTGAGTCGCGCGGCGGGGTGGCGCCAGAACGCCGCGACGACGCGCGTGCCGGCCCGGGTGGGGAGCGCGCGCAGCTCGACCCCGGCGTCCGGCGAGAGCCCCGTCATCTGCAGCAGCCCGGCGCCGTCCTGGGCGGGCGCGACCTCGTACGTCGCCGGCTCCGGCGGGAAGAAGGCCAGCCGCGCCGCCACCGACGACGTGACGTTGCCCATTCTACCCCTCCCCCTCGCCTCGCCGCATGAGCCTAGCCTCCGGTGGCCGCTAGCTGCCTATTCCGGGTGGAGAGGAGAGGCGACCGCAACGTGAGGTGGTGCTTGCTGCTTGCTTGCGGGCTCGTTTTTTCCCTGTCGTTGTGACTTTATGAGGAGGCGCCTCATGTTCCTTTTCGCAGCTTTGTTCTTTTTTTAAAACTTCTCTGAGCTTTTTTTTTCATTCATTATTTCTTTTGTATATATCATAAAAATATTTTTATATATATATATCATAAAAATATTTCTTTTTTAAAATATAATTACTTTATACGAAGTCAATTTGCAGGTTTTCTAAACTGCAAGCGACCAATAGAAGTCGCCCGACTAGACTGGTGATGAGATTGCTGTCGGCAGAAGAAACGCAACCAGCTCAACTGCTTACATGTTCGTGTCTTTTTAGGCTTGGAAGGCAAGACTTTTAAAAAAAAATCTCACAAAAATTAATTTAATTTTTTAAAAATATAAAAAACAAAAAAATTTCGCGCACTTCAAAGAACTTAGTACGGAGTATATGGAAAATGCATCGAAACAAGAACATAGATCTCGAAGACGTACGTATTCAGTTCAAGGGTACAATTCCACTGCGTCGGGTACAGTAGCATAAATAATGGTTTGAACGAACCGGTAGTACTCCTGGTCCTGACGAGGCGTGACTAGGCAACCACCACCAAAGTATTAGGAGTACTCTACTCTAATGGAGCGGCATAAACTCGCGAGGAACCGTCCGATTTGCAACAAAACAGAGTGCGTAACTGGTCGTTGCACCAACGAACAAGCTACTCCACTCCCAATTTCTCCTTGTTCTGTCGTGTCAAAGGCGTCGGCTCTCAGCTTTTGATTTTCAGTAAAAATCAGAAAAATTATGTTAAAAGTTGTTTTTTAAAAAATAATTCTTATTTAATTTTGTAACATAATTTTTTAAAATAAATTAAAAAACTAAAAACTAAAAAAATAGCATCTTTTAATTTTGTGAAATGATTTTTTATTTTAATTCTAAAATTTATGTTAAAAAATAAAAAAATCACTTTCAATCACAATTTTATTTTTAAAAAAATTAAAATTGAATTTAAAAAATCAGAAACCAAGACTCTACCAAACATCCTACGTTGCTGCCGGTGATGGCGTCGGTCAGATCCAAGCGTGAAGGTTGAATTTTCCAGGAACTGAGGATATAGAAGTAGGACGTGAGAAGAAGGCTGACGCCTCCTGACAAAGAGTGAGAGTCGTCAGGAGGAAGAAGGTGTTGTGTGTGCTCGCTGAACTGGAGTGAAGCAACGGACGAAATGACAGTGGTAGCGGTCAAGATTCGGTCAAAAGCACAAAGGACGAGTGATATGATGAGAGAGCGAGATGGCAGCTCAGGCTGCTCAGCCGACTGCTTGCTTGGAATGACCGATTCCCAATCCACATGCTAACAGACGCAGCATCGGCTGCCTTTCACCACTCGAAGTTACTGTACCAGCTCATGCAGCCACCACCGCCTCTGTATTATTCTCCCTTTTCACGTATCGCGTGGCTAAATCAATGCAAGGAGTGTAATGAAATGGAATCGCTTAAAATGACGCACACTGCTCCGAACATTCTCCTTGCGCTCATCTTTTGATGGATGCCTCTGCTCTGCTGATGAATGATTGCGTGAAAAAAAAAAGAAAAAATGCAGGAGCTACAGCTGACACAGGCTCGTCTTTGTGAGGCTCTCATTTTCAGTGCATACGCCTTTTGCATTTCTCGCAAGGCTTAATACTGCCGGAGAGAAGAAAAGCAGGCTGATGCACAAGCTTTAAAAAAAATTAAGAGCAATGCGGATCAGTTATTTTAGTGGTTTGATATTACAGTACATGTCTATATACAAATTGATCCATATACAAATTATTATATTAGCAGGCTACTAATTGACGAAAGATGTGGCAAGAATATAAAAGTCCCCCATGACTTCTATTATCAGCCATGCTTTTTAATGCAACACTTGCCTTCCTTCACAGTTACTCCGTATACAAGAAAACTATATGCAGAACATGGTTTATCAAAAAATTTCCAAGCTAGATTTCTGAAACGTAGGTTACAGTTCGATCCGACAATTAACACAGTTGCTGCTAATGACGAATGTGCAGTTTTACACACGTGGTGTCAAGAAATGGGACCAAGAGGTAATCATTCCTTTACCCTTTCTTATCAGGCAGGATCCACATTCCACAGTATCCGGGGACCACATGCACCTCTGCCTTTCACGAGCCTCAAGCGGTCAGACGGTGAAAGGCAGCGGTCAACAAGAGGCTGCATGTCAGCATGTGGGCACTCGACTTTTGAATAGACACACGCAAGTAATCAACCATGCGGTTGCTCTATAGTTCGGGCCTCATTAACCTTCAACATGGTATACCAAATCTTACAGAATGTACAAACTCATCAATTACAAAACGAGTGCTTTATTTCGCCAGAATAACAGCAGGTACAGATCTTTTTATGTAGATAGGATAAGTATTGGAGCCTGTATAACTATTTAAATATCCTACAAGCCATTCAACATGCTAACTTCAATCAGTTGTATAAGCTTCACAATTACTTCCTCCATTCTTAATTTGTATCGTTAGGACCATAATTTTAATTTAGAATATCAATCACAAAAGGAATACACCAGATAAAGAAGCGTGCATGTTAATTTTTGAATTTGTATTGATCGGATCTTCTGTACAACACAACTAGTGACATATGTACTGTGTAAGCGCTAAGCATGCCAAATATGTACAACAGGGTGCTTGCAATCTTACCAATGCTGCAGCAACCAACTACTTCCACACTTTGACGGCACCGTCTCTGCTAGCGGATATCAACCTTTGGCTCGACAAATTGAAGGATGCCAACGCAAGTATGGCGTCACGGTGGCACCCTGCGGAATCTGCAGCAGCCATCGCAAGCTGAGTCTTGTGAGTTAACTTGGACGCCATTGGTGGCTGTTTGCATATTTCCTGGACATGAAAACATACAATGTTACAATCGACGGATGACATACCCTTTGTCAATGAGATAATCTAGTTCCTTTGCAAAATGCACAGTAGAAGACCATCGTTTTTTCTTAATACATATAAACCTTGACTAGAATTCAGGCAAGCACCCAGTCAAATAATAATGTGCGATAATGATTTGATCTATATATGAGTACACGTTTTTCTAGAACAGATGCGCTAGGCATATGAACTACTACCCAACAACGGCAGAGTTACCTGCACAACTTGCACTCCAAAGCTGGATCTTATATCATAACAGTAAAACTCATCTTTTTCACCTCCTTTCACTGGAACAGTTTCTTTCTCCGAGGGACCAGCAATACAAAAGCTTTGTTCAGGTCTTCAAAATTATCAAATGTAAAAAAAAAAAAACATCATGAGTACAGGTAGTGGAGATAAAACTGTGAAGAAGCAAAAGTAGAGCATGGTAAAACTGAACCTGGCCTGGTCCCAGTAACGGATCTTTAAGTCTGTTCCTCCAGTCAAAAGATCACCACCTGGTAAGGGAAGCAAAGAGCGGATGCCTGGACGGCGTACAGGTGGATCGTTCAATTCCTCAATTCTGTACTTATAATTTCCTGCTCGTCTCACATCTCGGGTAATTGACTTGTTAAGAAGTCTTGATGGTGCCTTTGGTATCACAGCTTCATTCTCCGCACTTGCTGTTCTGAACACCTGCATTGTTTGTTGAATATTCAGATACAACTGTCCAGTTCTTGAAAACACAGATTATTTTTTGAACATGACATGATGTAGATGAATAGCAAAGTAAAGGTGGCGATGTTCCAGTTTTAAAGTATTTTATGGTGAGTAATGTCTGGAATCTTTGCATGGGGTATTCTGCCAAAAGACTTCACAAAGTACAAATCAGAAAAGCTTTTTTATTACCTGGTGGCAGCTTCCATTCTCAGCATTCCACAAGGAAACTTCGTTGCAGCCAGCGGCAACAAAAACCAATGGCCTTCCAGCAGAAGATATTGAATTTGGTGGTGGTATAAGCAAGCACAATTTCTCTATGGGGCTTACTGTAGAATAGTGCCATGAGTTAACAGGAAGCAGAAACCTATTATCCCACAATGTAAGAACACCTCTTGAAGAACCTGAGATGAACCAATTCCCACATTGGCCCACTACAAGTGCCGATATGTAGCCCTCCTCCGGTGAGGATTTGTATGACCAAGATTCTGTGTTCGTCCTTGTATCCCATTTATGGATACCACAATACTCAGTGCTTAAGAGGACAGTTGGGCTGAAGCTATCCGAAGAACAATTTACTACGCTGAGAATTGCACCTTCTTTTATATCTTTCCTTTTGACATCAATAATGCCAGAATACCGTTCCACGACACTCCCAACACCACGTGCACAATCAACAGAAAACAAGTGTAGTGTTCCATCGCTGGCACCAACAACAACCTGTGAAGTACCATGAAGCATTGTGGTACATAGAGCTCTGCCAGTACTCATGCTATACGTCAATCTCGACCTGAAGGCTATGTCTTTTTCTAATTTTCTTGTATCCCATATCTTGACACTTGAGTCATCGGAAGCCGTCACAAAAAAAGTGTTGTCATTAGATACAGCAATATCATTGACAGACAAGCGGTGTTCCTGGAGATGTGCCACTAGAACTCCACGAGGCCTCCATCCAGTCTCCATATTTCCCGCTGATCTTGTGAACGATGGCGATCCTGCACTATCAGAGATTGAAATGACATCACCTTGCAAGGAACTTCTCTTCACAGAATCATTGATGCTTATATCTCGCAGCTTGCTGCTAAAATGATCATCTCTAGTCTGAACACCGGGACGGTTGGGTTCTGACCGAGGTAGCCTTATTGAAGCTTTGTAAACTGACGTATCAGGGACCATGTGTGTTTCTCCTAAACCAAGCTTATCGGTTGAAACAGAATATGATGGTATTCCTTTAGGCAAGCTATCATACAAGGAACTATTCCCAGATGCATGTAATGCAATGCCAGAATGCAATGATTTATCAAAAGAAACTGAATCGATGTTGCCAGAAATATTGGGGCCCCTCAGTCGTGCAAAGTCATCAAGAAAAGTTGTGGATCCACTTCGTGCTATAGCACTGCCATGTGCTGCTGGTTCATTCTTGGCATCCTCTAAAGCTTGGTATAAGACTGATTTTGAGACTGGTGGCTTAAGACATGAAAGAATAGCAGCTTCAGATGACAACGAAGGTGGCTCCCTGTATAGGAAATGCCTTAGATGTGGAGAAAGATACACATAAGTATCCACAGATCCTAAGCTCTCACTACAGGCAGCAACAAGTCTTACAGCAGACCGTTTAACCCAGTTGGTGGGATGGCACAGCAGGGGAAGAACCTTTCCAAACAGACCAACAATTGCTCTTTTCCTCAAGTAACTACTTTTGCACATCATGGTCAAGCAATCAAGCGCATTCACAAGAACAGCATCCATACCATCACTTAGTGCTTGTTCAAGATATGGCAAAAGGTATTCCTCGACGCTTCTTGAACCAATAAAATAGCAAACAAAGACAATCTGACCAAAGAAAACTGCACGGAGCTGCCCATCACCATCATTTAGAAATGCTGGGAGTATAGGAAGAAGAAAATCATTACTTTGTTTGTATCCAAAGAAGTAACACAAATAACCTATATCCTGTAGAAGAGCTCTACGGACATTAGGTGTCTGCTTTGGTCCCATTACCAACTCTTGCACTATTTCATAAATTGATTTCCTCAGATCTGCAAGTTGGTCATCGATTTTATCTTGCTTCACTGTAGATTCTGCAGACTTTGGCCTCTGAGGTATCACTGATTCATCAAGAGGCCCAACATCAGCTATGCTGCGAGAACGTAGTACAAATCTGTAAGCTGTTAAAGCCAGCTTATGAATGTTGCTAGCATAGCAAACTCTAACACTCTCCTCAGTATCATCAGGCAGCAAAGAGAGCATGGGAAGTATATACTCTGGGAATATTACTGCATCACTGATAGGAAAGTCTTGAACAAGACAAAGAACATCACATAAAGTCTCCAAAGCAGCACATCGGACGATGGCGGCTGGATCTGAAAGCATTGCAATCACATAGGGAACCACTAGCTGTAAGCGACTATCATCATCAATGTATGTGGAGGAAATCCTTAAAAGAATGAGACTGGCCCTTCTCAGCTGAGGCTTTTTCACACTACGTATACATGAGCAGAGTAATGACGCAAGCAATACCATGCCTTCACAGCTAACCTTGGAGTCTATCTGTTGGAAAATGTCAAAGCTATAAGTATCTGACTGGCCATCATAACCAGCCAATAGGGAGCGTAAATTACTCTTTGAGATTGTCTGTACATGGGGCACTACATTGATCTGGCCTATTAAACCATTTTCGGTTTGCTTTCCTTCTTGATTAACCAGCTGCAAGGACTGATTACCACTTGCACCAGAAATGCTAGATGCAACAAACTGTTCTGAGTTATGTTTAGGTTTTGCTCTTGTGGGGTTGCTCTGTTGCTCCACTTCTTTAAGGAGGAAACTGAGCTCTCCTACAATCTGCTGATGGTCTACAAGAGTGTTTTTCTTAACTACAGGTGTGTTTTTCGTAGAATCTTCTGGTGAATTTAACATTTGATGTCTGCCTTTTCTCCCTGATGGTTCCAAAGTAGACCCCTCAGTTTGTTCAGTAGTTGAGATGCCCATCATTATGTCATGTATCTTTTCAAAATTTTCTTGAATCCTCTCAACCTGTAAACAAAATTATATTTCAATAATTCTTGTGATGAACACTTGAACAGTAGTGGAGGCAGTGCTCTGGTTATCAAAAAGTTGCATCATCCTTACCCTGGCATCTGAGTCAAGTGGAACAATATCTGAGAAGAACTTGTGCAGAAATTCCGAAAAATAAATCGGGAACACAATAGATTCATATTTTTTCAGATAATCTCTACATGAAAGCCTTCCTTTTGGGTCCAACTGTATCATGTGAAGTATCATGTCACGAATACCAGTATCTTGTATCTACAAGCAGAGGTTAATATTCAATACAAACTTGTAATAGGGTATATCTTTCTGGATCCAACAATTCTGAAGTAACAAAAGATATCAGGAGAATCCGCAATAGAATCACAAACAATTTTTACATATATACAGTTCTCACAAATATAAATCATAACCAAAAAGACGTGCCTGGAAAAAGACAAGTTCATTTAGAAACAAATGTATCTCTCCCTTCAGCTATTGGCATACAACTGGAGTACATATTCTCCAAACTCCATGCTATAAGGTATGCTGAGGTAGACTAAACAAATGTATCTCTCCCTTCAGCTATTGGCATACAACTGGAGTACATATTCTCCAAACTCCATGCTATAAGGTATGCTGAGGTAGACTACATGCTGTTTTATTGGTATTTGGCAGTGTAAAAAGTGAAAACTGTGAAACTTCAAAGAAGCCATGAATGTCGCTCAAGTAAAGAATCAGCTACGTATTTATATTTTAGAGAGCTTAGGCTCAAGCTACTACTCATATGTACAATAGATATGAACGCTCCAGTTTTTTTTTTGTAGCATGTAAAAATCATGTACAGGAAACATACCCATTTTTATGCAGCAATCATGCAGTAATTACTTAAAAACTATTGTGTTAAAAGAATAATAACACTCGAATAGTTCAAAAATAAAAGAGATTTAACCATGAAAAAAGGCGATAGGAACAATATAAAAACCTTTTCTAGGGTATGTGAGGGGTCATACTGGCCACGCCGATAAGCCAGAAGTTGTGAAAGCTCAAAAAGTGGCTGACCTTCTAGGAAAAGTTCAGCAAGAACACACCTGGAAATAAAACAAACAACAAGGTTGCAGAGGTTCAAAACAATAGCAAGATGAGACCATATTTACATATGACATGGATGACATACGATAGTAAGGGCTCACTAAGAAACAAAAGAGTCAAAACAATAGCATGAATGTGACACATACCCAAGAGAAAATATATCCATAGATGGTTGCAGAGGTGCATCTGCAACACTTTGGGACTCCCCACCATGATCATAGAATCTCTGCATAGATTGAATTTGTTTACAAAATTGAAAATGAACAACGAAAAGCTAGTCGTGTAAAAGCACCAAACAGCATATTACTGCCTGCAACAACATCGTCACAAAAGAAAAAAAAATGTATTCCTTCTACAAAACATGATTACTGGAGCAACTATGTAATCTTTGGTAACAACACAAGGACTCAGGACACAATGTCAGCATGGTAGCATAAAGAACTGAAGATTGGGAGGCCAACCAAATGAGCCCTTGACTGTGACGAGTCTCATACCTTAAATCACATGATTGTAACTTTTATCATATTGTAATGCAGGAAGCAAAAAAATATATGTACCAAAGTTAGTGAACATGTAACAAATGAACTACTGGGAAGAAACATAGAAACTGCACGAAGGCAAAATGGTTTATATAAAACATCGAACAGTTAAGATCAATGGACTCACTTCAGGTGCTAGATAGCATCTTCTCCTTCCTCCAGTGTCAAAGTAAAATGAAAAATCAGATGGATCATCATCTGGGATGTAAGTTGGTTTGAAAGATGCAAAGTCCGCGAGATATAACCAACTCCAAGAAGTAACAAGTACATTCTCACATTTTATGTCACCTAATCCCAGATAGAAACATATGTAAGAACAGAAGCTAAAGAAGTTACAGCCAAGACGACTTAGAAAAACACTTCTCACCATGGCAAACTCCCTTGCTATGGCTCTGTTCCACAGCATGGATTAACTGCACAACCAAATGCTCTAAGTCAACAACCATCTCTAGAAGGAACAAGTAAAATAAAGAATGACTCTGAGACCTCACTTGAAAAGCTAGCCACTTCTTTGCAATCTGACTGAGGAAAGGGCGCGTACTCAGACGATCATGCAGATTGCTGAAGAAATACTGCCTCAGGAGATATGCCGCCTTATCCGTTTGCAACCAAACCTGAACAAAATTGGAAGCCAAGTAAGCAGGCAAAACAAGATGGGAGCAAATGTCATTACAACAACCATAATCTTCATACCCAGATGGAAACGTACATTCATGTTCAAATAATGGCATCACCTTATGTGAAAATATCGAAATCAGTGAATGTTATATCCGATGAATTTTAACCAAACCATGGAACCTAGCACCAGTGCATAAATCCCAAAAAAATTATCATTTCAGAAACCCCTAAAACCAACATACTACTACAGATAAACCTTCCAGTGTAGCTTAGTTGAACCAACAAACATATCATATACTCCTATGTGGTATAAAATCCGCTAATGCGTAACATGGCCCAACGCCACATAAAAATTGCATCAGCAAACAATATCAATCGCCCCCGCTCGTGACCTAGAGGCAGAACTGACACTAAAAACTACTTAAATCAGCACCGAAAGCCCCGAATCCTCACCTGGAAGGGCCATACATGGGAACCCTCGATCCCCTTGAACGCGTTCCTGATCCGCTCCAGCCTCCGCTCATGCTCCTGCGATACACCGGCCACAGATCTCAGAAGATGACTCGAAATCAAATCCCGTGGAATTCGCGAGCGGCAACAAGTGGAACCTCAGAGCATCCGCTGTTACCTTGAGGTCGATGGGCTCGCCGGCGCGCTTGAAGTAGACCTTGACGAGGAGCAGCCCCTCGTCGTGCTTGCAGCGGACGGACTTGAGGAAGCGGCCGCGGCTGACGACGTCGAGGAGCACGAGGTTGTAAGTGGACGGGAGGTCGTGGAGGTAGTACTCCGTCGCCGACGCCTGCGTCGTCCGCGCGATCTTATTCCCCATCGTGCCCTCCGCCGCCCGTCGGGGCGGCGGCTCGCCGGAGTCGGGGGGTTTGCTTGGCTTCGCTTCTCGCTTGCCGGGCCGTCGTGGCGTTGCGTGGAGCGGAGGTGATCGGGTAACGTGCGATCAAATTGGTCGAGGCCGAGGCCGGTGTGGTCTGTTGGGCTCGAATACGTTGGACTCTCGCGTGTGAAACTGTGAATTGGTTTGATTCCCGTGCTTGGTCCGCAGGCACCGGCGCAGATGCCGTCACGGTGGAAACGACTTCTGTTCCACTTCCATTCCGTGCTGGGTGCAACGAATACCTCCACGAGACGCCTACGTCCTGAGTGAGAACGAGAGCAGCACAAAAGCCGTTGTAATAGAGAATTTTTTAAGGGTTAATTTTTGTACAAGATCATACCGGAATTTTGAATCAGTTTAATTTCACAAAAAATTGATATACATACATCAGGATGAAATAGAACTTTCACATTTATCTCAGCCATGATAGGAATCAGAGGGAGAACAAATGTTGTGGAATTGCGTTGAAGGCAGCACAACTTGCCTCCCTTCATAAACAAAAACTACCACGCAAGAATTTCAACCGATTTTGCTGTTGACTTGGCAGGAGCACTAACAGCTACTGCACTATTGCTGAACAACATTGGAACAAACACATAGAAGTACCAGATGCACATCTTTTTGCTTGATGAATCAAACATTTTGATTCCAAAGTCGTACATAAGTCAAATATACAAGTATGTTCTAAATACCACAGAAGTCAGGATACATTGAGAACAGAGGTACCAATACACCAAGCACAAGGATTAGCCTTCAAACCAGTTCCTACCACACGCTATCTAATACAAACTTCAGAGTTGGTAACAAAGAGGTCACAGGATTGACACAGTCCATAAGATATGGGTGTCGCACCATTGGACAAGACATGGGTTGCATACTGTTAAACTAGGCGTTGGCAGTATCCAGCATTGGTTATTTTGGTTAACAAAGTACATCTACCATACTCCAGCATACGCTTATGGCTTTGCCAATGATTTCAATGGCTGTTAATATCCTGCCATACATCAGTTCGTAATGTATCTGTTGAATTAGCAAGGAGCATCTTCACCTCCGTTACCAGATTCTGAATGGGGGGAAATTGGTTAGTTAACAGGATGATACTGAATGAGCATTCAGGCATCAGCGAAATAAGTAAGCGAATAAGGTAAATACCCTGAATAGCTGCTAAATTTTCTTCTTTGTAGACCCCGAGAGGGGAGCCATGCACAGATAAGAGCATCTCACCATTCTTGGGCAACCTTACAGTTTTGGGTGTCATGCCAAAGGACAGTCGGTTACTGACAGCCTGTTGCAGAATCATGTTAAAAAGCAACAGGTAAGTTTACAAGAAAACTCAGAAGATATTCATCCACTCGGAGGAAACATGATGCTATAGAGTTAAAACGTGATATGACATTTTACCCAATCAACTAAAGTGGAAAGAAAGAAAAATACAGACCCCAGGTGTCTGGAAAGCATCTGTTGCGCATCCAATTTGACCTGTAGGTAGTTCAGTCCAAGCCTTCAAAGCACCAGACACTTAGTATGATGAAGTGTAGAGTGGAAAAATCCAGCATCAATAAGTGTATAAATACTTACACAATCACTGAAACCAAAACTAGTGCGCCCATTCAGGTTCCTATCAACTGCACAAAACACATGACGTGATATGACAAAATTATTTGAGTTGGCGACATACTGGTTGGTGATGTAGCGTAAAGTGACTGTTACTAGGTAGAGAGCATGCTCAGACCTGAATCCCCTGGGAATTGGAGACCTCCAACAGTTGGTAATGATGCGATTGAAGCTCGCAAAATTCTGTCATCTACAAGGTCTCCAACTACGCATGTGTCACCGTCATTCCATTTCAACTCTAGTGCATCATGCTTTTCATTATGGATATGGACAACTGATAAGTTAGGTAAATTCTCTTGAAAATAATCCAAAGCCTTTGTCTCTAGTTGCTCGTCGGAAAAATACGACTGTGCCAATTGCAACCAAGAACGTGTGCTCGAAGCCTCTGCTTCTTCGACAGCTTTGATGGCAGCAATCCGCCGTTCTCCTATATGTTGAGCACTCTGGATTAGTAACAGTCACAATTGTTATGATGAGATGTAAATATAATGAACAGGCATATATGCCTTCTATTGTTTATGCACTGAACAGTGAACTTGTTCTTGGTCTGCGTCATTTGAAGCCTTACCATGTAAACTGCACTTTTAGATTTTTACTGTAGCTATTATTGTTTCGCTAAAACAGTATTTTCTGATCATTCAACCTTTTCGGTTTTGAGTGATCTGACTATTCAACCTGAAACGGTAATTTGGTTAGCTATGCATTGTTGTGGAGGCGGTGCAAGGATGGCAATCGGGGTCCTGAAATTGGGGGTGTAAATAGGTGCACTAACCTCTTTAGCTCAAAAAAATGAGCTAAGTTTTCAAAATCCCCACCACTTCTAAAAACCTAGTTAGGTGGCGTTTGAATCCAATGGGATTCTAAGGATCTGGATAAAAATTATCCCAAACCGATCCAAACAGGTGAGTTTATAAAAGATTATAAATCCTATAGAATCCTATGAACCTAAGATTATTCAAGATTCTCTAATACAACTGATAAAATCTCACAATCCAAACGGTTGAGATTTAAAAAAATCTAAAATCCAACAATCCACAATCCGGATTGTTGGATTCAAACGGGGCCTTAATTTTTTGAACTAAAGAGGTTTGGAGAATAACCTCATGGTGATTAATTTTCACCCCTATCCTTAAAAAACTGGACGGAGCAAGCCGAAATTCCCCTTAATAATGAATTAAAACTAGGTCAAAATACTTCTGCGCAATGAAATACTTGACACCATAAATCTAGGTCAACATACAATAATTAGAAGGCAAATCCAACTGGGATCTAGCGAATGCTGCTAAGCGCTAGCTTAGATGAGCAGGAATGAGGGAGAAGGGTTTAGAGCGCCGTACGTTCTTGGTTGTTGACATGTGCTAGCTTCTCCGCCAGAGGAGTGTCGCCGCGTGGAGGCTCCGGTGGCTGCGGCGGTGGCGCCTGCTCTTTAGCGGCGGGAGCTCGCCGCTTCCTCCTTGGCGGCATTGCGTCAGCTCCGCAGCGAGCAGGATCTCGCGAAGGGATGCGGGTGGAATGGCCGAGGAACTCGAGGAACTGGAGGATTTGGGGGAAGAGGAGAAATCCTTGCGAAGTTTTTGTTTTTTCCTAGCTGGGCGATGAAAGTTTTTTTCTTTTGAAATCGAAGAGGGGAGCCCTTTTTTTTTTTTTGAACGGAGTAAGCGGGACGAACGAATTCGTCTTTCTGCGGCATCCAGGCCCATGAACTACAAGCCCCACGGTCAGGTTCATAAGACGGCTCAAAACCGATCGGATTTTACAGTTTTTTTTAAAATCAGTCTGAATGAATTTTATAAATCAGTCAATTTTCGTTTTAAAAATTTGAAAAATTGAAAAAATTTAAAATACCGAAAACCGATAAAATCGATGAGTTTTAAATTTTAAAATCTATTACTGCAACAAACCGATAAAACCGGTCGATTTACCGGTTCTCGGCTTACCGATGAAACCGATCGGTTTACTATAACAAACCGTTCAAATTTTGAATTTTTAATTTAAAACGATTTTTAACTGTTTTTTACGGTTTTCGCGATTTTGATTTAAACGAAATATTAAACTCTGCCCACGCTAGTGTACATGAGATTGCGCTCTGCCAGTCTACCTCTACGAAATATTCTCAAAAAAAAAAGTCTACCTCTACGAAATTGCGACTCCTACTTCCTCCATCCGATTTGAAATTTATTTCTAGAACTGGTGACTGTTGTTTTGATTAATGGTTTTTTACAAATTTTAATTAAAAACAATAATATTTAAATTATTTATTATAAAAATAGTTTTCAGAACAGATTTAAAAATATAAATATTATATCTATCAAATTTATAGAAATTTAATAATCCGCCTGAGTTTAAGGCATTTGGCCTCAACGGGGGTCGGGGGCCATTAATCGATTCTGATTTCCGAGAGGAAGGATCCAGCCCAACTAAGCCCATTTCACATATTCAACGACAAGAAAAAACTACTAGCCCATTCCACCGCTACGGCCACTATATAATCCGCACAGCCCAGTGCCCACCAGTGTGACGCACGCAGGTTGGGTTATCACGCCGCCGCCGCCGCTTCGTCGTCTCCGCCGCAACGATGGTACCCGCCTCGCCCGCTGCCGCGCTTCCATGGAGTTCGCCCTGTACATGGACACACCGTCTCGCTGACGCGGTTTCTTGTTGTCCTCTTTACCTGCGCAGCCGTCCCACAAGACCTTCCGGATCAAGATGAAGCTGGCGAAGAAGCAGCGCCAGAACCGCCCCATCCCCTACTGGATCCGCATGCGCACCGACAACACCATCAGGTACGGTCCGCGTCGATGCTCAACTCTTCTTAATTTGGCGCTCGATGTGGCATTTGCGTGGTGAAACTAACCCCTTCGGCTGCGCGTCTTGTCCCGTTTCAGGTACAACGCGAAGCGCAGGCACTGGCGCCGCACCAAGCTCGGGTTCTGAGCATGGAGAGGGACCCCCTGTTGCGCGGGAAAGCTAGGGTTAAATAGCTATCTTCCTTTTGTTTCGTGTATGTCAGTGTTTCTGCAAGCTAGGAAGTCATTCCAGATTGCTTTTATCAAGAATTTGGTGATGTTAGGGAGCTGTTAGTACTCTGTTGTACTCAGGATGTCATTGTGCGGCTCTATGCTAACTAAAGTGCCCTTATCAACCTATATATATTCGTGTGTAATGTTGCAGTTATTCTAATAATTCTTAATTTCATTTCGTCTGTTCTATTGCATGGATGCTGTGATTTGTTTGGTACATTCGGTTGGTGCAATGCTTCACCCTCAAATGATACTGCTGCTTTTGTTTCAGGTTTCATTTAGCTTATGTCGAGTGTGCTGCATCTGGTTCATTTATCCATGCTACTGCAGATGTGTTGATGGCTTGATGCTTGTGTACAAAAATAGTTGATACTTGGATTTGTCGTTATCTAATTTGTTGGAGTCCTCGCCATAGCAAACTTATGTATTTAGTTCATGGATCATATAAACTTAATACTGGTCATATCGTTGTGCTTACTGGGGATTCAATTCTGGCTGTCTGGGACACTGTTGTGTGGCTCACTAGAAGCCCGATTGTGAATCTTGCTTGTTGAACAAATGATTGTTATCTTGCATCTTGTGCGCCGCCTCTTTTCCTCATGCATCAACGCTGCAAGCTACTTGCCATGGAGAACTGTAGGAGAGGGAGCCGGGAAGACGGCTAGCCATGCAGAACCGCACGAGAATATGAGCAGGAAAAGAAAAGATTGATTATACGTACTCAGTCTAGAATCGTTTCGGAGGTTCCTTCAATTGAATTAATTATCGATTGACTTTTAAATTCTTTTATTTTTTATTCCAACAATCCAAACACCAAAAGTTCTCAATTCCTTTATTTTCGATTCCTACAGTTTTTTTTATTTCTCTATTTTTACGTTTCTTTATTTCTATATTTTTTTCTATTTCTACATTTTTCATTCGTTTGGCCTAACCTTCGTCGTTGTGATGGAACGAGGAGTGGAGTTTTAGGCCCCCTTTTGGATCTCGGAATTTTTTCCAAACCTTATGCTTTTTCCTGTATTGATCTGATTCATGTGATGCCACTGTGCGGTTTTTTTTGAAGTTCCTATTACGTTACAAAGGAGCCCTTAAAGTTGTGTGCACGGTGTGTTGCATTTTGTTCTGACTTCTGTGTGACCACCGCTTCCTGTGAGCTTCGAATTTTGAACATGGTTCCTGTGAAATGTTTCGAATTGAAGCTCCCCTGCTCTTGGATGTGTTAGAAATCGCAAAAGTTGTACTGCCGCAAAAATAGCACATGGATTCTTCGTTTCAAAGTGCAGTGCGAAACTTTTCCTCTATTTTTTAATTGATGTCGCTGATGATTTCGAACATCAATTTTGATTATTTGTTTTATTTAAAAAAATTTGATAAATATCATATATTTTGTTATAATTTAATTTATTATTAGAGTTATTTAAATCATAACTTAAAATTATACACATTTAAGCTTTTTTTTTTTAGCAGGAGAACGATCGGAGAGACGGAGAACCAGGTCAACTAGTAGAACGGACGGCGCGCCGCGAACCGGGACGCTGCTGCGCTGGCCTTGCACCCGTGCCGAGGGAGGGAGGGGGGAGACGGGCGAGGACGAGGAATCGGTCCGCCGCGCGCCTCGCGGCGCGCCACTCGCGTCCCGTTCTCTCCGCATGCAACCGCCCGTTCTTGTCCGAGTCGTCGGTATAAAGGGTTCCCCGGCGTCCTCAAGCAGCGCACGGACCGAGAGGCAAGGGCAGGCCTACCACCGGCTCCGTCCCGTTCCATGAAGGCCTAACCGCCGCGGGCAGGCCAAAAGGCCACCACCGAGCGAGAGCGGCCACCCACCGGGGGAGAGCACGTCGTCCGTCTCCCTCCCCTCGATTCCACCCGTGCGCGTCACCCCGGCCATTGATTGATTGTTAAGCCCCACCACAGAGTCATCCAATAAACATGGCGTCCATCTCCCTCGAGGACGTCCGCAACGAGACCGTCGACCTCGTAAGCATCATCGATCGTCTTCTTCCTTCCTTCCTCTCATGCATCTTGCCGTACTACGTACGTCGTTCCTGAATTTATTCAATGTGATCGTGCGCAGGAAACGGTGCCGGTGCAGGAGGTGTTCGAGCACCTGAAATGCAACAAGCAGGGGCTGTCCAGCGCGGAGGGCGAGAATCGGCTCAAGATCTTCGGCCCCAACAAGCTGGAGGAGAAGCAGGAGAGCAAGCTGCTCAAGTTCCTCGGCTTCATGTGGAACCCGCTGTCCTGGGTCATGGAGGCCGCGGCCATCATGGCCATCGTGCTCGCCAACGGAGGCGGCAAGCCCCCGGACTGGCAGGACTTCGTCGGTATCACCGTCCTCCTCCTCATCAACTCCACCATCAGTTTCATCGAGGAGAACAACGCGGGTAACGCCGCCGCCGCGCTCATGGCCGGCCTCGCGCCCAAGACCAAGGTCCTTAGGGATGGCAAGTGGAAGGAGGACGAAGCCTCCATCCTCGTGCCTGGTGATATCATCAGCATCAAGCTCGGTGACATCATCCCCGCCGACGCGAGGTTGCTCGAGGGTGATCCGCTCAAGGTCGACCAGGCGGCGCTCACCGGCGAGTCCATGCCCGTCAACAAGCACCCGGGCCAGGGGGTCTTCTCCGGTTCCACGGTCAAGCAGGGAGAGATCGAGGCCGTCGTCATCGCCACCGGCGTGCACACCTTCTTCGGCAAGGCGGCGCACCTGGTGGACAGCACCAACAATGTGGGCCACTTCCAGCTCGTGCTCACGGCCATCGGAAACTTCTGCATCATCTCCATCGCCATCGGCATGCTGGTCGAGATCATCGTCATGTACCCCATCCAGCACCGCGCCTACCGCGACGGCATCGACAACCTCCTCGTCCTGCTCATTGGCGGCATCCCCATCGCCATGCCCACCGTGCTCTCGGTCACCATGGCCATCGGCTCCCACCGCCTGTCCCAGCAGGGCGCCATCACCAAGCGCATGACCGCGATCGAGGAGATGGCCGGCATGGACGTGCTGTGCAGCGACAAGACTGGAACACTCACCCTTAACAAGCTCACCGTCGACAAGTCCCTCATCGAGGTTTGCGGCAAGGGCGTGGACAAGGACATGGTGCTCCTCTACGCCGCGAGGGCCTCTCGCGTCGAGAACCAGGACGCCATCGACACATGCATCGTCGGCATGCTCGCCGACCCCAAGGAAGCCCGCGCCGGCATCAAGGAGGTCCACTTCCTTCCCTTCAACCCCGTGGATAAGCGCACGGCCATCACCTACATCGACTCCAACGGCGACTGGCACAGGGTCAGCAAGGGCGCGCCCGAGCAGATCATCGATCTGTGCAGGATGAGCAAGGACGCCGAGAAGAGGATCCACACCCTCATCGACAGCTATGCCGACCGCGGCCTCCGCTCTCTCGGCGTGTCATACCAGCAGGTGCCGGAGAAGAGCAAGGACAGCGCCGGCGACCCGTGGCAGTTCATCGGCCTCCTGCCGCTGTTCGACCCGCCCAGGCACGACAGCGCCGACACCATCCGCCGCGCGCTCCTCCTTGGCGTCAACGTCAAGATGATCACCGGTGACCAGCTGGCCATCGGCAAGGAGACCGCGCGCCGCCTCGGAATGGGCAACAACATGTACCCCTCCACCAGTTTGCTCGGCGACAAGTCCAGCGAGATGGGCGGCATCCCCGTGGACGAGCTCATCGAGAAGGCCGACGGGTTCGCCGGTGTGTTCCCAGAGCACAAGTACGAGATCGTGAAGCGGCTGCAGGACCGGAAGCACATCTGCGGCATGACCGGGGACGGCGTGAACGACGCGCCGGCGCTGAAGAAGGCCGACATCGGGATCGCCGTGGACGACGCCACGGACGCGGCCCGGAGCGCGTCGGACATCGTGCTGACGGAGCCCGGGCTGAGCGTGATCGTGAGCGCCGTGCTCACCAGCCGCGCCATCTTCCAGCGCATGAAGAACTACACCATCTACGCCGTGTCCATCACCATCCGTATCGTGCTCGGGTTCATGCTCGTGGCGCTCCTCTGGAAGTTCGACTTCGCTCCCTTCATGGTGCTCATCATTGCCATCCTCAACGACGGCACCATCATGACAATCTCCAAGGACCGCGTGAAGCCGTCGCCGACCCCGGACTCGTGGAAGCTCAATGAGATCTTCGCCACCGGCGTCGTTCTCGGCACCTACATGGCACTCGTCACCGTCCTCTTCTTCTACCTCGCGCACGACACCGACTTCTTCACGGTACGGTAACGGTAGTAATTTGCTCTCTCTCTCTCTCTCTCTCTCTCTCTCTCTCTCTCTCTCTCTCCCTCTCTCCCTGAGATCCATGCACGAATAATTAGAGAGAACTGCGCAGGAAACCTTCGGCGTGAGGTCTATCAAGGAGAACGACAAGGAGCTGATGGCAGCGCTGTACCTCCAAGTGAGCATCATCAGTCAGGCGCTCATCTTCGTGACGCGTTCCCGGAGCTGGTCCTTCGTGGAGCGCCCGGGGCTTCTCCTCGTGTTCGCCTTCCTCGCGGCGCAGCTGGTGGCCACCTGCATCGCCGTGTACGCCAACTGGGAGTTCTGCAAGATGCAGGGCATCGGGTGGGGCTGGGGCGCCGCCATCTGGGCCTTCAGCATCGTCACCTACATCCCCCTGGACGTGCTCAAGTTCATCATCCGCTACGCGCTTAGCGGCAAGGCGTGGAGCACCATCAACAACAAGACGGCCTTCAACAACAGGACCGACTACGGCAAGGGCGAGCGCGAGGCCCAGTGGGCGACGGCGCAGCGGACGCTCCACGGCCTCAACCAGCCGAGCGCCACCACCGAGCTGTTAGGCGACAACACCGGCTACCGCGAGCTCTCGGAGCTCGCCGAGCAGGCGGCCAAGCGCGCCGAGATCGCCCGGCTGAGGGAGCTGCACACACTCAAGGGACACGTCGAGTCGGTGGTGAAGCTCAAGGGGCTCGACA
The DNA here is from genome assembly GCA_001602275.1 of Zoysia japonica. NCBI lineage: Eukaryota > Viridiplantae > Streptophyta > Magnoliopsida > Poales > Poaceae > Zoysia > Zoysia japonica. The sequence continues at coordinate 811,510 of BCLF01000007.1, read as the reverse complement.
TCGACACCATCCAGCAGAGCTACACCGTGTAAGATCAGATGTACGCCGCGCCATCGTCAAAGGATGGATGGATGCGCTTCTTCTTCCCCTTGTGCAAATGTCCAGGTCCAGCGAGATGAGGGAACTCGAACTCGGTTCTCGTTTTCTTTTTTGGCATAGATATTTCCTATATCTGTACGTATACTGAGTGGGAAGAGATCCAAACGCCGGTTATCTGTTGCTGTTACCGGGGGGTTCCTACCGGTGTTTGGATTTATTTTTCTTGAAACCTGTAAACTCTTTCCTGGATTCATCTCGCATTTTAGCAATCGTTCAATTTAGTTCTTTCCTCTGGCCCCATCGATCGAGTGCTTGTGTTTGATTCGATTTCGTAAACTCGCAGCTTCAGAGGTCAAGATTTGGAACACATATTTCTGCGGTTGAATTCTGCTTATAATTGTCTTCTTCGGCAATGTACTGTCTCTATTTCATAAAAAAAATCTATTTCTGATTTTAGTTGACGGTGTCTTTTTTTCTCTTTGATCAATAATTTATATAAATTTAATAAATTTTAATAATATAAAATTTATATTTTTAAATTCATCATGAAAAATATTTTTTATAATATGTAATTTATGTGTTCATAAAAATTATCAAATTTTTATAAAATCATTAGTTAAAGAAAAAAACAAAACACAGTAAAAAAACTTAGAAATAGATTATTTTTTTTCAGACGGAGGGAGTACCGTAGATGCCAAAAATTGATTGTTTGAGTTACAGCAGTACGGCTTCAGAAGCTTGGTACTAGTGCTGCTGAAGAGTTGCTGCATGTTAGTCACACTAGATAATTCAAGATTACATATCATAGCCATAACAACATCTTGATTTCCACAGTACAAAAATCATATCTGTTATCTGGTTTATATATTATGACATCTTTAATTATATAGGGCAGCGTTAAGATATACCATCTCTCTTTCTTTCATCTTATAGGAGGTGAAACACCGAATCAATTGAACCGTCGATTTTTTTTTAAAAAAATAGTCACTTACATGGAGCAATTTCCTTTTCGATAATGACATTTATTTAAAAAATAGTCACTTACCTAACATACAATACATACAACTTTTCATAATAGGTTGATTCTCTTTTAATTTAAATATTATAATAATTAATTATTTTAGTGTTTTTATCTTAAAAAAACTATTTTTTTCTCGAGATCCGTAAAAATAAACGGCTCATGTTTATTTGGTTTCTCGTAGAATTTGTCTCATAAAAATGCGATAAAATCCATAAAGGATTGTTGTTTGCCGATCAGTGTTATCTTGTGCGGTCTCACGGACAGCAGCAGATAATTTTTCAAGGATCGGTTTATGCATCAAACACCATATCATTTTTTTTCCGTCGTAAATCGGCTTATGCAACTTCATAACACATTTTTTTAAGTAAACTGGGCTGGATCCACCGCCCGTAGACTCTTTGACGAGCACCGAAGATTCTCCGTTTCACAACCTTACTATTTGTGAATTAGTACCCTTGTTTATGTGTTATGGACTTCGTCTTTAAAGGGATTTCGAAATTTGAACATTCGTATTTGTTATATTTTTATAACGATTTGAACATGTTCACTTTTCTGTTTCACTCCTGTTGAACACACCAATGAACCGTAGAGGAGAAGGCAGCAAATTAATTTTGTTTTCTATATTTACATCTTGTGCATGACACATCGGTCAGGTGTTTCCGTAGTTCCGTTTGGTGTCAGAAACCAGTTGCGGTCGGCACACGGGCACTCCGTCGATCTAACTGTACGGTTTCCAGGTTTCGGAGAAAGCGAAAACGGACACTCAAAAACCATGTGCACAAGTCCCATTTCGTGACGGAGACACCGAGGCCAACGCCAATTCGCCACCACCCACTCCGCTCTTCCTTTCCGTTCCGCTCGCTCACTCACACAAGCGCATCTCCTGATCTGCTCGGTGATGGCTTCCGCCGCCTTCACCGTCTCCTCGCCGTCGGCTCCCGCCGCAGCCGCACGGCCCAAGGTAGGACCAGCTTGGGTTCCAATCCATTCTCCTGCTCATCGGTTTGTTTCTCGTTGAGTGTGATCTGAGGTGTATTCCTGGTTGATTATCGGTGCGTGCAGGTTCTCGGTGGCGGGAAGAATAGCTGTCGCGCGGGGATCACGAGGAAGGTGATAGATACTCTGCTGCTCTTAGTTGTTTAGATCCCGCAGTTGATTTCGTCAATCGCTTGGGTTTTATGTTGTGAAATAGCTGCGGATGTTGCCATGAGCACAACTCGTACGCGATTCAGTAGTGATGATACAGGAACTGGGACTGCTAGTGACTCTTCTAAATTCCTGGTGTCCCTATGTTCACCATTTAGTGTTACAGTATCAATAATCATAAGTTTTAGGTCGATAGAAGGTTATTCTATCATTCATTTTTGGGCATGATTTACGATACACAATGATATTTGCCTCCACATGCTCTTGACCTGCAGTATAGCAGTATTGTTGTATCGCAGCTCTTGATAGGCAGGGATGTACCAGCATTTTAGAGATCATTTTATTTCAACACTTTAAATGTAGGATGACATATGCTTAATAACTTTATGAAAATTTTATGCCACTAACTGTATTATTTTTTTACTATTGCCACAAGTTTACATGAGAACAAAGTTGGAAACAACTGCTAATGCATGGGGTAATATAGAGCTGCGGTAGGTTCTAGAAGGATTTTTGTTATGCAAGCAGTATGTTGTAAGAAAGGACCCAATATACTCTGTCCAATTGTAGTATTCTTATAGGAATTTTGTATATTGATTGCCTTTATACTTTCGTCATAGTATACCTGTACTGTCACTTTTGTATTTACCACATATTACAATTGTTAAGATGTCCGTTTATACATGATTTTTTACTTTTTCATGATCCATTTCATACAATTTCAACTCTATTTTGATGTTTGGTTCGGTGTCAACTGTCAACCTTTCGACATCTCTTGGTATGGTCTTTTGTTTTAGATTCTGACAGTTATATTGTTGTTTTATATGCAGAATTTTGGTCGTATCATGATGGCCCTTGCAGTAGATGTTACTCGTTTTGATGGAGTGCCGATGGCCCCTCCAGATCCAATTCTTGGGGTCTCAGAGGCTTTCAAAGCAGATACTAATGACCTGAAGCTGAACCTCGGTGTTGGTGCCTATAGAACAGAAGACCTACAGCCGTATGTCCTCAATGTAGTCAAGAAGGTGAGCCTAGTCATCATCCGCATTTCATGAATACCTTGAGGTTCGTCTCTTAATGAGACATTTTGCATGTAACAGGCTGAAACTCTTATGTTGGAGAAAGGAGAAAACAAGGAGGTATGTTGTTATTTATTCAATCAAAGGAACATGATTATACTGTGATGCTTTTTTCCAACATAATGATGTTATTTCTTATTCTAAAGTGAAGGACTGAAACTAGGGTTTATGGTGCAGTATCTTCCTATCGAAGGCCTGGCTGCATTTAACAAAGCCACTGCAGAGCTTTTGTTTGGAGCTGATAACCCTGTTATCAAGGAAGGAAGGGTATCTACTACGTAGCCCTTGATGTTGTAGATATTAAATTTTAGGAAAAATCCTGAAGTGCTGTTAATGAAGTTTCATTTGCTTAGTTTAACTATTTTTAATAATAGCTCATATTGTAGGTTGCTACTCTTCAGTCTCTCTCAGGGACTGGATCACTGCGACTGGCTGCAGCATTTATACAGAGATATTTCCCAGAAGCAAAAGTACTGATATCATCTCCCACCTGGGGTATGGGTGCTGATGGACCTACTCATTATGATTTGATATGCCAAATTTTATTAATCTTTATTTTTTGTTGTTTTGGTGGAGTGCCTCATTTCCAAAGTTCTACATGTCAACAGGTAACCATAAGAACATCTTCAATGATGCTAGGGTACCTTGGTCAGAGTACCGGTATTATGAGCCCAAGACTGTTGGTCTGGATTTTGAGGGAATGATAGCTGACATCGAGGTACCTTCAAGAAGTTCATTTATATCCAATATTTTATGGTTACTTGAGCTCTCAATATTTTCATGGACATTGTATACATTGTGCTATTAAATAATTGTTTGTTTATGACTTCACATATGTTTTTACTCTTTGCACAATAGGCTGCTCCGGAAGGATCTTTTGTTCTGCTACATGGTTGTGCGCACAATCCAACTGGAATAGACCCAACTCCTGAACAGTGGGAGAGAATTGCAGATGTCATTCAAGAGAAAAAGCATATGCCTTTCTTTGATGTTGCATATCAGGTAATTAATTATTTTCAACTAGAACTTTTTTGTTTTATTCATCACAATTTTTCTCCTGCTGAACTGCTGGGTTTTTGTTTTAGGGTTTTGCCAGCGGAAGCCTTGATGAAGATGCATTTTCTGTTAGGCTTTTTGTTAAGCGTGGAATGGAAGTGTTTGTTGCCCAATCATACAGCAAGAACCTTGGTCTTTATGCAGAAAGGATTGGAGCAATAAATGTTGTCTGCTCAGCACCAGAAGTTGCGGATAGGTAATCTTTTGTTCGTACTAATAGCCAGATGACACAACTTTGTTTCTGTTGTGTGCATATGCAAATGCTTTTGTAAGTTCTCTAGTGATACTGTAACTAATTCTCCCAAGGGTTAATGATAAACTTTGAAAATCACCATATCCATTAGGTGCTTTTTATGCAAGAATATGTAGGCAATATCATTCTGTTGTGGCACTGGAATCTTATTTTCATCCGGTGTTTTGTATTGTTTCCTTGCAGGGTAAAGAGCCAGCTGAAACGATTGGCGCGGCCCATGTACTCAAACCCTCCTATTCATGGTGCTAGGATAGTTGCCAATGTTGTTGGTGACCCAACTATGTTTGGTGAGTGGAAGCAAGAGATGGAGGAAATGGCAGGACGGATCAAGAATGTAAGGCAGAAGCTCTATGATAGTTTGTCTGCAAAGGATAAGAGTGGCAAGGACTGGTCTTTTATTTTGAGGCAGATTGGCATGTTCTCCTACACTGGCTTGAACAAAGCACAGGTAACACAGTTTCTGAATTTCCATTTTTTTCAGATGCCTTGACATATTGACGACTGATTCCTGGTGAGGACATTTGCAGAAACTATTCGTTCTATTCAGGAAAAAAGATCTTCATATAAAAACAAACCATACACTACAACATAACCTAATTCACTATTTATGCAGAGTGACAACATGACAGACAAATGGCATGTTTACATGACCAAGGACGGGCGAATTTCATTAGCTGGACTATCCCTGGCTAAGTGCGATTATCTTGCAGATGCTATCATTGATTCCTTCCACAACGTCAACTAGACAGAGTTTCTTGAGTTGAGGCCGGTGTGTTGTGATTAATTCCATAGATGTTACGCTGGGATTTTGTGTCTTTCCAGCTTAGAGCACTCAGTTGTGCCAGATTTTGTGACTTAGAGAAATAATTTTTGTCCTGCTGCATATACTCAAGTGCTTGTTTACGTGTAACACACTACCTGCTTCTATGCAGCTCGAAAATAGTAGTGTACTATTACCTGTTAAGTAACGGCATCCACAATAAGACGTCAGGCTCTAGAACCAGGGACGGCTGGGCTTCATGAAATTTGATGAGGGGGAGTGGCGCTACTGTCCAAAACTCTGTATTCATGTTTGCCTATTGTATGGAGATTGTCATTGCAAATCCAACTTGCCTTTTTTTTTTCTGGATGAAGCGTGTTAATTTTCTGGCAGACACCTCGGGTTAAGTTCGTGGTGGCCACCGGTGGGAGATGCATATGTGTGTGTTTAAGGGAGCGTGTTTAAAGCTTGTTCGGTTTGGTTTGGACGGAAGGGAAATGAGGTAGATTTAATTCACAACTAGAGACTCTAGTTGTGGATTCAATCTTCACTTAATTTAAGTGGATTAATGAAAAACGAACAAGCCCTTAAGAATGGAGTCGACTTTTCGTTCCCCCGACGAAGCTACGAGGGGGCTGAGTGCGCCCACGTGAAAGTGGTGGCCAGAGGGCCAGAGCTCCGGGGGAGATCCTCCGGTCCGGTTCCGCGACGCCGGCAGAAAGCAGGGACCGGCCGCGCCGTTGCCGAGCACCTGAGCCGCGCCGCCGCGTCGTGTGCGCGCGTTGAGTACTTGTAGGTTGTCTCGGGGCTAAAGCAAAAAGCAGAACGTCCGTTCGGACGGCCGACGCGCGCTGCCCCTGCCCTTGGACCCCACATGCATGCCCTCCTGGAAAAAAAACAAGTGCGCGCCCGGCCAAAGCTGTCAAGCGCGTGTCCATCTCGCACGAGGAAAGCATAGCAAAAGCAAGTGGACAAGTGGTGCCCCTGCCAGTCAATCAGTAATCGGAAAAAAAAAACAAGTACAAACGTACAGTGCATGCGTCGCCCCTCACGCGGGACGCTCCCATGTCGGCATCGGCTTTCATCATTTCTGCCTGTCTCCTCCCAGCCTTACGTGTCCCGGCCTTTCTTTACGCCGTTGGGCGGCTTTGGCTCGGTACCTCGGCTCCCACTCCGTTGCTTCCCGAAGACTCCATGACCGGTGGGCCACGACGAGACAAACGAGCCCACCACAGCGCGGAATTTGACCACGTCCCCTCCGGACTGCCTGCTGGGTCCACGAGCTATAATAGAGAGGGGCGATAAAGACGGACGGTTTAATTTATGCGCAGGGGCGGACCCAATGGTCGGGCCACTCAGGCCGTTGCCCGAGTTTGGAGCTCCTGTTTTTCTCTTGATTCTCATATAACTTCATAAATCAGCAAGTTTTGGTAGCTAATTTTCTTTGCACGGCCCGAGTCTTGACCTGAGTCTTGGGTCCGCCCCTGTTTATGCGGTAAATAGTGACGATCATCAATTCAATTTTATAAAAAAAAACGCAAAAATAAAAAAAACTTTGTTCCATAGAAAACCTAGCCTTGCTGGCCGCTGGGACGGGCACCACAGCTCACTGCTCTCGCTTGGCCCACCCACCCCCTCCACTTGCACGGCCTCGCCTCACCTCACCTCACAACGCGTGTGGGGCCCACTCAACAGACAGCTGGCGGTGCAGCCCACCTCACCTCACCGCACAGGCGCCACACGGCACAGCATCCGCAGCCGCCCGTGCAGGCGTATCAACGCAGGGTTTTAAAAACCGTTTAAACCGCGAAAAACCACAAAAACCGTAAAAACCGTTAAAAAAATCGAACAAATTCAAAAATAAAATTTTTAAAAGAAAACGAGCAGTTTTTACGGTTTACTATTTTTAAATTTGAAATCAAATCAGTTTGAGCGGTTTTTCAACGGTTTTTGCGGTAAACCGCTCGGTTTGAGTGGTTTTCAAATTTTTAAAATTTTTTAAAATTTTTTTAAAAAAACCGATCAACCGTAAAAACCGAGCGACAGCGGTTTGATCGAAAACTTGTGAACCATGATCCAACGGCGTGGACAGCGGCCACGGCGAACAAAAGATCTCACTCACTCCCGGACCAAGCCCACGTAAAAAACAAAATTAAATCGGAGGCGGAGTCCTGGCCACGCACGCATCTCGGGTCCATAAATGCCGGCCTGGCCGCGACCCGTTCGCCTCGCAATATCCGCTCCCTCTCCTCGTCCCTTCTCCTGCTCCGGCGGTAACCTCACGCGCCGCGTTTTCCGTTCTTCAGGTGTTTCCTCCCCTTTCGAGGCTTCTCTTCTAGGATCAACAACCGCCAGCCATGGCCACGGCGGTGCTGAGATCCCACGACGCGCTGAACAACAGGATGCATTTGGGGGCGTTCACGCCGTCTCCGACCAAGCCGCGCCGCCGCCGGAGCCCGAAACAGGCTGGCGAGTCCTCGCCACCCCGCAACGCACCGGTGGTTCCTTCATCGGCGCCGAAGACAGTTGCCTCGCCGACGCCCAAATCAGCGGCGGCGGTCGCGTCACCGCCCGCTAAGGCGTTGGCGGCTCCGAGCCGTCGCTCGCCGCCGCCGAAGCAGGCTGCTCGGAAGCAGCCGTCCCCGACGAAGGAGAAGCGGATTGTTATGGAGGAGGTTCGGATCCTCAAGCGCGGCGAGGTGCTCCCGGCTCTCGCCCCTGCTTCGGCGCCCGTCGTAGCGGCGGCGCCCGCAGCGCAACCCGCGCCGGTAAACAGGCGCGTGTTCCGCTTTACTAGCCGAATCGGGCCAAGCGAGCCCTGCGCGGTGCCGAGAAAGGCCGTTTCGTCCCCCGAAGTCGCCGTCTACGCTGGGCCGGGATACGCTTCCGCCCCCGAGCCGAGCTCCCTCCCCATCCCGGCGTTCTGTGTCCGCCGCGCGAAGGTCGAGGCCACCCGCGGCCTGCGGTGCCTCCTGGGCATCGGCCAGTTCGCCTGACGGCCCCCCACAGGCCATCGCCGGATCAGCGCCCGCTTTTCAAGTCACCTTCTACCCTCTGCTTCGTCTCTTCTCGTCTTCCTCATCTCCGGTGGTTCTCTTCTTCTGATGGATGTATGGATGCATGGACGGATCGGTGCGTGGTTGGTGCCTGGTGGGCGGTTGGATTCGATCGAGAGCTTCTCCGGATCAGATCTACCGGTACCTGTTCCGATCAACCTCTTCCGGTATTTTTTCATGAGGAAAGGTTGGGGAACAAGGCCACTGTTTGTTGGATTTGGTTGTGGTTAGGTTCACAGGATTCTAGCTGGTTCCGTTCGCTTCAAGAATTAGGTCGGGTAATTATGAGGAAATAGTGAATAGTGATGGATTAAGGATATGGTTTTAGCTTTGCTGTTAGTTCAAGAGTTGGTGGGCTATGTTAGTGTGAAGATTAGTTGATGGTGGTTTAGCTAATCTGGTGGCAGACGACCTGAGCTCGTGATTTCAGGTTGATGTTGGAATAATAGGGTGCGATTGGTATGGTTTTGATTTTTTGAAAAATTAAAAACGTTTCTAAGTCAGGTTTGGAAAAAAAAATTTAGTGATTCAGATTCAGTAAACTAATATACTCTTTTTTATTAATGCTAAAATATCAGAATAATTTTAGAAATTTTTATGAATAAACAGAACAAATTTAAAATTTTTTGAGAGCTAATAAAATAATTTTAGAAAACTTTGAGAATTAATAAAATAACTTTAGAAAACTTTAAAAATAATTTGAAGAACATTTTTAAAGGAACAACTTTGAGGCGGCGTTTGGCAACCAGAAACAGAAATGTTTCTATCTCGAATCGATCGGAATACTGGCTGAATTGTTTCGGTGTTGAATGGGCGAATGATTCTCCTTTTTTTTTGCCTACGGAGGTGAATCGGGTGAAAAAGTGTTTCACCTGTGAAACACTTTACTGTTTCGATTAAGGAATATTTTTTGAATTCTTTTTGAATAATTAATCTTCAAAAATTTAAAAAAGTTTTTAAGTTGTTCTGTTAGTTTAGTTTCTAATTTGAATTTAAATAATTCACCTCTCCAAGCCAAAAATGTGAAATGTTTGACCTGATCCGGTACTGAATCAATTCACGCCATTGAAACCGATTCACTCGATTCAAACAACGATTCGGAGAGCCAAACGCACCCATAGTACGGGTTGATTTGTCTGTCGAGGTAGATGTCATAGGTAGCTTAGGAGCTGTTTGGACGCTGACCCAAGAATGCCACGCCTCTACCGCGGCTGCGCCGAAGCTCTGGCGAAGAATTCGTTCGTCATACTTTCGACGTCGATTAACGGAGTCACTGCAGGCACGTTACACTACGCCGCAGGTTTGGGAGTCAAGCAAAAGCAAACGGTTGCTCATCCAAACATTTTAGAATGGATAGAGTATTGAGTTAAGCTATGTGATGCAGTGGACAGCTCAATGTCGTAGGAGAATGTAAGAGAATCGTCGTGCAAAGTTTTATCTGTCAGTTCAGTTGTGTTCTAGAGTACCAATGTATACCAGTGGTCAATTTAGGTACAGAATCATCGTTTCTGTGCACTCCATGTTGATTGATTTGCTCGCGGGACTGCTGGATGGAGATGAGTAGTGGTATGAAATACTAGTGCTTATAAGGATGCTCTCTAAATCTATCTAGTTTAATAAATGAATTAGATTTTTAAAATTTCCTCCATTTCTTATAAAAAATACTTTATTTTTGAACTTTGAATCGGAGGGCAATTTTCCCTAGAGATGAGGTTTCTTGAGAACGTGCAGCTTTGCGTGCTCTGAATTTCAGATTCGGCGAGTTGGGCAGCCAAATGCTTGTTTTGTTGAACACGCAAGTCTTTGATGTAGCATTGAGCAAGCACCTAATCGAATGCCTAGTTCTATTTTCCTCGTCCGGGTTCCAGCGAGCCCGGCGAGAGTTTTTTTTAAAGATTAATTTGATACAAGTCATTATAATTTTGTAAAATTTAAAATATATTATTTGAACTCACATATCATTCAGCTGCAAGATTCATTGACACATCAATGATATTTTAAAATTTGTAAAATTGTAATGACATATCAAATTCACACTTTTTTTAAAGGCCCTTTGTCCAGTGGCTGGCAATGGGAAGCCTAGTATAACAGGGTTCGGATTTCTAATTAACTCGTTCCTGATCTCGGGATGCCGCAGGAAGCTTCGAAGAAAGATGTTACCGGTGTTTCAAAATATTTCTAAGTGTTCAGTTCATTGGATGCATTTTTTAAGAGCCATCTTCTCTTACTTTATATATATGTACTATTAGAAATAAAGTTTGATACTTTTATTCCATTTCATTTATTATTATTGTTCTCTTCTGTCACCACAGTGATCGTGTGTGCTACAGTAACCACTACTAGAGCCCTTCGCTCCTTCCTTGGGACTCATAGAAGGCTATTCTTTCTCTCTACTGGACAACAGACAAAAGAAAGAGGACAACTCCAAAAAAGCTTAACTGATACACAAATTTAGTTGATGATCGCGTATCTTTAAGACGTTCTTCGAGTACGTCGTCATTCTTGTCGTAATCGCTCTCTCCACCTGGATCTTGGACAGCGCACCCACACCAGGCTTGGTCCTCGCGGACGCCGTCCAGTTGCTCTCGGATTTTCTCGCGCTTTTGGTCGTCTCCGCATCTCCGGTGGCAATCAAGGCGCTGGATCCAGTCATGCTGCACCCCCAGCATCACCGGCAACGCCATCGGCGGAACCGGCACCACCGGAGAGAGTTTCGTTGGTCTTCGGATTGCCAGGCATCACAATGGTCCATAACGACACTGCTGGATTTGGTCCTGAAGCAAGACCAGACTCCGTCGTCTTGGTTTTGCCGGGCGGTGTCACGATGGCTGGCCGTCGGAATGCAGCACCGTTCTTTCCGACGGCGGCAGCGTCACCGTCGCCTCCCACTTAGCCCCGCCGTACGCAAGTGCGTATGCAAGTTGGGGGCCGAGAAAGGCCGACGGGTCCATTGACATCGCGCACGACAGAACCAACAGCACCGGCAGCGTCACCGGCCGTACCGGCGCCACTGAGGGCAGGAACGACGATGTCGATGTCATCGGCAGCAACACTGTCAACGTCGACACCGGCAACACTGTCGTCATCGGTGGCAACATCAGTGGCAGCACCGTCCACAACGGTGGCAAGACCATCGTCATCAGCGGTCATACTGTACACATCGACGACAAGCCCGTCCATACCAGAAAAGAGAGGATGGATGCCCCCAAGCGGCGTCCATATCCTTCGGCAGGTTCGACACTTGGTGTCGCCTGAGCGGCGCCCAAGTTCCGGCCGCGCGCCCGGTGCGTGGGCTATGCGCCGTTGAATTCGAATCTACCGTCGTCTCGATCGAGACAGGCCTAGAGACGGCTATCGAAGCAAGGAGCACGGATCAAGGAGGACGGAGGATTTCTCGCCGGCGAGCGGCCACCACACCGCGAACCGGCGCACCACCACCACCACCACGACGAGCGACAGCAGCGCCAGCAATGGGCCTCGCACCATTGCACTCGTACGCTGGCAACCGCGGCCGGCGACAGGCGGCGGGCCCTGCCCCACCGCGTGGTCG